>ML779593.1:0-32007 GCA_009831015.1 Picea engelmannii
TTAAGGGTCGTATTGTCCTTGCCTGTCCTTGTCCTTATGCACAAGCAGTGACGTTTTTTGTTGCCATAAAATGGCTGCTTACACTTTGATCACGTGGTAGCACCAATGTCTTATTACCAAAACCCCGGCCGTTAAACGTCCCATAATATTCCTGTACCACCACCACAGACTTCAAAAGTGGTATCGTAGTTGTGAATGGAATATGGTGAAGGGATGGTTTTCCTGGATATATCACATAAGAAAGTATATTCATCAATATTTCATTTTCATGGGAATCATGGATGAAATCATAGTATATATCAAGACCGTGGAAAACGGAGGGCATGGCGTGTCAAGAGAACGCTGTTGAGCTTTTGCGTGGCGCAATAGTGAGCATCTACCTGCCTTTCCCTGCTCATAAGAAAAGTAAAGCAAAAGAAGATCAAGAAAGCACACTTGCTTTTTGTCTCAACCTTTTATTATTATATGATAGGACTTTGCCAGCCCCACCTTTTCCTTTTCCCCTTGATAGTGATGCTAGGTATGTGCTTCACTTCAGCTTTGAGGGCAGCCATGGTATTATGAATACATCGAGGAAAAAGAACGAAAGACCGTATGCAGTTGTTGTCAGTGGCAGTAACAGTGAAGCCCCACCTGCCATGCTCGACAAAACCTTTCACGTCGCACGACGCTTTTAATCGCCCAAGGCGATTCCATATATATATATATATATATATATATATATATATATATATATATTCTCACAGGGATACATGCATCCTCCTTCACCTTGTACATTAACAGAGATCCTTATTCAACGAAATAGAGGATATTTTCCTTATCATTTCGGATGGTGATTAAAATCAAAGTTCAATAGTTCTTTTGCACGGAATGGGATTTTATCAAAAAAAAGTCATCCTCTCATTGTCTTACAAAACAGACACTGCACTCAGTACTCAGTGAAAACAGTGTGAGATTGTCGCCCCTTCAGTGTAACATTAATTATTGGGAGCCCTGTCCTCTGAAAACTTTGCATTGAAACTGGAACTGTGGAATCTTAGGGTGAACTGAAATTGCTTTTACTTGCATTTTCGACGTCATTGCTTGCCATGGTTTTCAGGCACAACTTTAGATACATTGAATGGCAATTTCAGGTTTGATGTAGACTTTGTGGGAGAATCTGTGAGGCGGAGGAATATGATGTCTGCAAGTGGACTCATGCCAAAGGCGAGCAAGGAATTGTTTTCGTTTACGTGCAAGTTGCAACCCCTCGAAATATATCACCACGTATAAATCTGTCGGTACAATAGCGATCCATATATGCACGTTAATAACTACACCAAATCTCAAACAATTATTGTATTAATTTGATTGAAGCGCCTTTTCATGTGAATGTATGACGTATGTCGGATACGCGAATCCATGTACTTAGCTGTTCCACATAATATTACAGAGCGCGCGTGACTAAACACAGGGAATTATGTTTATTTCGAATCTAATGTAATGTTACGAAGAGGGACACATTTGACCGTTGCTCGGCATGCACCTCGACAAAAGACACATCCACAAGATAGATCCCTCTTACCTCTGTATATTTAAAATTTGAATTCTATTGTGTTTCATAAGCTTAAATCATGCCTGGTTCACCTAGTAACGGTTAGTTTTACCCCTATGATTTCACCGACTTAGTAACGGTCACAAATTTTAAACCGACCTATAAGCTCATTTTTCTAAAAATCTTGAGATCAAAAGCTACTTTCATGTGTTGAAAAATCTCGAGATTAATAGATACTTTCATGTGTTGAATTTCAACATAGCATTGGTTCCATAAATTCTTATGGACATAGGGCTCATCTTGTTGAAAGAAGCCTCTTCTCTCTTGATCTCCAAGGCGTACTACACCTTGCAATTAAATTAGGTATTTCAATGAATACAAACTAGGAAAAAATCACACCAACCTATAGATATGTTGTAAAATCACACCAAACCATAGATGTGTTTTATAGATGTGTTTTTACTAAGTTATATAATAAAAGGAGGTTTCATGTTGACCTTCAAAACTTCAAACTTGAGAGATAAAACCTACAAGTAGAGAAATCATTACAAAAAAGGGAAAAAAACCTATTTATATGAAGCATACATCAGGAGCTTCATTGTGAGCATACATTAGGAGCTTCATTGTCATTGAGGGTTATATTTGTATAAAATTTAGGGGTTATATTTTAAACTTTTGGCACTAAGGATAACATGGGGTGGCCTTTAATCCACTTGTGTGCACATATAACTTGTTATGTAGTGTCGCATATTTGACCACTCTATCGTGAACTCGTGGATACCTTAAGGGGTTGGAACAACCCTCATGGGCATTGAACCTTATTCAATGGTATAAAACTCATTATTCTTCACCATTGGATCCAACTCCCTTTAGGAAAAAGAAGATTATCATTGACAATAACATGGGGGTGGGATTCAATCCACTTATATGTGTGCAGCTAGGGTTATGCAACCCCACACATTAGGACAATACCTCTAAGTGCCCCCGTGGTTACCTTAAGGATATGAAACATCCCTTGTGGAAATTAAAACTTGTCAAATGGTGAAAACCTCATCATTCCTCATGATTGAATCCAACCTCTTTGGGCCAAAATTTGCACATTTTATTCTAAATAAATCTACACATAAGTAGTGAACATTGTAAATCTATTTATGAAATAAATAGACATATTGCATGGATTTCCTAAAGTGATAAATTAATATTGAAATACAAAGTTTCAAATTGAATTTTTATAAGAGTCTATTCTATGGATTAGGAAAACAACTAAATTTTAATACAACCTTTCAAATTGAATTTTTATAAGAGTATTTTCTATGGATTAGGAAAACAACTAAATTTTAATACAACATATTATTGATAGTTAAATGGGCAAAAAAAATAGAAATTAGGTGATTAAAGGCATGTTATAGATGCATTTGATGGACAAGTCATCAAAGTGGGAAGAGTGCCTGTGTTTAAGGATTTTTAAAAAATGATGAAAATTATACATAATTGGGAATGAGTCCATTTGAATCTGTGTGCGACAAGAAATGTGACACTTTAACTAGATGGCATAATCCAATGGGCATAGTTACACTTGGACCCTATTTTCTCATGGAAATGGAAACACAAGTTGTTAGAATTAGTCTTAATCTAAAGTCATTCTAAGATAGGGAGAGGAGAGACCTTCAAGGAGACAAACTCCCTTTTTGCAATGAAGTGAACAACAATATGAAAGGAGAAGCATTACTAGGGAGACAAAACTTGCTAGAAGCAATCTAAGAGGGAATATTCTTGGAATGGCTAATATTATCGCACTATCAAAGACATTAGTGGCATTCAATATCAACTTCAAATTGGAGGCGAGATTAGAAAGAGGGAGCACCATAAATGAGAGTACAAGAAACAAAACCAAATCTGAGGAAAAGATCACACCAAACCACAAATGAAGAGCCACAATCAAAGGAGGATGTGTGTTTTCCTTCAAATATATGATCTAGAAACACAAAACCTACATGTAGAGAGATCATTGTGAATACGGAAACCCCTATCTGTTGATATTATGGTAGTTGTGGGAGGTATTAACCTCCATGTGTAACCTTTGTCTAGAAAATAATATTCTGGAAGCAAGAGAAACCCTAAACATATGTGTAAAAACCCTAGAGGACAAGTTGGCTTAGTAAAATAATTAATATAAAAGTATTAGCTTCTAGAAGGACAAGTGGGCTCACACAGGTGACAAGAACCATTATAAATAGGAGGTGTTTGACCTCATTTGTGCATACTCACTTCATCAGTCAAGGATAGCGCAAGTTTGGACCTACAGCTGCAAGATAGGAAGGTGGGTCTTTTGGTGTAATTTGTGGTCTCTCTCTCTAGTGCTATATATCCTAAGCTATGTGCCCTATCTCCTAGTATCTAATGGTGGTATTCTTGGTGACATTCTTGGTGGTATTCTTATAGTTTTGGTGGTATTCTTGGTGAGTGAAACTACAATTGTTGCAGTTGAGTATTGTTCTTGTTGTATGGTTTTGGGACTTTCTGTTTGGTGCGCCATCTTTGGAGAAAGATGCACTTTCTTGGTTATCTCTTGGTTCTAGTGCTTCTTTCGAATCACTCTATCTAGAAAAGGTTATGGTGCTCAGGGGTGGTTGTGTGTCTATGGTTAGGTGACAATATTATGATATTGTTTATGGTAAAACAAGCACATTGAATATTTTAACAGGTTATGGGCCCACACTACCTTCATAATAGTCTAACCACTGGAAGGTATAGTGGGAGTTCTTTGTCAAGCTCGTTGTAGCACCAGTTGCAGTTGCAACTAGGGTTTCTGATGTTACAACTACAACAAACCCTAATCTAATTCTTTGGGCACCTTAAGTGAATCATTGGACCTAATTTCTATATATTCTAGTGTTCCCTATCCTATCGCACCCTTTGGTGCCCTCAACTAGCAAAGATGTCAAGTTTGAGTTCTTGGTCAAATTCAAAGGTTGAATAGTCACAGTCAAAGTCAAATTCAAAGGTTAACTTTTGGTCAAAATTGATTTTGTGTTCAAAGTTGAAATTTCATGATTTCTAACTTGTTCTTATCATTGAACCTTTTTTATTTAGTTTCTAACCTCTTCTTGTCAAGATGGTGTCTAGTTTCGTATTAAAAGACAAGTTGAATGATGCTACAAATTTCAACGGTATGCACTTGTATATGATTTTCAAGTTATATCATCCAGCAAAGCATGAGTGTGTTTGCAGGAGATATACAAGAGACCTTGTTGAAGCAGTGATCTTGGATTCAGTACATGCAGAGGAACAAGTGCACCCTCCTTAGTAGTTGAGGCTCTAAGTTACGGGTTTGATTGATCAAATTATTAAGTTTCAAGTTTGCACATACCAAGTTTGATAGTTTCCACAATACAAGTAAACACTACAGTTGTGACAACAATCTTTGGAAGGTTATATTATTGCTAGGTATACTTGGTTACATGTAGCTATTATTGATATAGATGCTTATCGCACTTGTTTGATGAACTAACATCTCCTCTAGGAGATATTTCTTATTCTCGGGCAGGTCACCTTGGGAATTCTATGATCCTTGTTACCATAGATATGTTCTTATGAAAATTCTATTGGAAATGTTTTTTTTCTCTTGTTGTTCTTGTTCCGGGAAGGTCACAAGTGATAGCTCTAAGAAGGAGCTACAATGATAGTTGCAAACATGGAGGAGATGAATCCATCAAGTGGTGAGGCAGGTGATCTAACTAAGTACCAATTCTAAAGAAAGCATGTAAAGAAAAAGGAGTTTTGGATATCGTTCATTTAGATGTGTGTGGACCAATGTCAACCTCCTCACTAAGTGGAAGATAAACATCTTGAGGTTCGATAATGAAGGAGAGTACACCTCCAAGGAGCTCGTTGCTTTTTGTAAACAAATCGAGATTAGGAGGGAGATAATTGTCCCATATAATCCTTAGTAGAATGGTGTGGCAGAAAGGAAGAATTGTTCCATTGAAGAATTTGTTAAGGCAATGATGAATTCCCAGGATCTATCCATGGGGAGAAGCAGTTATGGCAGTCGTATATGTTCAGAATAGAAGTTCTCATTATATATTGAAGAACATGACTCCAGAAGAATCCTTCTATGGAAAGAAGCCAAGTGTTGAACATTTAAGGATCTTTGGTTTTCATGTCTATATCCATGTTCCCAAGGACAAAAGAAAGAAGTTGGAACCTTTAGGAAAGAAGATAATATCCGTTGAATATAGTGAGTCATCAAAAGATTATAGAATCTATGTTCCAGGTCAATAGAAGGTTGAAATCAGCAGAGATGTGAATTTTGATGAGAACTTTTCCTTCATGAAATATATAGAAGATTCCATGGAATCCAACGATGAAGAGGAACATGAAGATCCCAAGGAAGAAAGTACATGTTCTCCAAAACATTCCAATGAAGATCCATAATAGTCACTTGAATCTGTGGAACTAGTTATTGTACCTAAGACCAAAAAGAAGAAGAAATACATAAATCTCCTAGTGGCACCTTCAGGGAAAGAAAGAGGCCCAAAATATTCTCTAGTTATGTGGCACTCAAGATAAGTCTTTTCAATACAAAACCTTCCACCTTTGAAGAAGTAGTCAATAAGAAAGAATGGAAGGAATCTATGATGGAAGAATATCAATCCATCATGATGTATGGGAAATTGTGCCTAGACATGAAGGAAGATTTATAAACTATCGATGAACACAAAGAAAGATTCATGGCTATAAGGTCCTATCAGAAGGTAGAAGACTATGATGAGACGTTTGCTCCAATTTCCAGATACACCTCTATTAGAGAAATCATATCTCTTGCAGCATCCATGGGTTGGAGTTTACATCAGATGGATGTAAATATTGATTTTCACAATGGAGTAATCAAGGAAGAAGTATACATAGAGAAACCTAAAAGTTTTGAGGTACACCCGAGAGAAACCCGTGTATGCAAATTAAAGAAGGCCTTATATGAACTCACTCCAAGAGCTTGGTATGCATGAATTGACAGTTACTTGACGAGACTTGGATTTTCCAAGAGATATGATGATCCAAACCTTTATTACAAGGTTGTGAATGATGCACCTGTAATCCTACTACTATATGTTGATGATTTGTTTCTGACAAGTGCAGAGCCTCTCATTATCCATTGTAAGAGGGAGTTAGCCTCTAAATTCGATATGAAGGATCTTGGTCTCATGAATTATTATTTGGGACTAGAAGTATGGCAGAAGGTTGGTGAAATATTCTTAGGGAAAGGGAAGTATTTTTTAAAGATCCTTCATAAGTTTGGGATGATGGATTGAAAATCCATGGCAACTCCCATGATGACAAATCTGAGGAAGTTGAGAGACTCTGATTCTGATCCAGTAGACTCATCCCTATATCGGTAGTTTATTGGCTCATTGATGTATTTGGTTAATACATGGTCAAACATTTGCGTTGATGTGAACATGTTGAGCCAATTCCAAGTGGAACCTAAACATGAGCATTAGATAGATGCAAAGCACATTTTGAGATATATTCGTGGGACACTAAATTATGGTTTGAGATATGCCTCAAACAATGATGTACAGTTGCATGGATTTACTAATTCAGATTGGGTAGGGAGTGCAAATGACAGAAAGAGTACTTCTGGTATATGTTTCA
Organism: Picea engelmannii; assembly: GCA_009831015.1. Taxonomy (NCBI): domain Eukaryota; kingdom Viridiplantae; phylum Streptophyta; class Pinopsida; order Pinales; family Pinaceae; genus Picea; species Picea engelmannii. Next base: position 7,190 of record ML779593.1, read on the forward strand.
GTTTGGGCTATGTTATGATATCATGGGCTAGTAAGAAATAGAAGTCTGTTGCACTCAACACTGCAGAAGCATAGTATATTGCAGCTTGTGATGCTTGTACAAAAGTAGTATGGCTCTGTAAGTTGGTTTATGGACTATTTGATCAAGTGTTGGATTCAACTGTGATATATTGTGATAATCAAAGTTGTGTGAAGCTTTCAAACAACATTGTGTTCCATGACAAGTCAAAGCACATTGAGATCAAGTACTAATTTATATTTGATAAATTCCATAAGGGAGAAGTGATTCTCCAGTACATCTCCATCGATGAGTAGACGACTAATATTTTGACAAAGCCTCTATCCAAGATAAATTTTACATACTTGAGGGATAAGCTGGGACTTGCGGAGATTTATCCCTTGGTTGAGAGGGAGTGTTGATCTGTATCATGCTAGTACAATTTAGATATGATGCTTCAGCATCATGCTAGTACATCTTAGATATGATACAGATGTCTTAAGATGTATCATGCTAGTACAGATTAGATATGATGCTTCAACATCATGCTAGTACAACTTAGATATGATACATATGTCTTGAGATGCATCATGCTAGTAAATCTTAGATATGATGCATTAGCATCATGTTAGTACAAATTAGAGATAATTCATATGCATGAGTGGCATATGAGCTTCCACCTTTACGTGGTTGGCCTTTTTTAGTAGAGAATAACTTATTCTAGAAACCAACAGAAGTTCATTCATTCATCTTTATACTCAAAGATCACTCACAGACCCACTCTATATATCAACCCATTAGATTTCATATTTAAATAATGATTTGGTACTAATATTATTTATGGAGCAAAAGAGTACTTAGATAAGAGAAAAAAACAAAGACAAGAAATAACGGATATTGAATATTGTGTGATTAATCAAGTACTTATTTATCGACGTTATTGCATTCCCTAGCAGTACTAGATGTAGGGACATCATGCATCTCAATCGTATTTTAAAGGAAATAGCTAAAATAAATTGTACTAGGGATAGATTACATGATGGGAAACAATAACCTGTGAATGGAGCCAACATTGAAATTTTTTCAAAATGTTTATGTATGCATTGAAATTTTACATGGATAGATTTTTCGCATGCCTTGATGATATGGAAGAGTTTCCATACTCAAATATTACTCACACACACTCTATATATCGACCCATCTCGTCCTCATTTCATTTTATATTTATCGATCTAATTTTAAAGGAAAAAACTATTAAAATACATTGTACTAGGGCTAGAGTAAATGATGGGCAACAGTGACCTGTGAATGGGGCCAACGTTGAATTTTTTTTTAAATGTTTTTGTATGCACTGAAATTTGACATGGATAGACTATTTGTATGACTTGACTATATGGGAGGATTTCCAGACTCAAAGATCACTCACACACCCACTCTTTATATTCATCATCAATGTCATTCAAAACCAACATCATGCCAATTAGGCCCATGATTTTGGTCGTGGCGAGAAGAAGGCGATATATGAGATTTTGTATTTAAATAATGATTTCATACTAATTATATCCTTTATGGATCAAAATAGTTTTTAGATGAGATAAAAAAACAAAGACATAAAATAACTTGAAGCTTGTGCGATTAATCAAGTACTTCTTTATCAATGTCATTGCATGCCCTTGCAATACTAGTAGATGTGGGGGCATGCATTTCAGACGTATTTTAAAGGAAACAATTAAAGACATTGTACTAGGGTTATATCAGTACATGATGGGAAACATTAACCTGTGAATGGGGCCAACATTGAAATTATTTCAAAATGTTTCTGTATGCACTGAAATTTGACATGGATAGACTGTTTGCATGCCTTGACTATATGGAAGGGTTTCCAAACTCAAATATTACTCACACACTCTCTCTATATATCGACCCATCTTGTCCTCCTTTCATTTTAATTTTCTCGGTCGAATTTTAAAGGAAACAACTATTAAAAGACATTGTACTAGGGCTAGAGTACATGATGGGAAACAATGACCTGTGAATGGGGCCAACGTTGAAAGTTTTTCAAAATGTTTCTGTATGCACCGAAATTTGACATGGATAGACTGTTTATATTCCTTGAGGATATGGGATGGTTTCCAGACTCAAAGATCACTCACACACCCACTCTTTATATTCATCGTTTGTGTTGTTCAAAACCAACATCATACCAATTAGGCCCATGATTTTGGTTGTGCCGAGAAGAAGTAGATAGATGAGATTTTGTATTTGAATAATGATTTTGTACTAATATTATTTATGGAGCAAAAGAGTACTTAGATGAGAGAAAAACAATAAGACAAGAAATAACTTATATTGAAGCTTGTGTGATTAATCAAGTACTTCTTTATTGACGTTATTGCATTCCCTTGCAGTACTAGATGCGGGGATGTCATGTGTCTCAATCGTATTTTAAAGGAAATAGATAAAACACATTGTACTAGGGATAGAGTACATGATGGGAAACAGTAACATGTGAATGGGGCCAATGTTGAAATTCTTTCAAAATGTTTATGTATGCACTGAAATTTGACATGGATAGACTATTCTCATGCCTTGATGATATGGAAGGGTTTTCAAACTCAAATATTACTCACACACCCACTCTATATATCGACATGTCTCATCCTCATTTTTTTTTCATTTTCTCGGTCGAATTTTAAAGGAAAAATCTCTTAAAATACACTATACTAGGGCTAGAGTACATGATGGACAACACTGACCTGTGAATGGGGCCAACATTGAAATTTTTTCAAAATGTTTTTGTATGCACCAAAATTTGACATGGATATATTATCTGTATGCCTTGAGGATATGGGAGGGTTTCTAGACTCAAATATCACTCATACACCCACTCTTTATATTCATCATCTGTGTCATTCAAAACCAACATCATGCCAATTAGGCCCATGATTTTGGTCCTAGTGAGAAGAAGCCGATAGATAAGATTTCGTAATTAAATAATGATTTCGTACTAATTATATTATTTATGGAGAAAAACAATTTTTATATGAGAGAAAGAAACAAAGACATAAAATAACTTGAAGCTTGTGCAATTAATCAAGTACTTCTTTATCAACGTTATTGCATGCCCTTGCAGTACTACTAGATGCGGGGATGTGCATCTCGATCGTATTTTAAAGGAAATAGATAAAAGACATTGTACTAGGGCTAGATCAGTACATGATGGGAAACAGTAACCTGTGAATGGGACCATCGTTGAAATTTTTTCAAAATGTTTATGTATGCACTGAAATTTGACATGGATAGATTGTTCGTATGCCTTGACTATATGGAAGGGTTTCGAGACTCAAATATTACTCACACACCTTCTCTATATATCGACCCATATCGTCATCATTTCATTTTAATTTTATCGTTCTAATTTTAAAGGAAACAACTATTATTAAAAGACATTGTACTAGGGCTAGAGTACATGATGGGCAACAGTGACCTGTGAATGGGGCCAACATTTAAATTTTTTCAAAATGTTTCAGTGTGAAATGAAATTTGACATGGATAGAATGTTTGTATGCCTTGACGATATGTGAGGGTTTCCATAATCAAAGATCACTCACACACTCACTCTTTATATTCATCTTCTGTGTCATTCAAACCCAACATCATGCCAATTAGGCCCATGATTTTGATCATGGTGAGAAGAAGGCAGTAGATGGGATTTTGTATTTAAATAATTATTTTGTACTAATATTCTTTATGGAGCAAAAGAGTATGTAGATGAGAGAAAAAAAAAAGACAAGAAATAACAGATATTGAAGCTTGTGTGATTAATCAAGTACTTCTTTATTGACTTTATTGCATTCCCTTACAGTACTAGATGGGGGGACGTCATGCGTCTCGATCGTATTTTAAAGGAAATAACTAAAATACATTGTACTAGGGATAGAGTACATGATGGGAAACAGTAACCTATGAATGGGGCCAACATTGAAATTATTTCAAAATGTTTATGTATGCACTAAAATTTGACTTTGATAGACTATTCGCGTGCCTTGACGATATGGAAGGGTTTCCAAACTCAAATATTACTTACACACCCACTCTATATATCGAGCCATATCGTCCTCATTTCATTTTAATTTTCTCGGTCGAATTTTAAAGGAAACAACTATTAAAAGACATTGTACTAGGGCTAGAGTACATGATGGGCAACAGTGACCTGTGAATGGAGCCAATGTTGAACTTTTTTCAAAATGTTTTTGTATGCACTGATATTTGACATGGATAGATTGTTTGCATGCCTTGATAAAATGGGAGGGTTTCTAGACTCAAAGATCACTCACACACCCACTCTTTATATTCATCAAATGTGTCGTTCAAAACCAACATCATGCCAATTAGACCCATGATTTTGTTTGTGGAGATAAGAAGGCGATAGATGATATTTCATATTTAAATAATGATTTCATATTAATATTCTTTATGGAGAAAAAGAGTTTTTAGATGAGAGAAAAAAACAAAGACATAAAATAACTTGAAGCTTGTGTGATTAATCAAGTACTTCTTTATCAACTTTATTGCATGCCCTTGCAGTACTAGTAGATGCAGGGACGTGCATCTCGTTCGTATTTTAAAGGAAACATCTAAAATACATTGTACTAGGGATAGATAAGTACATGATGGGAAATTGTAACCTATGAATGGGGCCAACGTTGAAATTCTTTCAAAACTTTTCTGTATGCACTGAAATTTGACATGGATAGACTGTTTGTATGCCTTGACTATATGGAAGGGTTTCCAGACTCAAATATTACTCACACACACACTCTATATATCGACCCATCTCATCCTCGTTTTGTTTTAATTTTCTCGGTCGAATTTTAAAGGAAACAACTATTAAAATACATTGTACTAGGGCTAGAGTACATGATGGGAAATAGTGACCTGTGAATGGGGCCAACATTGAAACTTTTTCAAAATGTTTCTATATGCACCAAAATTTGACATGGATATATTTTTTTAATGACTTGACGATATGGGAGGGTTTCCAAACTCAAAGATCACCCACCCACCCACTCTTTATATTCATCATCCGTGTCATTCAAAACCAGCATCATGCCAATTAGACTATGATTTTGGTCATGGCGAGAAGAAGGCGATAGATGAGATTTCGTATTTAAATAATGTTTTTTTAATAATATTCTTTTTGGAGAAAAAGAGTACTTAGATGAGAGCAAAAAACAAAGACAAGAATTAACTGATATTGAAGCTTGTGTGATTAATCAAGTACTTCTTTATCGATGTTATTGAATTACCTTGCAGTACTAGATGTGGGGACGTCATGTGTCTCGATCGTATTTTAAAGGAAATAGCTAAAAGACATTGTACTAGGGATAGAGTACATGATGGGTCATAGTAACTTGTTAATGGGGCCAACATTGAAATTCTTTCAAAATGTTTTTGTATGCACCGAAATTTGACATCTATAGGATGTTCTCATGCCTTGACGATATGGAATGGTTTCTAGACTCAAATATTACTCGCACACCCACTCTATATATCGACCCATATCATCCTTGTTTCGTTTTAATTTTCTTAGTCAAATTTTAAAGGAAGCAACTATTAAAAGACATTGTGTTAGGGCTAGAGTACATGATGGGCAACAATGACCTATGAATGGGGCCAACATTCATTTTTTTTCAAAATGTTTTTGTATGCACCGATAATTGACATGGATAGATTGTTGTATGCCTTGATGATATGGGAGGGTTTCCAGACTCAAATATCACTCACACACCCACTCTTTATATTCATCGTCTATGTCATTTGAAACAAACATCATGCCAATTAGGCCCATGATTTTGGTCATGGCGATAAGAAGACGATAGATTATATTTTTTATTTAAATAATGATTTTGTACAAATATTCTTTATGGAGCAAAAGATTTTTTAGATGAGAGAAAAAAAAAAAAGACATAAAATAACTTGAAGCTTGTGCGATTAATCAAGTACTTCTTTATCGACGTTATTGCATTTCCTTGTAGTACTAGATGTGAGTACGTCATGAATCTTGATCATATTTTAAAGGAAACATCTAAAAGAAATTTTACTAGGGATAGAGTACATGATGGGAAACAGTAACCTATGAATGGGGACAACGTTGAAATTCTTTCAAAATGTTTTTGTATGCACTGAAATTTGACATGGATAGATTGTTCGCATTCCTTGACAATATGGAAGGGTTTCTAGACTCAAATATTACTCACACACCCACTCTATATATCGACCCATATCATCCTCATTTCATTTTAATTTTCTCGGTCGAATTTCAAAAGAAAAATATATTAAAAGACATTGTACTGGGGATAGAGTACATGATGGGCAACACTGACTTGTGAATGGGGCCAACGTTGAAATTTTTTAAAAATGTTTTTGTATGCACTGAGATTTAACATGGATAGACTGTTCACGTGCCTTGAAGATATGGGAGGGTTTAAAGACTCAAATATCACTCACACACCCACTCTTTATATTCATCGTTTGTGTCGTTCAAAACCAACACCATGCCAATTAGGCCCATGATTTTGGCCATGGCAAGAAGAAGGCGATAGATGAGATTTTGGATTTAAATAATGATTCGTACTAATATTCTTTATGGAGAAAAAGAGTACTTAGATGAGAGAAAAAAAAAACATAAAATAACTTGAAGCTTGTGTGATTAATCATGCATTGACATGGTTAGACTAGACGCATGCATTGATGGCATGGGAGGGTTTCTGGACTCAAACATGACTCGCACAAACAATTCAACAATCAAACAACAAGCCTAGTTCCTATCACCATTAAACAAAGGTAGTTTATAGGTGCTTGGAGGAGGGGGTATCTTCAAATGTACACATGGGATAAACAAAGGAAATGTATGAGGTGGTTGCATCTAACAAAATATTGGTATGATATTATGTATTACTCTACCTCCAAAATTACCCAATTTAAAGTGCTATATGGTTACAGACCCTCGTCACCGAAGAATTGGGTCATTAAAAATGCAAGTATAAACTATTATTAATCTATTTTAAAAGAAAATTGACTACCATAGGTTAACTCTCTCTCTCTCTCTCTCTTGTGGAGAAATACATAGTTAAAATAATGTACCTTAATGCAATCAGTGTTGCAATAAGGTCTAAATATGTATGAGTTGGTATGCTTTTGGCCTCATGAATGAGCAATATGCCTGGAATGATCAATAAATGTCATCATTATTGTCATAGTATTGTAGCAATGAAGTTTCAATGAACATGATGTTCTTCATTGTTATAGCATCTTCGTCGAAAATGTTTGAAAACATGGGACTTTGGCCCATGATTTTGGTGGCAAGTAGAATACGCATAATGGAATTTGGTATTTAAATAATGATTTTGTACTAATATTATTTATGGAGCAAAAAATTACTTAGATGAAAGCAAAAAACAAAGACACGAAACAACTAATGAAGTTTGTGCAATTTATCAAGTTCTTATTTTTTGATGTTATTGCATGCCCTTGCAGTACTAGATGTGGGGACATGCATCTTGAACAAATTTTAAAGGAAACAACTAAAATACATTGTATTAGGACTAGACATGGGAAATAGTGACCTGTGAATGGGGCATAGAGGTCGTGCATGTGTCTTTGAATGACGTTACATGGTTTGCAAGGAGTGTAGGGCTTATATGGTGCATTGTAGTGTAGTATATAAGAACAATCTATATGCCAAACCTCAAAATGGATAGTACCATATCTTTTTCATAATACAAATATTATTTGTATGTTTCCTTTGTGGTAGCTCAAGCCCTCACACATGATGCATGACAATGAAATTTAACAATTTGACTATTGAATGATAGTGCTATGTCACATGCAAATTTTGAACTGACTTAGCTAGCAAATGAACTTTGACAAGCCCTTATGGCCCAAGCATCATTTGATTGGTAAGATCTTGATAGCTTTCAAGACTCTTATCTTTGCAAGGAATTTTTATTTGGTAGGATATTGGTATCTTTCAATATTGTTATTTCTTATATCTTAGTGCATGACAACTATCGGGGACAATTTAAAAAAAAAAATTACAATTTTTAAAGGTAAAATCTTACGTCAAGGCCAATTTTTTGGGTGGCGTCAAAGGATGCCTTCAGATTTTGGGTTCAAATGTAGTTTTGTTAGAGAAATGATTCCTTATGTAGGGATTATATGGTATAATGGAGTGTAGTCTATAAGAACAATCTCCATGCCAAAAATCAAAATGGATAATACAATATCTTGTTCATAAGACAAAGATTATTTGTATGTTGCCTATGTGGTGTCTCAAGCCCTCACACATGATGCATGAGCACCAAAGATAAATGATATAACATAAGGTCACCCTCCATTAATTTTATCCCTTGATTATGTCTTAGGCCACGAGAACCATCCCTAGAGCACCAAACAATCTATAAGATCCATGGTCCATGACATTAGGGTTCATGAGCCATGCATTGGACCATAAGCCAACATGCAATCCCTATATGAGAAATTTTTGTCTTGTAAGTGGGATATGGTGGCCATTTTGAGATTTGTAACATCAGGGATGTTGCTTTGGGCCTAGTCCTTAGCCTGCGTAGGGGATATTTAGCTTATAAGTGAGATATGGTCACCATATTGAGGATTGGTGCATTGGGGATGGCTCTTGGTGCCCATGTAATAGTTGAAATCCAAAATATAGGGTCTAAGATCATAAATTTTGTCTTTAAAATCTCATGGACATGTGTAGTCCCTTAGGCCATCACGCATGCCCTAAATAGGCAATATATGGTTTGTGAGTTCAATATGGTGTCCATTTTAATGTGTCATATTTTGGGTACAAATTTAGTAGTGTTTGCACCTAGCCCCACCCATTTTTGTGAGCAAAAGTGCACATGAACACAAGCATGCCAATAGAGAGATTTAAACATTGGTGTGGTAAATATGTAGAACAATTGGGAATATACTCATCCAAAACAAAGGAAAATGTCCAATTGACCATGACTGTGCATTTGAGCAAAAAGTGGTTTACAAAGATGAATTGATTCTGGTAATACCCATGAAATTGTTCTTGCATGGTTATATCTTTCAATGCTTGACAATCATTGAGAATCCATGGCTCCGGTGTGTTTATAACTTGAGGATGCACACCACTCACATAATGGAAAATGAAATAATATCAAGGGCCAAAGAATTTGGCATCATAAGCCACCCACTCTATAAGTCTATGAGGACTCAAGTCACCAATTTACAAGGGACCATAACATAGATACTTATAGGGGGGATGTTGGCTATAAAGGTTTAATATTAATTATTTATATATATATATAATACATATTAATTAAATTAATAACAAAAAATAATTAAACGCTATATATATAGAGAGAGAGAGAGAGAGAGAGAGAGATAGATAGATAGATAGATAGATAGATAGATAGATAGATATGTGTGTGTGTGTGTGTGTTAATTAAATTAAAAACAAAAATTAATAAAACATTAAAACAAAACAAAAACAAAAAACATATACCAAACTAATCCGCTCGTGCCCATTCATTACAAAGAAAATTGGGTGCCCATGTACTAGTTGAGAAAAATCCCATCCGAGGAGAAAAAACAATCTCGATTCTCGGTCATACATCATGTTCCCTGCCTAGGTGGAGACCGATACCGAGACCAAGGGCCATCCAAGACTAAGACCGAGAGTTGTGCACGAGACTGTCGAGGGCAAGGAGGGAATCGAGGGCCATCTAAGAATGAGACCGAGAATTGTGTGCGAGACTGTCGAGGGAAAGGAGGGAAACAATGGTATGTTCTTTAAGCTACCCTAACCTTTCTTTTAGTGATATTTAGCATTGTTTCATTGATTCCATCTGGGTGACTACTGATAAAAACCCTTGAATACACAATGCCCTCGGAATTTCCCATGATTTTACAAAAACAATTAACCAATGTGCCTTTTAAAAATACATCTAGAAAATTGTTTGTATCTTGGTGTCTTGGTTGTCCTTGGGACTTAGGCACAGGTGTGATTGGGATATACTTTTAGGGCCATCTGAGACCGAGACCGAGACTTGCGCGCGAGATTGTCCCTCGGAATTTCCCATGATTTTACAAAAAAAATTAAAAATGCCTAAAATAAAAGCCTAAGGAGTCCCCAATAAAACTATTCTACCATAACCCCAACCCTATACTACCCACATGATCAATTCATCACTTAATAGAGGATAGTTTCATATGCGAGCTGCTCAAGTTTTTCCATAATGAATCAATTTTTTAGTGGTGAGAATGGAGGAGTAGTATTGTTTAGGACATGCTCGTGGATTTCCTCTCCTTTTGACTCCTCCATAGACTCATCCTCTTGAGATATTATATCCTTTGAACATACACTAGAACCATGAATCCAAGGCGCCATCTCAGCCCTGCTTCTTCCTACTCTTGAGAGGACTCTAGCCACTTTTTCCATTTCTTTGTCAATGTTTTTCTTGGATGGTATATTTTCCATAGTGTGGAGGTCGACGAGTGTTCCTTTTTCTTGTTATTGGTGCACTCCTATATATGAAGGGGTTGTTTGTTCTACTTCATTCCAAACTAGGACTCCCAAGACATAAAAAAACATAATTGTGTATATCATCCTCAATGGTCACAATAGGAGTCTAGGAACTAGTCTTCTCAAATGCTTAGTAGTATTTCAATGTCTCCGCAACTAAGCCCAATCCATTATGATTTCAAAATTTCACAAGGTATTGAAAAAGTGTGTACGATATTACCTAACAACATGTACCATAACTAGAATATTCTCTAACCCAGCCTAGCTAGGTTGATTAGAAACTATAGTGGAAAAGTGACTCAATGGCTTGACCACTTTCTTCCTTTTTGTTGATTCACACCTAGAAAATATGGCCAGTTGACTTGGGAATTCATTCAAATATTTCCCAAAAAATGTGGTTGAGTCTAATATAGGATGAGTTGGTACAACTGAAAATGCAGGTGATTGGGAAGGCTGACGTGGATTCTCTTTAATATTATAATTAGAATCCTAGCCGACCTATGTTACCTTTTGGCTTCTTCAACATATCATATTTGATTACAACCTGCTTCATCCTCAAGTCATTAGTTGGAATTTTTGGCAATATGTATTTCATACCAGATGATGTTATTGATTTATGTACCCTTGACCATGAACAAACCTCTTTGTGAAAAACAACCTTTATTGAGTAATATGAAAGGGTGGTAGCTTTAAACTTTGTAGATTTATCTCCTCTCGGCCACATAAATGCATTCAAGATGGCATTCCTTAGTTGATACTAATCACCATTCCCTTGATATCTTCCCTAAGAGGTTATCTTTGGTGGTTTCATCTTGTAGCCTATATCTATAAGGTCACCTTCATTTCCATGAAATTTCCTTCCTCTCAACGCTCTCCTCCTACCTCCGATGGTGCTTAATTAACGTTGTTTCCTTATGTTCCTTTTCCATCCCCATGATAACATATTCACCGCATGCCTTCAATGATGCCTTTATAGAATCAATGGCACATGACCTCACTAGTGTCACCTTACAATTAATATTAGTGACTTCAATGGTTCCTTTCCAAAATATTGATAATATCACCTCACCATAATCAATGCCTTTAATGGTTCCTTTTAACATCATCACTTCATGTATTCATTCATGTCACCTCACGATAATTCCACCTCTAATTCCCTCATTAGTTGTAGGATAGTATTTCCAAATTTCACCCTCCCTCATAATATTTGTTTCCTCTCACCTCTCTTTCCTTCACTAGTTCAACCCTAGTGTGGTATCCTCTCACCTCTTGTCTCCTCTCTCTTTCACCTTTGCTTGAATGGTGTGCTCTCATGTTAATTGTTGTCACTATCCCTTCCCTACTTAAGGAAATTTTTTAACCTTTGTTTTGTAGGAACATAGATTTCTTGGGTACTAATATCACCATGTTTACACCTCTTATGTCTTGGCAAGGTTAAGAATTTCCAAAGAACATAAAAATTTGAAATTCTTATGTGACATTCCTCTTATGAAACAAGGATTTGTATAATTTTTTCTTTATTACATTGTTATTTTCAATGTTGTATAGGTGTACTAAGTGAACTATAACATTTTCATGGTATTTTTAAAATTTGAGTCATTTTGCGTCCATTTATCTGGATAATTAGCTCATACTTTTTGTCATTAGCAATGCACACATAGTAATCTATCAATAAATTATTTATTTGCTTTAAACCTCTTGCTCCTTCCCATATCTAGTTTTCATTGAAGTTGAAATTCTTGCATTTCATTTTCCTCTTGCATGGTTTAAAGAGTCGAGTTGAAATGCCATCAGTTTCACGACCACTCCTTTGAGTAATAATAGCCTAAAATCAAGCGCTAATTAAAATTTATCTAGCAAATTTTCTAGGGCTCTTCAAACCCATCTTAGCTTAGGTGTAGAGATTTGGAATAGGATTGTGAGAATAACTTTCCAAAGTTTCTAAACAAACATAAAGTTTTGAGTTAGGGAGTGAAATCTAGTTGTTATATCACTGACTTTGAGAAGCTCTTCTAACACAAGGGTCAAGCACGAGGTCACATTGGGGTCAACAGAGTAATCAACCCTTATTTGTTGGTCTTGGTGTCGACTGTCGACTGTCCCCCCTCTACTTTGGTATAGTAGGTGGTACCATAAAGGCCATAATATTTTAGACTTCCTACCCGAGGTGACAGCATAGGGAAGGTGGTGTTGTACCTGGGATCGACATTGGCTAGAATCACTCAGACTCCTTGGAGGGTTTCCCACAGCTCTGTGAGATAACTTGCACCAGGGCGTTAGTTCATTAAGCAGGTTGTTAAAGTAACTTTCCCACCCACCAAAACTCAACCCCTTTGCACATCGATCCTAGGATGTTCGATTCTGTCACCAAATAGTCCTTCTTTGTGAGAAGTTTTGTTTGAATGCTTGACTCCTAAATTAATTAGTGTGTGATAGATAATAAAAGTTTGAAAGAGTAACACTACGGTAATAATTATGAGCTTACTATGATACCAACAGGATACTAGTAATGAAGTAGAACCATTGTACTAATTAGTGTTACAACTTGATAGAACAATGCTTATGCATATCCAATTTCATAGACTATTCATAAATATTGATTAAAGAATAGAGCATTTTAACTGCAATTTTGGAGTAATTCATCCTTTTGATTTATCTTTTCTTTCAAAGAGTTCTAGTATTAATGAGAAAACATTTTTGTGTGCTTAATGACTAACATTTTTTCTAACCTTCTATAAATTGCATAGAGCATTATTGTTTCATCGTTTCCTACTAGCTTAAGAGAAAATTTTCCAAACTCTCCTTTATATGAGAAACTCTCAAAAGTCTCTCTTGAGATTCATTTAGCTTGCCAAGGAAAAGTTCATTTTATTTCTTCTAGTTGTAACTTGAGGGTGTCTTGGTATCCAAAAGTATTTTTGCAAGAAGAGTAGGTTCCAAATTAAGGATTGTGTTCATTGGATTAGAAATGAGTACATATGAACGTGGGTAGCACATTGCTTACCTGAAAATTGTGTTCATTATTATTAAAATTGAGTACATGTGAGCTTGGGTAGCACATTGCTTACCTAAAAATACACATGCTGCCTTCTACAACCCTTGAAATCAATAACACTCACCCTCTGCCAAGAAGAGAGAATGAGAAATAACCCCAGAATACTTTGAAAGAGGAGAGAATGGCCTATCTATACCTTAAAGAGGACGCCCAAAGGAACCTTCTATCAATGAACTTATCCAATTCTATTGCCGATATGGAACCCAAAAACAAAGAGGCATGATTTCGACTAACCAAATAGGGTATGTGGCACTTGAGGTATAAAATATATGGTATTGTGAGAATTTGTTTCATTTGCATGGAACAATACCTTATGTGGAAAACTATGACTGGTGGAGTGGTCTTTGGAAGAGAGTTCATTTGAGTGGGGAGGAGTATTTCTTAGTGTCCTACTATTTCATTTAATATGGAAATGCATGAGGAAAGGGGATGGGGAGCTTACAATCAATAGATCCCATTTTCCTTCTTCTTTGAACATGTTCCATGGATCTTCCCACATGTGACAGCGTGTGTAGGTGCCCACGAGAGCCTCTCATCGTGCCATGGTGTGAGATTATGTTTTGTGTTGGTGGAGGAGAGGTTGGTTGAGTATTCAATTTACAAATTTGAAGGAAATGCATCCTAGGCATGTGTGTTAGTGGTTGAGCACCCTTGTTACGAATTCATAAAACCCTCCAAGAAATAATATTAAACTTCATTAAAGGTAAAAAGATGCTCAAAATAGCATTGGACAAGGTCTTTGCTGCCATTGTTCTTTCGTTGCTTGAGAGTGTTGAGCTTGTCAATGGTTTTCGTATGACATATGTCCTCTTTTTTCTTGCAATTCTCCTCAAACATATCATTTTGAATTCTTCATGATATATCGCATAAGTCTCTTCCTACTTCCACAATTGCACAATAGAGTACAAATAGTGTGGCCAAAGATGGAGTATTGTCTCAATTGTGTGAATGCATTTCCATGTTGTTGATATGAATGTTGTAGGTAGTTCCCAAGATGGAGTGTAATTGTTGTGGGGTGTAACCTCTAGGAAATCCTTATTGAAATCCCATAAATCTTCCTAGTCCAATTTAAAATACTCCTAGATATTGCAACCTCCATATTGCAGCCTCCATATGGTAAGTAGTGGATTCTAGTATGGATTGCACTTAGTGCCTGTTATATTTCCACTAAAAGGTTATTGCATAGTTGGCCATGTATTTCTTCCACCTCACTAATTATCTTGATAGTGTTTCCCTGTTGGTATTCCAACACCTCCAAAATCCTATGATTGGTTGTTTATGAAATAAGCAAAAAAAATGAGAAATCTTTGCTCATATAAAATCCATTTGCAAACTTGAGTTTCCTCAGGAACACATTTATTTCCCCACTCTTTGGATCATATTTCATCAACTTTCATAATAAATCATAAACTATCCAACAACCTTAGCCCCTCTTTTAATTATATGTATTTTTGGTATTTCCAACGATGTTTCTTTACCACACAAAATTTGAAGGTTTGTAAGCATAGGAAAAGAGTTATGCAGGTAGGAAACTTATTTGATTATTTTTTATATGTAATTCATCAAGCATCTCAAGATTTTAAATATATCATGAGAGATTTTGTAAGTCAGTGAAATCATTGCTAGATTCAGAGTAACAAGATTGGGGCTAAGGCACAAACTCTATGGTATAGATACTAGTTCATTGAAGCTTACATCAAGTTCCTTCAAATTGATTAAAATACCCATAATTGTTGGGAGGCTCTTATATTGTTATAGTGAAACATTAGGACTTTTAATGATTCAAACTTTTCAATGTGCTTCTATTCTCTTTCTTATATTTGAATATCCTAGTCCCAAGCCTTATATTCATCAAGCTTCATCAATCATAATACTTCTTCCAGAAACATTATAAAAGGTATCTTAGGGAAATAATCTTCAAATATATTTGTGAAGTTGAAAGGTGAAGGTTGAACTCTGCACTTATGTGACACAACCTTCACCTTGCAACGACATGACAAAACCTTCACCTTGCGCTTATGTGACAACCTTTATGTCTACTACACAAGTGCTGATATAAAACTTATGTAATTGTTCTTCTATCTTCTCTTTCCATATAGCTCCATAATTCCCACATTGATTTGATTGTGTAACATTGAGTACATTAGGTATCCAATACTAATATTATTCTCTAAGTATCCTATCAGTTTAATCAACAATCAAATACCAAATATGTTCTAGTGTGAAACCCTTGAGCTAGAAATGTGATCCATCAGACATCCAAGTGTAGCTACAAAACATCCATAGAGCTTCCTGGAGTAAAAATTTCCATACCCTCGGGCTTACTATGATTTTGCATGGAATTCCTATGGTACTTTATGAAATGAGCAATATAAGCTATTATTTAAGTTTGTCCAAATACCAAACCTATTGATAAACCTGCTATTTGTGCTATTGCATCAAACACTTTCTTTACTTTTATTGCAAGATGATGATTAGGAAGAAAAAATAGAGCATGCAGATACCACAAATTTCACCTTGAATCATATGCTCTTGTGTTATATGTAAACGTTGAAGTTGGCACCAAGATTCCAAGGGTGCAATCTTGAGTGCCAACAACATCACAAATCTCTTGCTCAGTGACATACTTCCCTTGTTCACTTGATGGGATGGAAAGGGTTGTTGTGGTCTATTCGTTGAGTACCATTTGTTTAAAATATATTGAGCATAGGCACTGGGTAAAGATTCTCTGCTTAAAGCCTAAACCTCAGCCAAATTCTCATTCGTTCATTCCTTAGCACTTTTCTCTGCCATCGCTTATGCATCTTCCTTTTCAAATGTTTTCTATCCCATGATTATTATCTCGAAAGGCTTAGTAATCCTATGATTGTTGTGTCATGTCTTTAGTTGATTTCCATTATGTTGAGTTGTTCGAGTATTACATAGATTTATCTCTGAGAGATTTAGGAGTTGTTCAAGTATTACATCGGTTCATTTATGATTATGATGAAATCATACATCTTTAATGTTATTTCTTATGGGGAGAATATATTTGATTTTCTAAGGTACTAATATAACTATCATAATGTTACAACAAATTCCTTTGGAGGCAATAATTGCAAAAAAAACGTGAAGAGAGTTATTTGTCCTAACACCCATGTAGTGTATGGAAAACTTGAGACAGTTCCAATAATTGAATATATTCCCTATTTGCTTATTATTTTTTATGAGGAGATAAGAAAATATCAAAGGAAGCAACTAAGGACCACACAATAAGCTCAAATCAGTGGGTGACTATTTTTAGGTACTTTAATGTTATAGGCTTCGATCTTGAAGGTAGCATTGATGAGTACCCAAGGAGTATAGATTGAACCTTATAAATATTAGCATGTTTGGATTGTGCACAATCTTACAAGATTGTGATTGTTCCTCGGAGGGTAGCATAAATATAATCTAGGGGTAAAAAAATTAGGGCAATCTAGGTTATGATCATTTAAAAAGGGAATCTTGGAACATAATGATTGAGGTTGATTTCATGCCAATGTATTTGACGTTGAGATAAAGCAATTTTGTGATACTATAGAATAATTACTGAAACTTGTGAATGAATCTTATGAATGTTTCAAGAAAAAAGCACTCAGGGAAGTAGCATTGTTGAATGGTAATTTTTTCCCTAATTTGTGTGCCATCATGAAAAAAGATGTGTTGTTGCTCCTGCTTTTCAGCATCCTTTCTTGGGATATTTTTCGATGGTTACTCAATATTGTGGAATTTCTACTTGTGTGTTAGAGACAACCTTCAACAAAACAATGATTTTGTCCTATTTATAGCTCTGCAATAGGTCAGTTGATGGCCAAGTTGGGGGTTTCCTTTCATGCTAAGTTTGTCCTTGCTTATGTGCTAATTAAAAAAGATGGATGCATGCTTGTAGATTTCTATTCTTATTAAAAGAAATGTGTTAGGTTCATTTTCTTATGCTTAGAATGCATGTGCATGACTGAGGGTGTCTCATTCAACAATTTCACATTGACTAATCTTGGTTGAGTAATGAGGGTGTATTCACTAGGAGTTACACTCCTATTTCAATTTTTACTCATGGAGGGAACATTACATTAGAGAGGGGTTATATCCTATTATTGGAATACAATACGACACCCTTTGAAGGATGGATTTACACTCCTAATTTTGGCATATGATCATGGTGCATTATAAGAGAAGTTACACTACTATTTGTGGACCAGATTTGGCAGCAAACTTGCTGCAGATTTCTAGTAGAATTATGAAAACAATGAGGTTACACCACTAGCAGGTTATTCTTGGCATGAAACCTCCCCATTCCTAGAAACAAGAAACTACCCCCTTAAGGAGTTACACACTATTCTAGGTAGTGGTGTGAGGGTTCATTATGAGAGTAGTTGTAGAAATTTTTAAAATTCAAGCTTTAATGCAACTTCATAAATTTTACCTCTTTCCTAGAGTTTCCCAGACATGGTCCCTGAGAATTTACATCCTTAGGGATGATATGAAATATAATAAAACAATAGAAACAGTAGATGATAATTCACTTCTTAACAACCCTAATCCACTAGGAAATTCAAGATAAAAGATATCAAGCTTATGCCACAAGTTTCAACATTCTAGGGAAATCTTATCATGCACAAACCAGATCTGAAAGTCACTTTATGACAGCAATATTAATAGCATTAAATTATGTCCTATTGTCTTCAATATCAATGTTAAACCCTTAATAATTTCAACCTCAACTTATGTCAAATCTGTTACATGAAGCAATTCAAATAAAGATGGTCTAGTCATAGTACAAAGCTAGTTTGTTTGCATTCTTGACTCCTAGATTAATTAGAGTGTGTTGTTTGTTCTCCTTAGTTGGATTTAGGATTGAGTCTATGTATAATGGCATCAGTTCTGGGGTCTTCCAACCAGTATCGTTTCCTATTACTGCCACTTGTTGGCATGTGTCATTTCATGACTCCAAACATGCCCCTATAATACCTAGATAGTATACCAATAGTAATAGAGCATAATACAAGTGTGAAAGAGTAACACTATGGTAATCATTATGAGCTTATTGTGATACCAATAGGATACTAGTAATGAAGTAGAACCATTGTACTAATTAGTGTTACATCTTGAATAGCTTATTGTTTCTGTCATTGATGGTGTTATAGGATGTACAAGCAAACAGGTATTTGTCATATCTATCTTCATTGAGTGAGGGAAGTTCAGGTATAATAGAGGAAAGTGAGACATATAGGAGGTCTAACAGGCGGAGATCAACTAGAGGTGAGAAGATCATTAGAAAAATCCATAGATGCATGGAATTTTTTCTTGTGAAAGGAGTATCATGTTCTTATGATCACGAGAGCATAGACGACATCAAGGTGTCCTTGAGGTACAAACATATAGTGAAACAATGGGTACCCAAGGATCTTCCTGAAATAAACATTGATTTTGTGTAAACGAAAGGAATACTGGATTGCTCCATTGTCATTACATGGTTTGGGACTATTTTCCATGGATGGAATAAAGGTATGTTACGATGGATTAACTAAATTGATGGAGTATGTCAGACCCTATTATATCTACAAAGATTGGATACGAATAGTCCAATATACAAGAAGTGTGCAAAGATATGGCTTGGCTACAAATTATATACAACTAAAAGACAATGATCAAAATAAAGGAGAAACTATCTATATTGACGGAAGGCCAAAAGCAGCAGGGAACATTGTAGGTTTTATAAACATTACAAGACCCGCGACCACAAATAAGTGACCCAATTGTGTATTTGAGGGGCATGAAAGAAACCATGTATTTGTATGTGCATTAAATAAATAGTTGTAGCGGAAGAGTTATTGATTGATTACAATTTGAATCGAATAGATACATACATTGTTATTATGGGGGTGGTACATATACTAATTTACCCAACCTGTAAGCAATGACTCTTATATTTTATGATTTTCATTATGTTCTTTACGGTGTTAATCCATTTGAAGAGCTTTGGTCGGTTTACTCGGTGTGGCCTATT
Source organism: Picea engelmannii (assembly GCA_009831015.1). Taxonomy (NCBI): domain Eukaryota; kingdom Viridiplantae; phylum Streptophyta; class Pinopsida; order Pinales; family Pinaceae; genus Picea; species Picea engelmannii. Next base: position 26,846 of record ML779593.1, read on the forward strand.
TTTTTTATAAACAATAACATTCCTCCTTGGATGTCAATAAAGAGGGAGGATTTCTGATACATTTGAATTTATTTCTCATAATAATGTTCATGGTTCTAATTTTATCGTAATGTGGCAGGATGATCATGGTAAATAAAAAGAGGTCTCAGAACAAGTAAACGAACAACAATTTTTGAATTGCATTTAATGTGCATTTTATTTCTTTGGTGGTCAGTTATTTTATTTCTTTACATAACTTAATTATCGTTTATTTTGTTGAATATTTAGTTGGTGGGCCATGATTCTTATGATGATTTGTTCGGTGAAAGGGATTTGTATGAATCCCCCGGCCCTATGGTTTTAATTAAAAAAAAAAAGATCAATAAAGCAAACAAGGAACTAGCTCACTTGTTAAATATTCTAAATCAAACTCTTCAGGTCGAAGAAAGGATCAGAGAAGTTATGACAAGGCTTAAGACATATAAGGTAATAACCATAATTTCAAGTGGTTTTATTTTTATTTCATAAGATCAATTATGAAAGCTTGAATTTTTAACTTTTACATTATCTAAACAAAAAAATGTTTTCTTTCTTATATAAATATGTTTGGATCATGTTAAGCCCGACATGCATGGTGCCAGTAGTAGTGGCATTTCACATATGCCACAGAGTCCCAACGCAGACCCTCATAACCCTATGAGGATGCAGCTATTCATATCTCCACCTTCCACACCAGTAGGTGGGACCCACAACACACACCCCCAAGAAGCGGCCACACAGGTAGGCTCTGGAGGTCGTGACGAAGATGAGGCTAATGATTTGGCCAACTATATGGTTGCTTTTCCTAAAGAAATATGTGTGACCAACATGGGGACCCTTAAGGGCACATTTATGGTCAACGAGGAAGGGCTTCCATTAAAGAAAGTCAAAGTCCCGAGTAATTTTTAAAATTTTAAATGTTTCATGCTCTCTATGTAGACAAATATTAATCATCTAAATTATTATTTTTGAATTAATAATCATATAATATTTTTGCATGTAGGGAACAATGATTATTATAGTTCCTTGGAGAATAAGGCATTGCTGATTTTTGGGCCCACCATACGTGAGAGGTGGAATTCCCATAATTCCAACCTCGAAAAAGAATTGATGGATTATCTTGAAAGCCTTTTTAGTGTAGACACATTTAATAAGACCTTGGCCACCGCTACAGCTGGCCAATATTTAAAATATACATGAGAAACGTATAGGAAGCACTTGAAAAAAAATGATAGGTATGATCTTCCTTTGATGATTCCAGAGAGGGAGTGGAAGACCCTCATTGAGGACGGAAAAGAGAAGAAATTGACAGATGAAGGAAAAACACCCTCTGGTCCCAGAAGGTAAATTACAATTTCAATTCAATACCTTCAATTTGTTTTAGATGTAAATAAAAGTGTGGTATATATTAACATACTTAAAACTTTTGATGATAGGTTGATTGACACGTCAAAGGAAACAAAAGAAAGGCTTTCCAAATGTGGCCAGCATAGGCTAGGCCAGGGCAGCTACTTGAAGTTGCAGTCACAAATTGTAAGTACCCAAATATATTATTTGTATCACCTTCAAAATTTTAGGTAATTGTAGTGAATAACATTAAAAATACATACTCTTATGCAATGCAGTGTGACGAGTTCGGTACTGAAACCACGGAGGAAGACCTCCAGCTTGGTTACAAGTACGGCTATAAAGTTGTAGTTGAACATCAAAAAATATTGGGGTAGTTACCAAGAACCACTTTGCAGGAGAAGGTAAATAAAATTCGATCCACATTAACCTTTATTACTAATATAATATAGTCATGTTTGATATCATTGATAAATTTAATGTAGTACAACTTTGTTTTAATCAGGGGAGAAACAGTGTCAACTAACGCACTAGTATTGGAGAGCAGTGCATTGATAGTGATTTGCAACTAGAAGATGGTTCTCCCATGCAGTCCCAATCCACTGGGGTGTAGCCCCACGATGGTGCTACGACCGAGCACATGACAGTAATATGGTTGTATTTTAATCATATACTTAATAATTCTGTAGTTATACATTTTGTACTTCTATTTTTTTTTACTTATACATTTATGATTGTCCTTATAAATTTTCTGGTCTCAATGGCAGAGAATGTGTACTTGAGGGTCATATAGTTGAATAGAAGCACATGGGGGAAACCATTCCAATGGTGTCGACCAGTGAACTAGGTAAATAATGACATTGCATGTGTTTTTTTTTAATATTATTGAACTAGTTCAATGATATTTAAAAACTGACCATCTAAATTTTACATTTTTTTCTTTTGTAGGTGATGCCTCATCATAGCAACCTACATTACCCCGTGAGTACCCCGCAACTAGGTGTGCTCTATGTGAGAGGACATAATCAAAATCAGATTTTGAAGAGAACCCATAGAATGAAGACATAGATATTGATGAAATGCTTAGGAATTTTAGACCTAAGAAGAAGATGCCACTCACTAAAACTAAATGATGATGTACAATATTTTAATAACTATTTTTAAAATCTATTTTATATGAAATAATTTTTTGTACTTGTTGGGTCACCAAAATGTCATTCTTTTACCAACCTTTTACTTCACTTTTCACCATATTATGTTTTCCCGTAGCCTTACATTAAGACCATTTTCATGATTAAATATGAGTTTAGACCTATTATTTTCCAAAGCATTCATTTTAGTATTTTGAGTGAGTTTATGATTAAATATAATAACATGTTTTCACTTATATATCAAAGTGGGATGAGTTCTATGATGTTTACAGGTGCATTTTAATACTCCAACCAAGTCATATGATGGAATAGAATAAAGCCTCTTTTCACATCAATTTTCATTCTCTTGTTTTATATGTAAAGTGATTTAGTGTAGTGTATGATGTTACGGAATAGTTGTTACTTTCCTCTTAGGAGAATTGAGCTCACTCCAAATGGATCAAGGAAACACTTTATTTCATTGTAAACAGTTGTGAATATTGGTATGTGTATATGTTTGTTTTTGTTGTAAAAATTTCAATGGATTTATATGTTGGGTATTGGGGAATTGAGAGTGATGTGGGGGGGGGGTGTGTAAGGGGCCATAAGATCTTTCTCCTTCACGTGGTTGGCCTTGTTCAGTAGAGAATAATTTATTGGAGTTGTTTAATCTTGGAGAAAACCTCCCTCGATCGAACGGAGCAACAACAAAGTCCTCGATCGAACGGAGCAACAACAAAGTCAATGTTGACTTTTTTGTTGCAAATTCAAATAAAGGGAGGTGGTTTGATCAAATATTAGACACGTGGCTCCAATAAATTATTCTCAAAACCAAGAGGAGCTCATTCAGGTATGCTCTAACACTCTCACAAAAATGCATCTTAGAGTAAATAATGCGATACAAATATGACACATATTGATTTTGTAGATATTTATGGAGGTTGAATGATTTTGGCAGATACTTTAAGATCTTTCTTCTTTGAGTGAGGGAAGCTCAAGAAAAACAAAGGGTCATACACTTGAAGAGAAATACGCGAGGGAAACCATTCCAACTGTGTTGACTAGTTCATCAGATCAAGTGTGATTTCTCCTTTCAACATAGTTTATATAGCCATCAATTCTAGTTATGTTTAATGTTTATGAATTGTTATGTGATTATTTATTAATGCAAGGTTTGTTGTGTGATAATTTATTGAGATATATCATATGTTTAGTACTTGTCATGTTCTCTCCTTGCATCTAGTAATGGTAGATACGAGTCCATTTATATTTAGTGAAAGAAACCTTAGCTTCCTGTAGGGATTGATGAAGTGTTAGTTCATGCATCTACTACTAGGGAATACATTGGAATGGCTATTACTCTCACCACTAATCTCAAGAGCATGCAAAGGCTTCTTGAAGATTGTAAAGACATTTTGATAATAAAAAATTTTACTTTGCAGCAAGATGTTGAAGAATCAACATTCAATATTGAATATATTGCCTTGAAGAATACTTCATATGATGTAAAGATTTTTATGAATCGATGTTGAAGGTTGATAGGATTAATGGTATAAGTATGATTTGATTTAGTGTGTATATTTTGAAGGACTCTTTGAGGAAGAGAAAGAAAGACAACTTTTTATGTGAGAATCATCACAAAAGTTTAATTTTTTTTTTGGTTTACTTTAAGTTTCAAAAATTTGGATTCACAAGCTCATTGTCATTGGTTCTAACCCACTCAAACTTCTTAAATCCCTCACATTTTTTTGTAGTTTCACTTTCAAAATAAAGTTTGTTTCTTCACCTTCGTTATGCAGGAACATTTTCTAGAAATGCATGCTAAGAAACTTGCCATTTTTTCATTTCAAACCTGTATATGCATTTTGGTTAACATATCAACAAGAAACAATATGGTTATTTAAATTGTTCACTCTCTTGTCATGTCAAAATCCTATCCTTTCACTTCCAGCAGTCATGTAAGAACATTTTGGAATCCTTTAGTAGTGCACCATTAGCATCGGTAGCCTTTTTGCAGACTTAGTAAAATAAATATGGATAGCAGATCTGATCATGCTTACATGTTGAAATATGATATTTCCTATAAGACTTGGGTGGCTGCAAAGAAGGAATGCCCTAACACTTGTGGGTTTATTTGGCATTGGAATAGAACCTTTACATTGTTGATCCTTCACTTTTGTTGAGTGCCCTCCCCCAATGTACACATGCTTTATATAGATCTAGACATTTCAACAATTATGATAAAGCATCATGTTTGGAGCTTGGTGTATGGATTCCCTTGTTGGTTGTGGAGCCTGATTATCTTCCTGATTCATAGGTCCTTGATTTCAACCGTTTTTATACCCCATGAAGTATTTACACCCCAGAAGTATGTACACTCTTCCACGTGGGGGAGTGCAGAGGGGGGGTACCCCTTCTGCGGGGTCCGGGGGGGCTATCCCCCCGGCTGGGGGATCTGGGGGCAAGCGGGCCCCCAGCGGGGGTTCGGGGGCAGCGTCCCCCGATGGGGGTTCGGGGGCAGCATCCCCCGAAGCAAAAATTGCCTTGTAAAAGTATATTGTAATTTCATTGTAAATCTAGACCGTTCATTATAAGGTCGCAGATCTAACGGTAGAGATTATGTTAGGGTTTTTTGCCCTAGAAGGCAACCCTCTTTTATGAGGGAAA
>ML779593.1:36271-71826 GCA_009831015.1 Picea engelmannii
CACTTTCAACAACAGAGGTAGAGTATGTTGCTGCTACAGAGGCTAGTAAAGAGATGATTTGGTTACAAAGGTTTATGGAGGAATTGGGAAAGAAGCAGGAGAACAGTCGGTTGTACTGTGACAGTCAGAGTGCCATTCACCTTGCAAAGAACTCGGCCTTCCATTCGAAGACTAAGCATATACAGTTGAGGTACCATTTCATACGATCTGCCTTGGAAGATGGATAATTGAAGCTGGAAAAGATACACACTAGCCAGAATCCTGCAGATATGTTAACAAAGGGAGTAACCAAGGAGAAACTGAGTTCTTGCTTAGTTTCAGTTGGTCTTCAAGAATGAAGATGAAAATGAGAAATTTGCCAGGTCCAAGAAGGTTCAGAGTCCAGCATATACAGCAGTGGTGGAGTTGTTGAGATCAGTCTCCAAGTGGGAGATTGTTGGTTGTGGAGCCTGATTATCTTCCTGATTCAAAGGTCCTTGATTTCAGCCGTGTTTATACCCCAGAAGTATGTACACTCTTCCACGCAGGGGAGTGCAGAGGGGGGGTACCCCCTCTATGGGGTCCAGGGGGACTATCCCCCCAGTTGGGGGGTCTGGGGGCAAGCGGGCCCCCATCGGGGGTTCGGGGGTAGTGTCCCCCGAAGCAAAAATTGCCTTGTAAAATTATATTGTAATTTCATTGTAAATATGGACCGTTCATTATAAGGTCACAGATCTAACGGTAGAGATTATGTTAGGGTTTTTTGCCCTAGAAGGCAACCCTCTTTTATGAGGGAAATTTATCGCGGCTATGGTTGATGGTGAATATTGTATTCTGAGAGAGGAGACTGTGAGAGAAAGAAGAGGAAGTTATAGCGGGTTTTGTTGTAGGTTGTATCCCTTCATTTGTTGGATAATAATAAAGGAAGGACCTGGCAATTTCTCTAGTGGACGTAGCCCACACTGGGTGAACCACGTAAATCTATGTCTCTCTTGTATTGTGTGTCTTCTGTGTTTTGTTACTGCATTTGTTTTATTTTATTGCTCTGCGGTCCTGTTTTTCTAACATCCCTCACTTACATGGCCACTTTTGGCACATGGATTTATTATTGACATGTTTGAATTCTACATCCAATTGGAGCTTATTATGTGCTTAGACCTCATTTCAACGGTCTTTCTATACTTACGATAGAAAAGATACCTAATGTATGAGCCCAAAATATAGGAAATGGTGATATTAATTCTTTTGAGGTGTTTGCACATGATAAAAGGTGAAAATATGATACACCAATCAATACAACAATAAATGAAGTAGGAAACACTCTTGAAAATCTGTAAAAATGAGCAAGGCCTAGAGTAGAAGGACACGGTACTTCCCTGAAAAGTGTAATGAAGAACGTGGCTCTGATTATGACAGCCTTTGTTTCTTAGAACGAGAGTCTTACTTGACCTAAATACTGAGGGGAGTAAGGGTTGTGTCAAACTCATACTAGCATTAACATCAACAGTCACAGTCCAAGGTACATTCTTGTAGCAACAATTGAGTAGTAAGAAGCTTGGAGATAAAAACATGTAGTCAATGCTTTAGTAGTGAACTGTTTTGTGGTATGAAGCAAGGCAAATCCTTGTCACTATTAAAGGATTATGAGAATACGAAATTTTGAACATCAATGAGAGAGATATTGCATCATTATTCATTGGTCCATATGATTAATATATCATTGATTGAGAGATAATTATGGATCAACATGTTTATGACTATTTCAGCTATAGTTCCTCTAGCTCTTAATGATGACATACATTCCAATCAGCATGATTATGGAAAGAAATTGTATCTCACATCCAATTTGGATGCCCTGGTGCATGCAAAAGATTTCTACAAGAGTAAATATGCTAGTGGTTAAAACTTAGTGAAGAAAGGCATGCTCAAGGAATATTTAATTATAGATTTGTTTCCTTTCATTAGCCAAAATTGTCCTCTATGGAGCCAATCATCAAAACAACATTTAAGTGGGCACTCTTCTAGCATGTTCCAATGTTATAATTCTCATTTTCCTACCCTAATTTTGGAGCACCTTCCTTATATTTGTTGAGTAGATTGACTATATTATTTATGTAGTATATATGTTGGGTAATTTTCAATTATCTTTCTTCTTGTTGGTCATGTTGCTCGTCATGTTGTTGTTTAGTTTTCTCTGAGGTTGTCTTTTATTCTGATCTTGTGAATCATGGTTATGATTAATGTTTCAATGATCAAACACAAGGGTAGAAAGGGTACTATTGGTGAAGTTTTTGTAAGGAAGGATTCTAGGGTTCTCAAATGTTGGTAAGGAAGGATTCTAGGGTTCTCAAATGTTCCCAAGAAGAAAACTTGAACCCAAGTAGGAGCCAAATGTTACCCATTGTGTCGTTGGACAAAAAACAATTCCCATAGTGATGATGGCATTGTGTAATGGTTATCCTATTCCTCATCGATTGTGATAACAATGAGATTCCTACCCTAAACCTCTTTGATATTGTTTTGTTTGTTTTTTTTTTTTTTAAACACCTACAGGTCGTTGGCATTTCGACATTTATAGCATCGTTACCATAGCGTAAACATCATAGATGAAACGTTGTTGATATAGCATACATGTTTAAAGACTGACGTTATCTTCCATCAGTCTTCTGACGCTCCTAGCCTCGCTATCATGGCATCAATGTTGCAGGTGAGACGTCGTTGATATAGAATTCACATTGGAAGACCGACGTTACTTTATGTCGATCGTTCGGCGTTCCTAGCATTGTTTTCTTGGAATCAACATCGCAAGTGAGACGTCGTTGATATAGCGTAGACGTCGGAAGACCGACAATACCTCCCTTCGATCATCCGACGTGCCTAACATCATTATCATGGCATCAACATCACAGGTGAGACATCGGTGATATAGCGTAGATGTCAGAATATCGACGGTTTGTGGCGTCATAGGTGAGATGTCTCGATGTCACTATATTGACATCCATAGTGGGCTTGGATAGCGAAGTCCGAGACGACATGTTTTTGCGTGAAATTTCGCAACTAAGATGATATCTTTGTCGTTGAAAAACCGACGTCATGTGAAATGACATTTGAGGGGGTCTGATGTTTTTCGTTCTCCTGACAATAAAAAGCGGCAATTGCTACGAATGCACCATCGTAATTTCACCCAAAAGTACTAGTGCATTATTGAGTTATTAGCCTTCAAAAGTAGAACTTGTCCCAGTTAGGTCACTTGGAGGACTATAAATAAGAGGGCGCTAGAGCTCATTTTTCACTCTCTCACACACAATTGCATAATATCAGTGGTACGCAAGTCTGGAGAGGAGCTGCAGTTGCAGTTGTTGCAACTGGAATTTTGGTTTTGGCTTGGAATATCTCTTTGGTTATGGTTTGGACTTTCTACTTGGTACGATAGCAATAGAGAGACGTACACTACCTTGGTTGGCTATTAGTTCTAGGGTTTTCTTATGGAATTATTCTCTCTATCAATTTTCATGTGCTCGGGTGTGGCTTCAGCCTATGGTTGGGTGATAATATTGATATATTGTTTATGGTGAAATGAGCACACCTATTTTTCTAACAAATAAAACCTGTATGGAGGTCTAGACGACCAAGAATCACTCACTTAAGAATCTTCATTTTTTTGGTTATGAGGTGTATTCTCAAGTGCCTAAGGAAAAGAAATCAAAGTTGGATAAAAGGGCTATGAAAAGTATCTTCATTGACTATGGAATTGATGTGAAAGGGTACAAGCTTTGGGATCTTTTGGCTAGAAATTTTTTGTATAACTAGAATGTTATTTTTATAGAATTTTAGTAGTCTATGATAGTGGTGCAGTGAGAAGAGGATGAGAAGAAGTCAATGGTTCAACTAACACCCAAGACCGAGAAACATGAACTAGAAAATGAAAAAGAAGTTTGTGATGGACCTGATGAGGAGGAGGGTTCAAAGAATTCAGAAGCGAAGGACGAAAATCCAACTCAAACTTTAAGGAGGTTCACTTGGTAAAGAAGGAAACCATATAGGTATAATTATAGTCCATTTGATTTCATATGTATATTATCTTTATTTTCTAAAAATAATGAGCCTAAAAATATGAAATAGGTAATGGAGATGGAAGATAACGATTCCTAGAGATTGGTCATGGATAAGGATATGGATGCACTTAGAAAGAATGATACATCCGACTTGGCACCATTTCCTAATGGATGAAAACTCATTGGATGTAAATGGATATTCAAAAAGAAGGTTAGTTTTATGGAAATGTTGAAAAGCACAAAGTAAGGTTGGTTGTGAATGTTGATGTTTTGGTAGCTGTGGGAGGTATTAACCTGCATGTGTAACCTTTGACTTAGAATAGAATATTTTGGAAGAAAGAGAACCGCTAAACATATGTTAGAAAACCCTAGGAGAGAATTCGACCTCAAGAGAAATAATATTAAAGTAATAGACACATCCAGAAGGAGAAGTTGGCCCCAGTCAACTAATAGTTTAGTATAAATAGGTAGTTGCCTAGTCATTTGTACACACTCAATTAGCAAGTCCGCAAGTCTAGAAGACTACAGTTGCAGCTAGAGGTGCACAAGTTTGGGAGCATCAACTACAGCTGGAGGGGGCACAAATATACAAGAGTAGAATAGTAGTTGTGGGTATTTCTATTGTGCGCTTCTCTTGGAGAAAAGGTATGCTCTTCTTATATGGTTATTGTGTTGTTGCTACATCAGTTGTGGCTAGGGTTTATCTATTGGTTATGGATCAAGCTTGCCAGAATTATTATAAGTAAAGGTTATTGTGCTCAAGGGTGGCATATGTGAATGCATATGGTTGGGTGACATAGTCTATGGTTAAACGAGCATACCAAAATTTTAACATGGATTCTGAGTTGGTTTCCTTCGTAACAATCTAACGGATGGAAGGAAGATCCTCAGTTTCCCCCATTTTCAAGCTCATTCAGCACTTACTAAACCCACCAAGAAGGTCGCCTAAGTAGGGTGCATTTTTCCCCCGGATTAGATCTACAAAATTTTGAAATTAAAAAAAATTAAGGTTTCCTCATAAAACCCTAGGTCTGTAGTTCCAGTTGCTTCGTACCAGTTTCTTCATGCCATTTGCTTCATGCCAGTTGTAGTGCCAGTTTCCAATTGCACAAACCTTAATATTAGAAAACAAGTCGAACGGTGCTACAATTTATGAGGTATCTACTTGTATATGTTTAAATTGTATCATTATCTTAAGGGTGCTTGTAGGATAAGGGATCTTTTGTCCAAGAAAAAATTGTAGATCTAGAGGGATATTAGATCCAACATGCTAGCACTCTATAAATATCCTTGTCTGCAAAAGAAAATATCAGAGGTAACCACAAACCTACTTTCAGACTGGAAGCTATCCTCCTTCCGGTCTAGAGAGGGCTCTCTCTTACTAGTTCTTCAATCAATATAAGGGATAGATTTTATGTGGATGAAAATTTTATGAAATCGTTGGTAGGGCTGGGAGAAACATCCATTAGGCATGGATTCATAAGGGATATCAATTCTAGGTTTTCAAAACTTGGTTGAAAAAAAATTAATCTCATAGGCTAGACAGTCAAGTATTGATATCCTTACAATTTCTAAAGCATGGATAGATGGAAGAGAAAACACTCAAATCTACACAGAGAATTAAATTTAAATGAATTTTGTATACACTCATCATACTGAAAAGTGAATATCTGAAACAAGACAGACACAAATCATACTAAAATGAATTATGCATAAAATATTTCTCATTCAAATAAATAAGAACACATTTAATGATAACAAAGAAACAAACGCATACACTAAGAACATTGACTACAATAGCTAAACACAGGAATCTCTGAGCAAATAGTTCAAACACTTTTCTATAAACCTTTCATTAATTTCCAGAAAATATTACAGCACCAACAGTCTCTTTCTCACTCAACTCTTGAACCCTTCCATTGTCCTTTCCATTACAATATATGGAAATCACATTTCATTCTAACTCCATGGAGTCGAATTCGTTAGGGCTTCACATCCAAAAGGAGTTACAACTGATTAAATTGATTACTTAGTTGATCACTAACTAATTTTCCACGGACTCCTACAATTTAGGGTTTGATTTCTTGACAAACTTATACAACCCTAATATACTTCTATGAAATATTTATAAAGGAAAAATAGTTTATTATTTGATTTTGATGATGAAATGGCGAACTCAACCTATCTGGCAGCTGAAAAATCTTCTTCATGGGTTGACTGGGTGATTTTGCAGCAACCAGGAAATTTGTTGCGAAATCTTTCTTTCATCAGTTTTGCAGCAAAAGTTGTTGTGAAAACTTTGTTCTTGCTTGTTGATGTTGAAACACTGCTTCATTCTTGATTCAAAACTTTGATCTGTCCTCACAAAAACCAAAACATTATATATCTCTTGAATATTCCCAAATAATTCCAATGCAACCTGGGCCAGCAAATCTAGATTCCTCTTTGCAATGTGTTCCTTCCTCGGTATGTCCTTTTCCTTCAAAGTCATATTATATCTATACAGATTTTTCATTTGTTTGTGTAGGGGTAGATATCTCTTGACCATCTTCTTGTTGTTCTCCAAGGCTTCTTCACACATGTCCAAGTGTTTTTTAATCTTCCTTTTCATTTTCTTTTTTTCTTCCATCAGTTGTACAATCTCATCCTGAGCTTCTTTTAGTTTCCATAGTATTTTAATTGTCATGTCATCTTCATTTGAAGGATATTGAACCTCAACAACTTCTTCAGTAGCATATTAAACAAGTACCTCATATCTGGTCTCTTCATCATGAATCTACCTCCTTGTAGATGATCTGGTTATAAGTCTATAAAGTCTTTCTTTATCAAGTACTTATGGACTAAACATCAATTTTTTTCCTGGTGGAGGTTGAACTTCCACAACATCCTTAGCTTCATGACAAGGAAATGTCTCATCTGCATGAATTATTTTCTTTGTTGTTGACCTGGTAAGTGGTTTCCTGGTTTTTTCCATTTTTTGTTGTTTCATGAGTGAAAAGGAGTTGTTTGCCTTTCAGTTTTCCTCTCATATTGTCAGGGGTTTCTTCAATGTTTACAATTGTCTCAGCACCCTGTAGTGGTTCTTTATCCTTTTTATTGGATCCTTTACTAAGAGAAGTTTTGGTTGTAGTCTCGGGCATTTCAATCACAATAGATTGTTCTTTGTTATTTCCCTTCTTCCTTTTTAAATTGTTGGAAGTTGATTTAGCACTTGTGGAAGGAGTGCTTCCCTTTGATGGTTGGGAACTAGCGGTTTCTGCACAAAATCCTAATGTAGACCAAAAATCACTCCATTCCTTATTTTTTTTCTTAAGCTCCTCAAGGACTAACAATTTAATGAGACTGAAATGAAACAGATTAGGCTCAACTTGTTTATATTTTGCTTGTACTTTGTCTGTCATTTTCCCCAATCTTCTACAAAGATAATATGGAATATTTAGAGTTTTCTTACATGTAAAATGCATGAGTACTCTGATATATTGGTACATGTACACCTTGTTGAATTTCCCCTCACAAGTGAAGTATCTTTGGATTACTCTCAACAGTTGATCATGGTGTTCTAACATATAGCTTTGAGGCACACCTTTTGATAGGTTTTCCTTCTGAAATTTTGACTTGAAATAATCATTACAATAGGAGGAGTCCATAGGTATCCCCTTGAACCACCTCTCACCATGCAGGGGCATTTCTATTGTTGTGGCAATTTTCTGCTCTGTGACTTGAATTTCCAGTGATCCAACCTTCGTTTTAACTCCATCAAAATTTAGGGAAAATTGTTTAGCTACCTCCATGTGACCTCCTTGTATATTTTTGCATAAGGTGACTCATCCCACTGCTTGGAAAGATTCTCATAAAATGGGATTTTAATCTAACAATTACAAACCTTGTGGTTCGAACCTCACTATATCACCCCCCTTGTATACTTTCCTCTTTTTCTTGTTATGCTCCATGATTGTTGGTTAAGAGTGTTGTGATGATGATGGGGCAGGGGGTATCAGGGTTGAAATAGGTATAGAAAATATTAATCTTTAGGGTTTATTTTAGATACAGGACCTTAGCAACAAGGGATTTCGCAGCAAACTAAACAGGAATTTCACAGCAAAGAAGAATTTAGCAGCAGATAATGACAACATAGTTTTTGTTAGCAGATAAGGGTTAGAGAAACTGAGGAAAATATAGCAGTAACTAAAGCTTTAATGATGTTTGAGAATCATATCAGGCCTTATCATTTCGCAGCAAATTAAACCAATCCATAAATTGTGAAACAGATAGGAAGTTTTGCAACGAATGTAGGAAATTTCATAGCGAAAGTTACAGTTTCACAGCGAACCAGAACTTTGATGACTTTTAAAAAAGGAAATAACACATGACCACAAAACCTAATTTACAAGGATTGTATTGACTCTCATTAACTCACTCCCATGATTTTCGTACCATTGTGGAGATCTCTAAAGTGATTTGACATGACAGTTAGTTGTTGCAAAAAGCTAGGAGGTTTTGCAACGAATTTGAATTGATTGGTTGCAATTCTTTAAGCGGTACAATTTAGAATTGGAAACCTATGAAACCTTTAGTACATGTGAAAACATGCTCCCATGACTTTATTAAGACGTAGTGTAATGACTTAAGACTCACACTTTCAAATGATAACAAAGGACTATGTGACAAACTGACTTGACCTTGGACAAGACTGACCACTTCAACTATGACTTGGAATGATACTCTAATTCCTTAGACATGACACAATCAAAACCAAACTTGACTCATAAGTGAATGAACCAAAAAAAAAATCATGGGACATTAACCCTAGGACCTTCACACATGGTCATCACCACAAGACTCAATCAGCAGCAAAACAAACTATTTTGACTTTGTAAATTTACACATACAAACATAGGCTCCAATGGGGATGTTATCCTCCATGTGAGGTAGCAAAGAACACCATAGACTAGTAGCCTTAATCCATTGGGATATTCCCAACCTCTGTCACATCCTTCAACCTGCAACTTATGGTATTTCCATGATGCACTGTAGTTAACATGTGCTTGCAAAATATGGCCCATTCATGCTATACTGAGAGAAACCCTACCCATTTATTGAAGTCTAAAAAAAAAACTAACAATATGAACACAAACTACAAACCCAATCTAAACTGAAAATGGAATGTTTGTGGAATAAGCTTATTTATGTACAGCTCCTATTCTAATCTACTGAAAATTATTTCTCAATCAAGTGATACAAAAATTCCATTGCATCTAATCAAGAAGTTGCTCAAGTAATTTGACTTCTTGACCATGCTTGAACAAAATCAAAACTAGACACTATAATAGCAAAGGCAATGGATGATGGATCTAGTATTCACAGTGAAAACATGGTTGAGAATTTAAACTGAAAAAATTCTCCATATAGTCAACTATAGGATCTTTGAAGTCATAAAAACCATATTATGTTTGTTGATCCTCAATGTATTCTGTAATTTGATTTCCATGGTTGGACTGTTCATGGGTTTTTTTTTTTCAAACTCATGATCAAAACATTCCTCATCCTCAATATCAAAGGGAAAAGACAGCAATGTGTCTTTTTTCCTCTGCTGAAATGAAACTTCAAAAGAAATATCTTGTAATGGAAGAATTTGGGATATTCCCTAAAATCTTCTAAAGCTTCAATCTCTTTTTCAATGTCCTTGGAAAACTCATCTAAAAAATGAATTTTATCTTTTGAGCTATATTTGCATGACTTTAAACAAGAAGAGAAAAATGAAGAAAAATTTGCATCCACTTCATCGTCAGTATACATATCATTCCATTCTCTAAAACCTTGAATAGAAATAGGGGTTGCCACAAACTCTGTTTTTTGCATCCATATTTCCAGAAAGATGATCCAAAAAGTTGAAAAAATATCTTATAGATTTAGCAGGTAAACCTTCAACCCAACTTCTTCACTTTCCTTGGAATGAGTCATAAAAAATTATGATGAATACATATGCATATTTGATTCTAAGAAGCTCAATAAAGTCACGAAAATTTCAAGCATGTTTCAAAGTCAAACTCAAATCCTCTCCACTATATTTTGGACCATTCCTTAAAAAATATCCATCCTTAGGTAAAGGATTAGGGAAACCATAAATTTCTAAGAAGTCCAAGCATGCATACCTCGAAATGATAGTATCAGTATCTGAGTTCATCATAGTCCAGTGGAGTCACAATGAATTTCTCAAGAAATGAATCATTCTAATAATGGAGTTACCATGAAAACTCTGAAATATGGATTATGTTGAGAATGGAGTCGCCAAGGTAAAATATACAGCCAATTTATGTGTTTGAATCTCTGTCTACCCTCAAGAATCGGATCTTGAATCTTAGTCGTTCTTTCTCAGGGGATATTTCACTTTCTCTCCCCGGCAACAGCGCCAAAATGTTAACACTCTGTAAATTTCCTTGGCTGCAAAAGAAAATCTCAGAGGTAACCACAAACCTACTTTCAGATTGGAAGCTAGCCTCTTACCAGTACAGAGAGGGATATCTCCTACTAGTTCTTCAATCAATACAAGGGATAGATTTTATGTGGATGAAAATTTTATGAAATGGTTGGTAGGGATGAGAGAAACATCCATTGGGCATGGAGTCATAAGGGATATCAATTCTAGGTTTTCGGAACTTGGTTGAAAAAGATTTAATCTCATAGGCCAGACAGTAATTTATTTTTATACTTACAATCTCTAAAGCATGGATAGACGAAAGAGAAAACACTCAAAGCTACACAGAGCATTCAATTTTAATGAATTATGTATAAACTCATTAGACTGAAAAGTGAATATCTAAAACAAGACAGACACAGAGCATACTAAAATTAATTTTGCATCAAATATTTCTCATTCAAATGAAGACGAACACATTTAATGATAGCAAATAAAGAAACGCATACACTTAGAACACTTACTACAATAGTTGAACACAGGAATCTCTGAGTAAATATCTCAAACACTTGTATGTAAACCTTTCATTAATTTCCAAAAAATATTACAACACCAATAGTCTCTTTCTTACTCAACTCTCGAACCCTTCCATTGTCCTTTTCATTACAATATATAGCAATAAAATTTAGTTCTAACTCCATGGAGTTGAATTCCTTAGGGTTTCACATCCAAAAGGAGTTACAACTGATTAAATTGATTACTTAGCTTATCATTAACTAATTTGCCACAGACTCCTACAATTTAGGGTTTTATTTCTTGACAAACTTATACAACCCTAATATACTTCTATTAAAAGGAAAAATAGTTTATTATTCGATTTTAATGATGAAATGGTGAACTCATCCTATCTCGTAGCTGAAAATGTTTCTCCACGGGCTGACTGGGTGATTTCGCAACAACCAGGAAATTTGTTGTGAAATCTTTGTTTCATCAGTTTCGCAACAAAATTTGTTGGGAAAACTTTGTTCTTTCTTTTTGGTTTTGAAAAACTGCTTCAAGCTTGATTCAAAACTTTGATTTTTCCTCACAAAAAACAAAACATGATATATCTTTTGAATATTCCCAAATCATTCCACTACAACCTGGGCCAACAAATCTAGATTCCTCTTTGCAATTTGTTCCTTCCTCAATTTGTCCTTTACCTTCAATGTCCTTTTGTGTCTATACAAATTCTTCATTTGTTTGTGTATGGGTAGAGATCTCTTGAGCATCTTATTTTTGTTCTCCAAGGCTTCTTCACACAGGTCCAAGTGTTTTGCTATATTCCTTTTCATTTTCATGTTTTATTCCGTCAGTTGTACAATCTCAGCCTGAGCTTCTTTCAATTGTTTCCTTAGTCTTTTAATTGTCATGTCATATTCTTCTGAAGGAGATTGAACCTCAACAACTTATTCAGTATCATACTGAACAAGTATCTTAGATATGATCTCTTCATCATGAATCTTCCTCTTTGTTGATGATCTAGTCACAGGTATTCCAAGTCTTTCTTTTTCAAGTACTTATGGACTAAACATCACTTTTTTCCTGGTGGAGGTTGAAATTCCACAACATTCTCAACTTCATCATAGGGAAATGTCTCATCTGCGGGAAATATTTTCTTTGTTGTTGACCTGGTAAGTGGTTTCCTGGGTTTTTCCATTTTTGTTGTTTCAGGAGTGAAAAGGAGATTTTTTCCTTTTAGTTTTCCTCTCTTACTATGAGGGGTTTCTTCAATGTTTACAACTATCTCAGCACCCTGTAGTGGTTCTTTACCCTTTTTCTTGGACTCTTTGCTGAGAGAAGTTTTGGTTGTAGTCTCAGGGATTTCAATCACAATAGGTTGTTCTTTGTTATTTCCCTTCTTCCTTTTTAAACTACTAGAAGATGTTTTAGAACTTGTTGAAGGACTACTTCCCTTTGATGGTGGGGAACTATTGGTTTCTTCACAAAATCCTGATGTATACAAAAAATAACTCCATTCCCTGTTTGTTTTCTTAAGCCCCTCAAAGTCTAACAATTTAATGAGATTGAAATGAACAAACTAGGCTCAACTTGTTTAGATTTTGCTTATACTTTGTCTGTCATTTTCCCCAAGATTCTACAAATATAATATGGAATATTTAGAGTTTTCTTACCTGTAAAATGCATGAGTAGTCTAATATGGTATAGGTACACCTTGTTGAATCGCCCGTCAAAAGTGAAGTATCATTGGATTATTGTCAGCAGTTGGTCATGGTGTTCTAACATATAGCTCTAAGGCACCCCTTTTGATAGGTTTTTGTTCTGAAATTCTGACTTGAAATAATCATTACAGTGGGAGGAATCTAGAGGCATCCCCTTGAACCACCTCTCACCCTGCAGGGCCATTTCTATTGTTGTGGTAATTGTATTCTTTGTGACCTGAAGTTCCAGTGATCCAACCTTCGTTTTGACTCCATCAAAATTTAGGGAAAAAAATTTAGCTACCTCCATGTGACCTTCCTGTAGCTCTTCACAGAAGGTGAGGAACCCCACTACTTGGAAACATTCTCTAAAAATGGGATTTGAATCCAGCAATTGCAGACCCTGGGGTTTGAACCTCACTATATCACCCCCCTTGTATACTTTCCTATTTTGCTTGTTATGCTCCATGATTGTTGGTGAAGAGTGATGTGATGATGGTGGGGAAGGGGGTATCAAGGTTGAAACAGTGTGTAGAAAATATTAATCTCTAGGGTTTATTTGAGATACAGGGCCTTATCAACAAGGGATTTCACGGAAAACTAAACAAGAATATTGTAGCAAACAAGAATTTAGCAGCAGATAATGATAGCACATTTTTAATGGCAGATTAGGGTTAGAGAAACTGAGGAAATTGTAGCAGTAATTGAAGCTTTAATGACATCCAAGAATCATACCAGGCTTTAGCATTTCACAACAAACAAAACCAATCCAAAAATTTTGCAGTAGACAGGAAGTTTCATAGTGAGTGTAGTTTTGCAATGAATGTAGTTTCGCAACGAATGCAGTTTCACAGTGAATGCAGGAAATTTTGCAGCGAAAGTTACAGTTTTCCACTGAACCAGAACTTTGATGATTTTTAAAAAATAAAACAACACATGACAAAAAAATTGATTTACAAGTATTTTACTGAATCTTGTGACCTCAATCCCATGATTTCCTAACCGTTATGGAGATCTCTAAAGTGATTTGACATGACAGTTGGTCACTACAAAAAGTAGGAGGTTTTGCAGCGAATTTGAACTGATTGGTTGCAAGTCTTTAAGAGGCACAATTTAGACTAGGAAACCTATGAAAACTTTAGTACATGTGAAAACATTCTCCCATGACTTTATTAAGACGTAGTGTAATGACTTAAGACTCGCACTTTCAAATGATGACAAAGGACTATGTCACAAACTGACTTGACTAGCTTAGACAAGACTGACCACTTCAACTATGACTTGGAATGATACTCTAACTCCTTAGACATGACTCAATCAAAAACAAATTTAACTCATAAGTGAAGGAACCCAAAAATTTTGTCATGTGACATTAACCCTAGGACCTTGACACATGGTCATGACCACAAGACTCAATTAGCAACAAAACAAACCATTTTGACTTCGTAAATTTACACATACTGACACAACACATTCAGAGGAACAATGCACTCCAGGTTTGATCATTTTGATATGCCTCTAGCTATTATGGAATTATTGTGATCTTATGAACATATAGTTGTATTTTGATCTATTGAATTTGTGATTATCATACTAACCTTTGGTAAAAGTTAAAGTTATAAGCTCACTCTAGTCAAAGTATTAGATTGATTAAGGTTGAGATTTTTGAGTTTACTTGCATTGTATTCCATAACTCAAATTTATGACAAGAAAGCATATTGTCTTAAGTACAGGGGAAAGGTTGGAGAGAATACTTTTCAAATTGAGTGAAGGAGACTTGGAAGGAAAGAAACAACACTCAGTCTTGAAGATAAGACTCTAGGTTCCAGGTTCGATTGATTAAATTGACAAGTTTCCAATTTGCACATATCAAGTTTTATAATTGCTACATTACAAGTAAACAATATAGTTGTGACATAAATCCTTGAAAGGTTCTATTACTGCTAGATACAATGAATACTTGGTATCATGTAAGTACTATTGATATAAATGCTTATTGTACTTGTTTGCAAGAGGAGCTAACATCTCCTCTAGGACTGGGATATGGAATTTACCTTGGTTCCAAGACTAGAAGGGAAGTCAGTGGTGACTTCCAAGTTGATATACAAGATAAAGCATGTTGCATATAAAAGTATGTTAATGATTGTAGCTTCATGAGACATTCTCCATAGCATACTCCTCTAGACTGAGTTGAGATGATCTGTGTGAGAATGCCTATGTGATAGGTGTGTCATACTCCTCTGGAATGAGTTGAGATGACATGTGTTGGTCTCTTGTCATGCTCCTTTGGACTGAGTTGAGATGACTGGATATGGTCTCATGTCTGACTCCTATGGACCTAGTTGAGTCGACTTGAGATGGCTCTCCAGTTCATACTCCTATGGATTTAGTTCAGTCGATATGTTTGAGAGTGATGTCCCTATGGCTGAGCACAGGTGGACGTGTCCCTAGTGGCAGAGCACTAGAGGATCTGTGAGATCCCTTGTTATATTTTCAAAGAGTAGGACTTTGGTAAAACCCTAATTTGTATTGTAAAGGGTACAAGTCGACCCCACCATGTAAAGAAAATGAATATTGTGTAAAATATTAATTATGTTATTGAGTTGTACAAGTCATCCCTATTGTTCCAATAGACACATCTATTTGATGAGTTAGGTTTTGTATTTATAAGAGAGATACATCCCCATTGTGGATCATATCTCATTCACTCAATGCCTATCTTGGTGAGTTGAAATTTGGTGCGCACTTCTCTTAGGCATTATCTTTCTTGGTCATAGAGCATCCTCTTGTGTGAAATAGGGTTTATGGTGTGTGGTGGATCTTCTCTTGACTCTATAACAAAGGCTTGTTGGGTTTTTCCCTTGTTTGAGAAGGGTTTTCCTAGGATAACTTATTGTGTCTTATGCATGGTTATTCTTCTTGTGATCTTGGTTTAATTTCAGCTATTGTATTTTGTGTTGTTGCATTGCTTATGGTTCAAGTTCATTCTAAATTGAAAAGAAACTACATGTACTTGAGATAAGAATTAAAATTCAACATGGTATCAGAGCAATGTTCTTGAAGAGTTATTGCACAAGCTAATCCAGCTACCTTTTCATGCTAGTCGTCACCTTCTTACTGCAACTACAAAAATGACCCCCTTACCATTTTCCTTGTCAAGCTAGTTTTAGCACTTTCCCTTGGAATGTTGGGCCTAATTTTTTCACAGAAAAGTATGGCCTAGCCCATCTCACCACTTGCAACTCTGAGATTGAAAATTGAATAATTTTTAATCTTCGTACCTAGGGTTTCTAGGGTTTCTTCATATTTCAGCTTCTAGGGTTTCTGCATGTCGTTGGGGTATTTCTGCATCTAGGTGGGATTATTTTGACTCTCTAGGGATTCTTGTTGGAAATCATAAGTCCAACAAACCTCCTCTTGAAAAATTGATAGGGTTTCTAAGCCTATTCGTTAGGGTTTGTGAAGAATCTACAATCCATGAGGAACATAAATTTGGTGGAAGATAGGCTTGATGGATCAAGCAACTTCAACTCCTGGAAGTCGATATTACACATCACTCTAGAAGAGAGTTACTTGTTGAAGTTGATAGAAGGAACTCTACCAGCAACATCAATCGATGAAGAGAAGGTTGAATGGAAGACAGATGATGTCAAAGCTAGGAAGATAATCATCTACTCAGTAAGAGATCATCTACTACCTCGCATTTCTACCTTGAAGACAACATATCTAATGTATGATGCATTGAAGAAGATGCTTGAGAGAAACAACACTAACAGATCTCTTACATTGAAACACTAACTTCAAACTCTCAAGATGATGAAAGCTGACACCATTGCTACCTTCTTCATGAATATTTCAGAGATCAGAGATCAGTTACGTGTCATTGGAGAAACCATAACAGACAGAGAGCTTGTCATGATTACTCTTAATGTTCTTCCAAGCCATTGAGAACCGTTCATTCAAAGTATCAGTGGAAGAGCATATTTACCTCAGTTTCATCGTCTATGGGCAGGTTGCACTCAGGAGGAAACCAGAATTATATCCAGAGGCATGCAAGACTCCCATCATGATGACAATCAAACCCTTGCCTTTCATGCAAAGAAATGTAGAAGAAAAAGAAGAAGTTTCAGCAAATAATTCAATGACAAGAAAACTTAAGCAGCTCAAGTTCATGAACAAAGAAAAGACGTATCAAGGATTCAATGTTTCATATGTGACAAGTATGGACACATTGCGAGAAATTTTCCTACCAAGAAGAAAGGAAGACAACATGCCTCCACTTCCGATATTCATTCTGAACTAACTCATAGGGATGAAGACATAAAGGATGAGGAGTTATTCTTCATCTCAGCACTCTCATGTATGGTTCCCACTGATAGTGATGTTTGGTTGATCGAAAGTGGTGCTTCCAGACACATGATTGGATATAGCGAACATCTCATAGATATTGTAGAGAAAGAGTCTCGTCTACATGTTGTACTTGGTGATAATTCCAGATATAATATGAAGGGAGTTGGATATTCTTCCTTCCAACTAGATTCTGACATACCTCTTCAATTAAGTAAGGTACTATATGTACTTGGGATGAAAAGGAACCTTGTCTCCATTGCTTCCTTAGAGGATAAAGGATACAAGGTCATTTTCTCTTAAGGAAAATGTCTTGCATGGCACAAGAAATCATGCATGGATTCTGCCCGAGTGATTGGTGTTCAAGATAACAGTTTGTATAGATTGATTGTTCAACCAGTCCACACCTTATTATATGATACTATTAGCTTGAGTGAGCTATGGCATAGGATACTTTCTCATTTACATTATAGATTCCTTCCCACTCTAGGTAATATGGTGACAGGCCTTCCAGAGATACATATCGAGCATGATGGTGTTTGTAGAGGTTGCGCTCTTGGAAAGAATTTCAAGGGGTCATTTTTTAGCAGTGGCAGTAGATCCAAGGAGATCTTGGACTTTATACATATAGATGTTTGTGGACCCATGATTGTTGCTTCTTTGAGTGGATATTTGTACTATGTGCTCTTCATCAATGATCACTCTCAAAAGATGTGGATTTACTTCTTGAAGACCAAGGATGGAGTCCTTGAGATATTTCATGAGTTTAGAGCTCAGGTTGAGAACCTGATTGGGAGGAAGATCAAGGTGTTGAGATCAGATAATGGAGGAGAGTAGACCTCCAGGGATTTTAGTGATTTCTATATTGAGGAAGGGATCAAGGAGTACATTGTTCCTTATAACCCTCAACAAAATGGGGTTGCAGAGAGGAAGAACAGATCCATTGTTGAGGCAAACAAAGCAATGATACATGATCAGAATCTACCTATGATTCTTTGGGCAGAGGCATCCATGACAGTTGTGTATGTTCAGAACAAGATTCCTCGTAAGATTATAAAGAACATGACTCTCGAAGAAGCTTTCACCAGAGTGAAGCCTGAGGTTGGACACTTCAGGATATTTGGGTGTCCAGTATACATTCATGTACCCAAAGAAAAGAGAACCAAGCTAGACCCTTTAGGCAAAACGGGTAGATTTGTGGGGTATGGTGAATATTTGAAGGCATTTCGGCTCTACATCCCTGCTCAGAGACAAATCAAAGTTAGCAGAGATATCACCTTTGAGCAAGAGATATCCTTCTGAAGATCCAAAGAATCTCAGATGGACATTAACAACAAGAAGAAAGAAGAGACTATACATTCTCCCCCTTCAGCAGTTCAGAGGGAGACAATTAAAGATCCAGTTGATCACATAGCTCCAGTTGATGTTCCCAGAGACATTGTAGTAGGCCAGAAGAGGCCTGCATGGGCTCAAAATACTTTGTAAGAGGTAGAGGGACATGCATCTCCTCGTGGTACATTCCAAGAGAGCAAGAGACCACAGATATTCTTGAGCTATGTTTATGTTATGAACCACATCATTGATACTGAGCCTTCTTTTCATGGATAAGCAGTAGGCCATCAGGTTTGGAAAGATGCCATGACCGAAGAGTATCAATCCATCATGAAGAATGATGTGTGGGATATTGTTCTGATATCGAAAGGGAAGTTTGTAGTGACTTCCAAGTGGATCTATAAGATCAAACATGCAATTGATGGAAGTGTCAGTACAAAGCGATATTTGTGGCTAGAGGATTCTCTCAGGTGGAGGGAATATATTATGAGGATACATTTGCTCATGTTTCTCGATACACTTCCATCCGTACGATTATTTCCCTTGCTGCATCCATGGGTTGGACACTACATCAGATGGATGTGAAGACATCCTTTCTCAATGGAGAGATTGAGGAAGAAGTTTACATCGAGCAGCCAGATGGATTTGTGATACATGAGGAGTCTCATGTGTGCAGGTTGAAGAAAGCCCTATATGGACTAAAGAAGGCACCTCATGCATGGTATGAGAAAATTGATGGATACTTGATGAGTTTGGGATTCAGAAAGAGTGTTGCTAATTCCAACCTATACTAGCGAGTTCATGTTTTTGGTCCTATATGTTGATGACTTATTCCTCAATGGTTTAGAAAGCCTTATTGTTGAATGCAAGCATGCATTGGCTTATGAATTCAAGATGAAGGACCTGTGTATGATGCACTACTTCTTGGGACTAGAAGTGTGGCAGAAGACTAATGAGATTTTCCTGAGTTGAGGAAAATACACAGTTGAGATATTGGAGAAATTCGGGATGATAGACTACAAGTCCATGCCTACATCGATGGTGATGAATCTGAAGAAACTGAGCAAGACTTAGTCTGATTCAGGAAAGATTGATCCACATATTTATAGACAAGTGATTGGATCATTGATGTATATGGTTAACACCAAACCTGATATATGCTATGCAGTGAGTGTACTCAGCAATTTTATGAGTTAACCGAGACAGACACACTGGATAGTAGGGAAGCATGTGTTGAGATATTTACAAGGCAGAGTTGGTTATGGACTGAGATATGCCTTCGGTGTAGACATGAGATTGCAGGGATATGCCGATTCATATTGGGCAGGGAGCATAGTGGACTGGAAGAGCACCTATGGTTGTTGTTTTAATTTGGGATCTGCCATGATTTCCCGGTGCAGCAGGAAATAGACTTATGTGGATTTGAGTACCGCAGAAGAAGAGTACATTGCATTATGTGTGGAATTCCACAAAGCAGTGTGGCTTTGCAAGATCCTTGTAGACTTATTTGGACATGATATTGATTCCACTATTATCTATTGCGATAACCAGAGTTGTGTGAACCTCTCAGAGAATTATGTGTTTCACGATAAATCGAAACACATTGAGATAAAATACCATTAAATCAGAGATATGGTGCAGATGAAAGAAGTACATGTGTTGTACCTTTCTACACATGAGAAAGTTGAATATGTCTTCACCAAACCGCTTTCCAGGACGAAGTTTGAGTACTTTCGTGAGAGACTTGGCCTGGTGGAGAATGCCTCCCTAGTTGAGAGGGAGTGTTGATGATTGCATCTTCATGAGACATTCTCCAAATCATACTCCTCTGGATTGAGTTGAGATGATCTGTGTGAGAACGCCTATGTGATAGGAGTGTCATACTCCTTTATATTGAGTTTATATGACGTGTGTTGGTCTCTTTTCATGCTCCTCTAGACTGAGTTGAGATGACTTCAGATGGTCTCCTATCTGACTCCTATGCACTTAGTTGATTCGACTTGAGATGGCTCTCTAGTTCATACTCCTATGTATTTAGTTTATTTGATTTGTTTGATAGTGACATCCCTGTGGTTGAGCACAGGTGGACGTGTCCCTAGTGGAAGAGTACTAGAGTATGTGTGAGATACCTTGCTATATTTTCAAAGAGTAAGACTTTGGTAAAACCCTAATTTGTGTTGTAAAAGGTACAAGTCGGCCCCACCATGTAAAGATAATTAATATTGTGTAAAGTATTACTTATATTATAGAGTTGTACAAGTCGGTCCTATTGTGCCAATAGACACATCTATTTGATGAGTTAGGTTTTGTATTTATAAGAGAGATACATCCCCATTGTGGATCATATCTCATTCACTCAACGTCTATCTTGGTGAGCTGAAATTTGGTGCGCACTTCTCTTAGGCGCTAGCTTTCTTGGTCATAGAGAACCCTCTTGTGTGCACTAGGGTTTATGGTGTGTGGTGGATATTCTCTTGACTCTATAGCAAAGGATTGTTGGGTTTTTCCCTTGTTTGAGAAGGGTTTTCCCAAGATAATTTATTGTGTCTTGTGCATGGTTATTCTTCTTGTGATCTTTGTTTAATTGCAACTATTGTATTTTGTGTTGCTGCATTGTTTATGGTTCAATTTCATGCTAAATTGAAAAGAAACTGCATGTGCTTGAGCTAAGCATTAAAATTCAACATAGTATAGAGATGCACAAAGCCTGATTTGTGGCCAGAGGATTCTCCCAGCAAGAGGGAGAAGAATATGATGAGACACTTTCTCCAGTAGTCAGAAGAAGTGTACATAGAGCAGCCAAAAGATACATGAGAAGGAGTATCATGTGTGTAGATTGAAGAAATCTTTGTATGGGAATAAGCAGGCACCCAGGGCATAATATGCTAGATCAGATAGTTTCCTAATGAGCTTGGGATTTACAAAGAGTAAAGCAGATTCTGACCTTTACTACAAGGTTGTGGATGGTGGACTGGTGATATTACTATTACATGTGGAAGACATGTTTCTAACAAGGAACGAGAAGCTCATCAATGATTGCAAGAGAAAGCTTACATCAGATTTTGAGATGAAAGACTTGGGTATGATGCATTATTTTGGTCAAGAAGTATGGCAGAAACCGGATTAGATTTTCCTATGCCAAGGAAAATATGTTGTAGAGATTTTGAAGATATTTGGAATGATGGATTGTAAATCCATACCTACACCGATGGTGACAAATCTAAGTTACTGGGTGATACATATTCAGAGACAGTGGATGCCACCATGCATAGATAGATGATTGGTTCATTGATGTACTTAATGAACACAAGGCCAGATATATGTTTTGTGGTGAACACTTTGAGTCGGTATATGGTTGTGTTGAGACATGTTCAATTGATTGCAGCAACACATGTGATGAGTGTTGCATACCGAAAGAGTGCATCTGGATGTTGCTTCAATTTGGGATCAGTTATGATCGCATGATTTAGTAGGAAGAAGATGAGTGTGGTGTTTAGTACGGCTGAGACAGGGTATATAACAACATGTTCAGCTAGAAACGAAGCAGTGTGGCCTCAGAAGCCGCTTGTAGGATTGTTTGAT
Organism: Picea engelmannii; assembly: GCA_009831015.1. Classification (NCBI taxonomy): domain Eukaryota; kingdom Viridiplantae; phylum Streptophyta; class Pinopsida; order Pinales; family Pinaceae; genus Picea; species Picea engelmannii. The sequence continues at coordinate 58,183 of ML779593.1, forward strand.
ATCAAGTTAGAGGTGACTTATATCTAGTGTGACAACCAGAGTTTTGTGAAGTTGACAGAGAACCCAGTGTTTCATGACAAAACCAAGCATATCGAGATCAGGTACCATTATATTAGAGATATGGTGCAGAAGGGAGCAGTGAAGCTCTAGTATGTCGCTACAGATGAGCAATTAGTTGATGTGTTGACCAAGCCTCTATCAAGGGTAAAGTTTGAGTACTTCTCAAAAAATCTTCGAGTGGTTCAAAAGGATTTACCTAGGTAGTGGAAAGTGTAGCGGAAGCATGATGAATTATATATGTGGCTCCAGGTAGCAATGTGGCATAGAGTGGACAGCGGGTGGTTCATGATTGGGCACTGACTGTGGCACCAGTCAAGGTGATGAGTACAGATACTCCAATAAAATAGTCTAGTACGTCGAGTTACTGCTACTCCAGTGAAATAGTCTAGTATGCAGAGGGATACTCTAGTGAAATAGTCCGGTACGTCGAGTTACTGCTACTCCAGTGAAATAGTCTAGTATGCACGTTAATGACTGCAGCACAGTCAACATGACCTTGCATAAGTTCAGTAAATGTCGAACCTTTGGGGTTGGCAAGTTACCTAGATTTTCAAGCTGGTGGGCCAACCTGTGTGGTTGGAGTATTTCATAGCCTTGGGCTAGATGGGTAGTGTGTGCGCACCACATCGCCTAATCCTTGTGATTAGATTCCTAGTCACTATGGACCGGTTTCCTGGTGTGCCAACCAGAGGTTACTATTTCTTTATGAACTAGATGTCATATTTTGTGTGAGCTGACGAGTTACTAGTTCTTTGTGAACTAGATGTCAGATTTTGTGTGATCTGATGAGTTACTAGTTCTTTATGAACTAGATTCCAAATTTTGTGTGAGTTCGAGACTTACTATTTATTTATGAACTAGATTCCATATTCTATGTGAGCTAGTGAGTTACTAGTTCTTTATGATCTAGATGTCAGATTATGTGTGAGCTGATGAGTTACTAGTTTTGTATGAACTAGATGTCAGATTTTGTGTGAGCTGACGAGTTACTAGTTCTTTATGAACTATATGCCATATTATGTGTAAGATAACAAGTTACTACTTCTTTATGAACTACATTCCAGATTCTATGTGAGTTGGCAAGTTGCATTTTCCCAAACTCCGCTTCGATTGGGTAGTAGTGTAGTTTTGTGCAAACTGGCTCAATTGCATATTAGAGAGCCTATGTGGCTATGATGGTGATACTTGTGACATGATCTGTTTTGATCATGAGATAGCCTATGTGGCTATGATGGTGATACTTGTGACATGATCTGTTTTGATCATGAGATAGCCTATGTGGCTATGTTACTTGTTACATGATCTGTTTTAATCATGAGATTGCTTGTGTGGCTATGTTACTTGTTACATGATCTGTTTGATCATGAGATAGCCTGTGAAGCTATGCTACTTGTTACATGATTTTTTTTATCATGAGATGGTCGTGTGGCCAAGCTACTACTTGAGACATGATTTGTTTGATCATGAGATAGCATGTTTGGCTATGGTTATGCTACCTATAGACTGGTCTGCAAGACCATGTGAGTCTTTCCCATGCCATGTGAGATGGATGGATGTGTTTGAGACCATTACATGAAGAACATCTTAGTTAATACCTCCCTAGCTAAGAGGGAGTGTTGATGTTTTGGTATATACGGGAGATATTAACCTCCATGTGTAACCTTTGACTTAGAATTAAATATTCCAGAAGCAATAGAACCACTAAACAGATGTTAGAAAACCCTAGGAGAGAAGTCGACCTCAAGAGAAATAATATTAAAGTAATAGACACATCCAGAAGGAGAAGTTGACCCCAGTCAAATGGATAGTTTAGTATAAATAGGTAGCTTCCTATTTCATTTGTACACACTCACTTAGTAAGTGCACAAGTCTAGAAGACTGTAGTTGCAGCTAGAGGTGCACAAATATGGGAGCAACAGCTATAGTTGGAGGGGGCGCAAATATGGAGGAGTAGTATAGAAATTGTGGGTATTTTTCTTGTGCACCTCTCTTAGAGAAAAGGTATGCTCTTCTTGTATGGTTATTGTGTTGCTACTACAATAGTTGTGGTTAGGGTTTATCTGTTGATTATGGGGTAGGCTTGCAAGAATTATTCTAAGTAAAGGTTAGTGTGCTCGGGGGTGGAATATGTGAATGTCTATGGTTGGGTGACAATGATGTGACATTATTTATAGTTAAATGATCATATCAAAATTTTAACATCGAAAGGATATTCCTAGGTTGAGGGGATAGACTTTGGTGAGAGGTTTTCCCCATTTTCTAAGCTAACATCTATTAGGATCTTACTATCTTTAGCAGAAATTTTTTGTTTAGAAATAGAAAATATGGATGTGAAAACAAAATTCCTACATGGTGACTTGAAAAAGGAGATCTATATGACATAACCAGAGCACTACATTGAAAAAGGTAAAGACTCATTGGCTTGCAAATTTAAAAAGGTCTTTATATGGTCTCAAACAGTCTCCTATAATGTGGTACCAAAAGTTTGATTCTTTTGTGTTGGGATTGAGATTTCTGATATCGGAAACAAAATATTGTGTGTGTTACAAACATGATAGTGGTCATTTCCTTGTTATCACTCTATATGTAGATGATATGTTAGTGTTTGGTAACAGTAAGGATGTGATTCATGATTTGAAGTCTCATCTTTCAACACAATTTGATATGAAAGACTTAGGGGCTACAAAATATATCTGAGGAGTGTTGATTAGGATATATAAAGAAAATAGAAAGATTTGGTTGAGCTAGAGTAAGTATGTAAAATATGTGATGCAACATTTTTGCATGGCATATTGTAGACCATTAAGTGTTATGATTTATATGGGGATCTAAGATTTCAGTTGAGCAGTGTCCTAAATCACCCATAGAGATGGAGGATATGGCTTTTGTTCCTTATGCTAGTGTAGTTCATAGTTTGACGTATGCTATGGTCTTAACTACATCACACATTACCCAAGCAGTGGGAGTCTTGAGTCGATTCATAGTTTATCCTAGACATGAACATTGGGTTGCAATGAAGAGGGTCTTCAAGTATTTATGAGGTACTTATTGTTGGGTATGTGTTATATTCTTTGCACGACTATCTCTAGTGTCTACTACATTGTGTTGGGCGCGCAGGGGGGTTTGAGGGGGGGCGGCTTAGGGGGATGCAAGGGGGAGATAACCCCCTGTGTGGGGGTTCGGGGGAAGTGCCCCCGAGAAGAAGAAAAAAATCCTCGGGAAATGTGTCACATTTTTGCCTCGTTTTTCATGTCGACTTAATTTTTGTGTCCATTGTTGGGCGGTTTTTCAGCACATGGTTTTTGTCGATGGTTTTCTATTTCTAGTTAAGGAATTAGAGTTGTTGATTAATCCAGGTTATTGGGTTAGGGTTTTGGATGTCGCTAGCTCTTATATGTATATTGTATTGTAAACAATGTATCACTATGAATGAATATAGAATATGTTGGTTTTCCCGGTTTGGGTTTCCAGGGGAAAAATCTTTGTGTAATGTGTGTATTTTCCATTGTATCTTTTCTTTTATTTTATTGAAAAAAAATTTGCAATAAAATATTATACAAGGTTAAAATCTACACTTTTAAATATTTTATTTGCTATCATAGTGATGTTTCAAGGGACCCTCACTTAGAAGTTATATAGGGTTGTGGATTCTAATTGGGAAGAGCATGTAGATAGGAGGAGATCTTTAAGAAAATATGTGTTTCGATTGTTTGGTGGACCAGCAAGTTGGATGAGAAAGTGACAGGTTGTGGTAGCATTTTCCACTACAAAGGCAGAGTATATGGTAGCTACACATGCATGTAAGGAGGCCATTTGGATTATGAAACTATGTTCAGAAGTAGGGCTAATTCAGATAGCTATTACAATTCAATGTGATATTAATAGCACCATTTGTCTGGCTAAGAACCGAATATTTCATGAAAAGATAAAGCATATAGATATCCAATACCATTTCATTAGGGACATGGTAGAGGATGGAAAGGTGATACTAGAGAATGTTCAAACTTTACATAATGTTGTAGATGCATTGGAGAAACTGATGAGAATAGGTAAATTCAATTGGTGTTGTGAGTATATGGGCCTTATGGCCCCTAGAAATTAGCTCATAGTTTGATGCATTCTCCTTTATACCCTTGATAAATGGGAGAATGTTGGGACAGGTGTGTCATACACCTTGTAGTCTTGTAGTGGAGTAGGGAATAAACGAAGAGCAATAGTAGGGAATAAATGCAAAGTAGTGGCAGGGAATAAATGTGGATCACTAGCAAGAAATAAATGTTAAGTAGCAATAGTTAGCCAATTAATTGTTTAAGGTTTCTAGCATAAAGAATTGAAAAACCATAATGCATTTTTATTGAGTGTTAGGGTTGGAAAAAAATAGTGTGTGAGTTTTATCTTATTGTTGTGCTGCAAAACTTTCTCTGGAATTCTTATCCTACTACTAAACACTCTTGTTGAGAGCACAGAGATTATGTAATGTATTATAAGAATTTAATTTTTGAATAATAAATTGAGTGTGCTTTAGAGTGTGAGGTTTTTCACCTAGAAGGGTTTTCTCTAGGAAATCGTTGTCTAATGGTCATATGTTTCTATGTTGTTTATTACTACAACTGTGTTTATTTAATTTTTTCACATTGTTCTCTCATTAATTAGTGTAGGAAGAATATTCAGCACCTCTACCTCCTTTCAAAATGGAGCTTCTTTGCCATGAATTTTCACCTATGTATATGTCTTTTAACCTTCATGGAGTGTCTAGAGGCTAAACACATCTTTGTGTGTCCAATATTTGTTAAATTAGAATGTTGAAATGAGAGGCCTTGAGAAACAATATACTACATGAGAACTGTTCATTATCATATGAATCTATATGAGGATATTTGGAGCTCATTTTCTTCATTAACAGCTTTTCAAAAAAAAAATGTCTAATTATGATTATGTTGGTCAATATACTTAATCTACACTTCACGAGAGATATAGAAAAGTTAGATCCTTAGTCTAACCCAAGGGAAATCTATATATTCATGCATTGCTTGCATGCTTCCCAAACAACCTACATCTATCTTATTGAAAAAGTTATTCAGAAATAAAATCCTTATTTAAACCCCTTGAAGTATCTTTCCCTTCTTGAAGCATTTGTTTCTCTCTATTTAGCATAAACTGATGTTCAATTATGAGAAGTAGCACCGCACATAGCAAGGTGGATAGTCGATAGTCTAAAAAATATACATCATGCTTTTTCATCAGCCATATCTCCTTATTTTTAATTTGTTTCGTACTTTCTCTAACCTCTAATGTTAGTTCACAAAATATTGCAAGTATCCCCTGTCTACTGAACAAAGCCGAGAGATTTGATCCACAACCGTCACTACACTAGCTAAGAAAATCATTGATACTTGAAACAAATCCATTTCATGCTTGTTCGTCATTCAAACTTTCCTTATTTGTGATGTTTTCCATGCTTGACATCCTTAGTTATCAACTGCTACAAATTCTTAAGTTACACAGTAACAAAACAAGTCTTGTTATATTTAAGTATTAACTCATGGTCTGTGATAAGAAGCAATGCATGAAATATGATGATAGAGGTGGTAATCGAAGTGATGCATTAATATTATCTCCACACAAGCAATAAATAATTTCTAGATTCGTAATCATGAGATTGTTACTATTTCATGCACACAATCACCATATCACTGATATAAACCATTCAAAGATCTTTCATAGACAAACAAAAGAATATATCACAATCAGGCCATCACTATTCAAACATGAGGACTTCGACAAGGAAATCTTGAGTAAGAGGGTTTGAAAAACAATCACAGCATCGTGAAGGAAAGAAAATGATGTTTGAACATTTCTAAACCAAACCTCAACTAAAATAAAATGTCATAGCCATCAGGTAATAATCATTTAATCACAATCCAAGCAATAGAGATAATCAAATAAGTTAAAATCATCTAATACAATCATAGTGTCATGACACGAGTCAAGCAAATGATATTTTAACATTACCAAACCAAACCTCAACTTAAAGAAAATATCATAGCAATCGAGTCATAATCATGTGATCACCAAACAATAGAGTAAATCAAACAAACCAATCAAATAAATTAAAATCATCCAATGGTATTGATCACATCAAAGGCTTAAACTATATATATAAGGAGTGATCGGTGAGGCTTATAAAATTTGGGAGGGTTCCTAGTCCCTAGGCCCTGGGATCTATTGAGGGCCTCAACCAATGGGAACATTCTGAACAAATCCAAGATTCTCTAATAAAAGCCATTGAACAATGAACTAGAAGTGAAGGTAAATTCATCCACCTTTCATGGAAGTCTGAGGATTGAAACATAAACAAGGTCATCACGGGCCTTCGTTACAATGGAATCAGTGATCACTCTCACAAATCAACCTAACAAACTTAACCCTTGTGTTTAAGAAGAGTATTGATGTGAATTATTAACTTTAGCATAAAATCAATTATATGATCTATAATCATGATCACATGTCCTACTTAGATTCGAGGTGTGAAAAAATTCCACAAGGATGGAATAGAGTATCCATCAAGTGTTGTTCCAATATTTACAATCATCTATAGCCCCAATGGAGTCACCACGACATCACAAAACTTTCTCCACTACAAGATAAGGGTCCATAACCCCAATGGAGATTGTTTTCCTCACTCCCAAATAGCTTAACTCTCTCTCCTCATGTTCTCTTTTTAATATGTTTCTTAGCAATTCATGTGCAGGCTAAAGGTCCACAACCTCGATGCAGATTGTTTTCCTCACCCCCAAATATCTTAGTTCCCTCTCCTCGCATTCACTTTTTAGTATGTTGCTTAGCAATTCACATGCAGGGGAAGAAATGGCCCTTTACAAGCTTGATGGGATTCGTTGTTTTTTATTGGGATTTTTAATAATTACCATGCTAGGGTATTCAAGGTATCCCTATTATATTTTCAGCCTTGGACTTCTAATTTTCACCTATCACATGATCTAATCATTTAGTGTACATGAATGGATTGATTCCTTCAAAACATAATCAAATTGCCAATCAAGCCAAGTCATGAGAACAATCAAAGGGTTAGTTGCTTGGAAAGATTCAAGTCTTATGCTAACTATAATTTTCCTATGACATCCATGATACACAATGAAATTCATTTTGCCTCAAGCTTACAACCAATAGCAAGCTATCTTCAATCTTTTCAAGGCCAAAACGTTGGATCCTATAAAAACAAATTAAAGTGTGAACTCGATAAACTGATCTTAAGAAAGCATGAAATAAACTCAATACTAAATAAAATCACACAATCAACTACTTATGAAAATCAAGCAAGAAAGTAAATGACTAAAAAAAAAATGTGAAAACAGATAACTAAAGGATAGCTTTAAATCAAATGTTAATCTATGAAAACAAGGAAATCCTAATATATACAAGCTAGACCACCTTAGGGGCGTGCTGACTAAAATATAGATTTAGAGATTGGTCATTCGTTGGGAGAAGGGATTTGACTCCCTCCATGTCTTGGAGACAATAAGTTCCAGGGCCAATCTTCTCTATCACTTGTTATGGTCCTGGCGAAATGTGTTGGAACTTTGTGTTTCCTTTTCGATTCACTAGCCTTGTCCCACTTGAGGACAAGATTGCCAACTTGAAATTTCTCATCATCTAATGCATGCTTGTCAAGCTAACTTTTAACAATTTTCAATGAATAGAAAACTTTTTCTTTTCTTTGTCTCTCTCCTCCAACTTCAACAAAGTATTGATTATGTTTTGGATCACTAAAGAGTTGTTATTGTTTGTTGCCTACAAGAGATGAAAATATAAGGTAATATTTCTTCTTTACAATAAATGAGAAAATAAGGGGAAGTACCCAATGCTATTTTGGGAGTAAATTGATTAACCTATAGTGCATCAAAGAGTGCATTTTCCATCATTTTCCATTTATGATGGTGGGACCACCATCTTCTTTATAATCATGACCAAGGGCTTATTCATGAACTTTGTAGCACCCTTCCCCTAGGGATAGTAGTTAGATGAGTAAAACAAAATAATTTCCTTCTTTGATGTAAAATCAAAGATATCCTTGCATGAAAAATATGAAGCATTGCCAAACACTAATATGGATGGCACACCAAACCTCAAAATAATTTTTTGTTCTAGAAACCAAATCATCATCGTATCATTCATAGTAGTTAAAGAATGGTGTTTGACCACAAAGTGAAGTAATCAGTCATTGTCAATACATGTCTATGTTATTTAGAGGACTATAGTTTGATCTCTCCTATCATATCAAGGCCCCAATGTTTAAAGGGTTTGTTAATAGTAATGGGATACAAAGGCATTGTGGTGTTCTTCTCTTTCCTTGTGCATGTTTGGAAAATATGACATTTTCACACATGCATGCAAATCCTTGAACAGTGTTGACCACTGATACCTAGAGTTGAATGCTTTGTGTGCAATAGTATCTCCTGAGAAATAGCCAATTATTAACCTATCATGTACATCATTAGGGAATTTCAATGACCTCTAATTTCTCCAAGCATCTAAGTAGCACACCATCATTGTTCTCCTACAAAGAATCTTATTAACAAGTCTATACTATGCAAATTTTAATCTTTGGCACTCTTCTTCTTTTAGCATCTAAATAATTAGGAATACATCCATGTTGCAAATAGTATTTCAAGTCATAATACCATGAATATATATCTACAAGTATAAAAAGAACATGAGTTGTGTACAAAGACACTTCATTCTCACAACCTGCTCCTTGTGCTTCAACTGCTAACTTGCATAATCTTTGTCCTCTGACTATGGTAACAAGTTTGATATCCAAATCATATTCATGGATAGCAATTATCCAATTGGCATGCCTTCGACTAAGTTCTTTCTAGACAAATAATGATCGTACAGTCGAATGTGGAACAATGCCTTTCATGACCTTTTAAGATGTAAGATTTAAATTGTTTCACAGCTTAGTGTATAAATAACAAAGTTTACATCATATAAATATCTCGACTTACAAAGTAATAATTTTGAAGACAATAAAAGAATGATTATTATTGTCTAACTAGTAATAGATAATATCAAATAGGACCGATCAAATGTAAACCCTAATATAGATCCAACCCTCAATCCAAAATTAAAAGCCAAGACATCCACATTTTACTAAAAATACATTATTGAAAAATACAAAGGAAAAGGGAAAAAAGATTGTATTGTAATGTAAGAAAAGCAACTTTCCAAGGGTTATAAGCTTGAAGGATGAAGACTCTTGATCATTTTATACCCATGTCTAGATAACTCCTATAATAGAAATAAGAAATAGCATTGGCAAATCAAAACAACATGAGATTGAGGCAATATGTCATGACAGAAAATATTAACTACATTGAAAAATGTCATTGAAAAAAAATCATAGTGAGGATACCCTCAATTTCAAGGAAAAGTGAAAAATCAAATACTCAAAAGATTAAAAAAACATTAACAATAACTAGAAGATTTTATATTAATAAAAAATTGTAGCATAACTTGCAGCAAAATTACATCAAAGTTTTAATGCTAAGTTTTTTAAAGCAAGAACATAAAGAAATACTAACTACGTACCTATAACAAAATCTATCTAGATCTTTAGGCAATACATCCCGGTATTTCTTAATAATATAGATTCTATTAAAAAGACCTAAGTTTCTAATAACTTTATAAAACATAGAACCTAACAAAAAACATGATGACAAGTTGCTTCTTCCATAGTTGTGTCCACTATGTCCAAGTCTTGCTTGACAATTTCCATGTCTTCGGGTAACTGATGCACCATTTCTTCTTCCTTTGTTCCCTCGCAATTAAAATTGATTGATTGCACTTGATTCAAATCTCTTGATTGATCTCCCTTGCTCAAATTTATGACCATGTTCCTGAGCATGTTGCATTCCACCTCCAAAACAGCCATTTGACACTTTTGTAACCAAAGTACCCATAATTGTTGTTATTTGGGTGGTAACCTGATGTTCATTCTCGTGTAATTTTGTTATAGCTATGATGATTTAGATTCTATTATCATGAATATATTCCTCATGATTCCTTAGAACATGTTGAATCTCCTGCAATTCCCAATAATCCATCCCAACTTTGCTACCAAACCAAACTCCCAGTCAAAATGTTGTTCTTTGTTTTACCCTTTGCCCAGATTCCTTGATTCACCTTCAGACCACAGAAGTCCCACTTTTGAACAATGTTGTCTAGCCCACCACCCTTCAGAATATAATTACTCAAATCCAAAGAAGTTTTGAACATGAAACACAGGCTTCCATTTGAAGAGAAGAGGAGAGCGCCTGGAAAAAAAAATAAAGCCAATGCTAGAAACGATCCATGGAAATACGTTCCTCCCAAGACTTAAAAGAGTCAGCAATTTCACCATCCAACCTAGAGAAACCCTAAATTGGCACAAACAAAGTAGTAAACTATTTGCGTTGAAATACACCAGAAAGAACCTTCTCATAATTGAGTAAGACTCAAATTGAATAGACAGAGAAACCCTTGAAGAAATGACTAAAACACAAATTGAAACCATAGTGCCAAAGCTTGATATAATCCAAACAAAGGAAAACCTCCTTAAATTGTAAAAGACCAAAGGAGGAGGTTCACGTGTAGATCAATTCAAGGCCAAAAACAAACACACTATCCCAATCAAGCTGGAAAAACTCACCAAGAAGTCTCACAATCTTGTAACCCAAGTTCTCCACCATCACAATCCATACCTAAGCATGATAATCCCACCTTGACAAGTGAAGTTACTTCCCCAGAATTCAAAATCATGTGAGTCCCAAAGCCAAAGAAAGAGGGCCTAGTGTCTCATCTCATTACTATGCCTACTATACGACTATGTTTCCATATTATGTGTCATCTGAAACTTTAAATGCATGTTATGTGCCTTTGTCCCCATATTAAAATGTTCAAGGTACAGATTGGTTGGATAGATAACCATTGATAATGAGGACCCCCTCTTTTAGTGATGTTTTTTTAGCGAAACCATACACTAAAGAATTGTTCTCGCTTAACACATGGTATAAGTTACCTGATGGAGATGAAATTGGTTATTTTCTACTATGCTCCAGCTAGCATTAACTAATAGATTCTCCGCTAGAGTTGAGTTCAAAATCATCTAATTTATGATGGCCTTTGAATCTCCCACCACTATCAATGATTTAATATGAGAGTCTATTGCAATCCTCAATCCTTGCAATAAAGCATAAGATTTTGCTTGGTTGTTAGATGAAATACCAAGTCCCCAAGCAAATGGTGTTTCAATTGTACCTCCATGGCTCATGATAACCCCGCCCGCACCTACCACACCAAAATGCTCACAAAATAATTGATATAGGAAGCATGTCTAATTTTATTAGTCTCAATAAGGCACGAGATAAAACTCTGTCCATCTAATTAAAGAATTGCAAATGATGGTTGGACATGAACGCTTCATAACAACACTGCATAAAGTTCCCTCAACTAATGGAGACTTCAAAACAACATTCTCATTTTAAACCAAATTAGTTGGTTTAGGGACTTCAAAACAACATTCTCATTTAAATCAAACTAGAAGGGGTTTGGTGTTTCTATAATTCTAAAAGATTGATTATTGAGAGTACTCAAATCTTTCAAAATAAGGAATGTGTACTTTTGTTATTCATAGTAAAAAATTGATATTGAAAACTTCAAGAATGAAAACTACCTATACATAAAAAGCCTCTAAACTAAATACCACTTCATCAAAACAGAAACACAATATATAAATGAAACAAGTTACAACATTTAAAAAAAAGTATTCCAAAATGCCTCTTCTAATCAAAAGTTATTGATTGCTTCAAAGATGAAACATCACAAAATGGAATCACATGCTATATACCTTGTGTAAAGATATTGAATAGATAAATGAACATAACAATTACACTCATTCATTAAAAAATAAAAATAAAAAAGGTAATAAAAACATCTTAAATTGTAACATTTCTTACCTTGGTGAATGCTCACTTATCTCTCACATTGACTCTATATAGAATTACTAAGTTGAAAGGCTAACTCTAAGATGGAACAATATTGTAACTTTCATAGTCAATCTCATACGTGTTAAGAGACCTAAATACTAGCAAATATATCCATGGTACTTGATTTGCTAAATTCAAATTACACTTTGTGAACTTTAATTGAAATACTCCTATCAATAGCTTGAGAGGCACAATTAGGATACTTAAAGACTTAGAAGATATTAATCATGTCTTAACTATATCATTATATCAGTGCAGGTATCATTTATATGTTATTACTATACTATCTTTATAATTACTAAGTTGAAAGGCTAACTCTAAGATGGAACAATATTGTAACTTTCATAGTCAATCTCATACGTGTTAAGAAACCTAAATACTAGCAAATATATCCATTGTACTTGATTTGCTAAATTCAAATTACACTTTGTGAACTTTAATTGAAATACTCCTATCAATCAATAGCTTGAGAGGCACAATTAGGATACTTAAAGACTTAGAAGATATTAATCATGTCTTAACTATATCATTATATCATTGCAGGTATCATTTATATGTTATTACTATACTATCTTTATAATTAGACAGAAAAATAAATGGATCATTTTGTGGTTTGTGTTTAAGCTTCAGTTTCTCATTCAGATCATTTTGTGGTTTGTGTTTTTCTCATTTTTAAAAAAGGTTTGTATTCATTGTTTTTTAATACTAAGTTTTGGCTTTTGAGTTTTTAAGCAAATCCTTTGTATAGACATCCAAAACAAATTAAATTATTCAAAGCCAAAAGTACATCATTTATTCAACTTCTAACCATACAATCTTATATACACAAGTTCTAATAAAAAATTTACATATCCTATCAGAATACATCATTTATTCAATTTCTAACAATATGATCCTATATATAGAACTTCTAATAAAAAAATTACATATCCTATCATATAACATTATTACGAATACTATCATATAACATGATTACGAATACTATCTTATAAAAGATAAGATAAAAGATAATAAATATCCAAAACTACTATAACATGTATAATTGTATTACCGTGTCATTCATTCATTCCCTTCTCTGTTACAACTCTATATTGAATTAAAAATTTGTAACATGTATAATTGTATTACCTTGTCATTCATTCCCCTCTCTGTTACAACTCTATAACTCTATATTGAATTAAAAAATTAAAAAGCTTTCTCTAAGATGGAATGATCTTGTAACTTCCATACTCAATTTCATGTTTCTTCATAGATTCAAATACTAACATTCGGTATATCATGTTTCTTCATAGATTCAAATACTAACATATCTATCGGTATTTCATGATTCAATTAGAATTTATATTTGTATGAACTTTAATTGAAAGATTGTTATTAATCAATAGAATAAGCACAATTAAAATACTGAAAACCACAAATGTAATCCTTATTTTAACTATATTATTTCATATTCATTGAATTTTATATATAATTCCATAGTAATTGCATATTATATATATATATATATATATATATATATATATATATATATATATATATA
>ML779593.1:71968-101287 GCA_009831015.1 Picea engelmannii
TACTATGGAATTATATATAAAATTCAATGAATATGAAATAATATAGTTAAAATAAGGATTACATTTGTAGTTTTCAGTATTTTACATTTGTATATATATATATATATATATATATATATATATATATATATCACGACCATGCTAGAAAACAAATATATGAAACTTCCTTATTTGTAGGACAAGGAACCTATGGAATTGTATATATGTTTAACCTTCAATTGAAAAAAAAATTAAAAATTAAAAAACTCCTGAACAATAATTAAGAGAATAAATAAAAAAAATGTAACAATATACTTTTATTAGCTATACAAAAATCAAATCAAAATAAAAATAACTGCTATATAACATTAAACTGACAACAACAACATATACACATCCACAAACTTCAAAGTGAAAAAAAATGTGGTTAAATTTCATTACAAAACTCCAGTCAGACATTGAACATGTTCCCTCAGTATTAAAGACTTCTAGCTTAGCAGCCCCACTTCAAACTAGTGGGTCTCACAATTGTCTATAACAAGGTGAGTAATTTGAAGTAAGTCACATTAGAACAACACAAAAAATATAGATGGGAAGGCCATCCATATCGAGGTTCTATCAAAAAGATTGAAATTATGGTGCACAAGCCTCTCTTAAATCGAATTAAGAATTTGTAAAATACATGAATCAAATAGAAGAAATTTTCATTTTACAGAGATGTCCAATTCAAAAAGACCAAAGAATTTAATATTCACTATCTGGCTTTCTATATCAGTATCTCTCATATTTCAACATACTCGTAAATTGATACTAGGAGTGCGTTGCCTCTCTCTATAAAATTTGAAACGTCGTCTATATTCCATTATGAAAATGCATGCATGGTGTTGATGTTGACATTCCATGAACGGCATCTCTATTTTGTAACCACAAACCTGTGTTTAAGATCTGAAATTCCTACTGGACATTCACCTTTTTCATCATATTCAACAAAGTCGCCATCTAAAAAGTTTATTTCTTTATACTTCGTTCCAGAAGTCTACAAACAGAACAAAGGGTAGATTAGCGAAACCAAGTACACCCATATTCACATCATAATCAAAAACAAACCGCTAATTGAAAATCCTTCTTTATAAAAAGAATAACTCATGTGAGAGACCGAGAGCCCACAAGGTACATAGGAGAATTTATCTTAGATTCTTTTGGGAGATGAACAACATATATTTCCCTTGTCATCCTTTAGAATTCAAGAACTAATTATGCGACATTACCTGAATTCATGGAACAAAAATTATTATACAACATAGATATCCAATACAACAATCTACTGAAATGCACCCTTCTATATAAGCCCAAGAAAGAGATTACCCGAAGTCTCCATCTAAGCAACAAACATGCAAAATTCAATTGTTGGTAAAACGAGTTAGGTTATCAACACGGCCAGATCCTAACATCAGTTCTCATCGACTTCCTGGCCATGACTCTAATACCATGTCAGAGTTACACACAAAACATAAAAAGAAATACAAATACTAACGAGAGCGAGACAGAGACGGCGAATAATTGCATTACAATTGATGTAATCCCTCAATACACAGTAAGAGAGAGAGGAGTAGATGATGTAACTCTCGAATACCTCATTATTAATGACTATAATAACTTTCGTCATGATACATCACTTACAGTCCGAGTGGGCTAATGATTAAGAACATGTGTTTTCTTCTTGGAGATCACAGGTTCAAATCCAGAGGGAGGTAGAGTATATACACCTCCGTAGACTTTAGCAGTCAAATTGCTGTGCAGAGGGGTCCCTTGTCCCATAAACAAGGGATCTCATACACCAATTGTTATCTGAATTGACTGTGACCTTACAAAATAGATTATTATTATTTATTCGATGGAGTCTACCGAATTCATTTATTATAACTTCATTGCTAGCCATTATAGAAGACAAGGTAAACAAAAAAATGGAATACCAAAACTGAATTTGAATTCTCGGCCAACTAGAATAAGTAAAATTTAGATAGACCCTTGAATCCCAAAAGGCGTTATTTCCCTAGTCTCCCATATCCCAAGGCTTAGCCATATGATCTCAGCGAATCAAAAAGAGAATTACTTCTCTTGCATGCCCCTCTTGCGATAAAGAGGAAAGCTTACCTTTGCTACGTGTATCCAGAAGCCCATGCACTTTAGGCATTGGGTGAAGGAACTTTGCTCCTCTAAGAGAATTGCACCTCTTCAGATATCTCTTCAGATATCTGAGACTATCCTAAGAGATGACTATGGATTTTTTTCATATATTTGTATTGCATGGCAACTGTAAATAATTGAGACTACTTTTTATAGACATTAGAAAATAGCATTATTTATGGACGTCCTCAAGGTCAATAATAGTCTCCATCTTCCACTAACCATTTCACCATTTAGTCTAATTGTCCCCCATAAATTTAGAACCAGGCCAAGAAGGTTGATGAAGTTAGAGTAGCTTGGCAGCCTCATCAGACATTGGGACCCTATACTACGAGTAGAGTACCACTAGAAAGCTCGACAAACAAAAATGCAAAAAGAATAGCATCCCATCCTGCCATAGTCTGCGTTGTAGGCTGCAAGATGAAGCCCGCTCGATAGCCCCTGCCATCTCTAGATATACAGAAAAATCAGGTAGGCTCTAACTGAGGTAACCACCTCGACAAGATAAGTGTTCCCACAGTTGATCTAGATATTTCAGCCTTTGGTCATCCAGAGCAAAAGACGGTCGAAGGTTGCGATCCCTCGCTCCCCAATTTACCTTTTGACGATGGGATGAGGATGACAGGACCATGATCTAGACCCACCAGCAAGTGGGTGCGCAGTGGCGGAGATTGCATAATTTGTGATGTACCCCCTAGACATTTATGTTGCGTGCTTGAATTTGAATACTTGAATTCTGCAGTTAGATGACCATATTTTTGTATTTCTGATAATTTTATGGATTCTTGAGTTTAGTATTAGCACTAATTTTGTAATTAATATTCTTAAGAGGGACGTTTTCATGCATTACGATAAACCCTTCTAAAGACTGCAATAGCTAATGGCCTACCTTTACCCTCTTTTATTGTAAAAAAGTAATATAATTATTGTTCAATTCTTTTTTCTATTAATGAAAACTACTTTCAATTTAATGTATATATGTATGTACGTACATATATAGAATGAAATACAATTTACTTTTAAGGTTGCATACCACCTCAAATTCTCATGGGCAGTGATTTCATAAATCCATTCGGGGAACAACAATGATTATAGCTAAAGCATCATTGAAATTCGACATCAAGGACATATCTCCCAGTCAAATCTGCTGATATTATGGTAGTTGTAGGAGGTATTAACCTCTACATGTAACCCTGACGAGACTAGAATATTTCGGGAAGCAAGAGAACCCCTAAAACGTTGGATAATAACCCTAGGAGAGAAGTCGGCCCGGCCCAGTTAGGTCACTTGGTCTATAAATAAGAGGGTGCTAGAGCTCATTTGTTACTCTCACCCTCACAACTGCACAAGGACAAGTGGTGCGCATCACTGGAGGAGAGTTGTAGCTGTAACAGTGATGACTTGGTCTTTGGTTGTGGTTGGACTTTTTGCCTGGTTATGGTTTGGACGTTTTGCTTGGTACGCTAGCTCTGGAGAGAGGTACGCTACCTTGGTTGGCTATTGGTTCTAGGGTTTGCTTCCGGAATTATTCTCTTTGTCAAGGTTAAGGTGCTCGAGGGTGGCATTTGTGCCTATGGTTGGGTGACAATATTGAGATATTGTCTATGGTGAAACGAGCACACCTGTTTTTCTAACAGGTTATGGGCCCACACTATCTTCGGATAGTTTAACCGCAGGAAGATAGATTGGAGGATTTGCTCAGTTACAGTTGCAGTTGCAGTCAAAGTTTTGTTGCAGCGATGAAACCCTAACCCTCTTGTTGAGGCACCTGAAGTGAAGAGCTTGACCTAATTCCTGGATACCTAGTGCGCCCTGGCCTAGCGCACCTCCTGGTACTCTCTGCAAGTCAAGTTTAAGTTTTTGGTCAAAGTCAAAGGTTGACCATGTCAAAGCAGTGATGACTTACTCTATGAAGACAAAAAACAAGTTAGAAGGGGCTTCTAACTTCAGAGCATGGAAGACAAGGATTGACCTCATCCTTGCCAAGAATAAAGTGTTGGATATCGTGAAAGGCAAGATCATGGAACCACAGTTTGAAGCGGGAAAAGAGAAGGAACCTCAAAACGTTGCAGTTATGGAGAAGTTCAAGGACAATAACATCAACGCTATGAGAATCATAGTGGACTCTGTAAAAGACCACTTGATACCCTACATCTCTCATCTTGACTCATCTAAGAAGATGTATGGTGCCCTAACTAACCTCTTCTTAGTCAAAAACATTAGACAAGTAATGGGTCTGAAGAATGAGCTCTGTGACATGAAAATGAATGATGATGATAGCATAACATCATACTTTGAGAGAATCTCTCAATTAAAAGATCAGCTACAAGCTATTGAAGAAATCATTTCAGAAAAGGAACTGGGAAATATAGTACTCAATGGTCTTCCCAAGACATGGGATTCATTTGCCGCAAGCATGGACACAAAAAAGTGTTAGGATATTTAGACAATTAGGAGTTAGTTAAGATTTACTTAGTCTAATGTGTCGTTAGGTAAAAGTGTGTTTCTTAGTGTGTTTCTTTAGTATGCATTTGTAGTTAGGAAATCTGACGGTCACGATATGTTCTCGACACAGAGTGATCCGACGGTTCATCTTCTCCTCGATCTTAACGGCCATTGATATGTGACTTAACACCCGCTTGGTCCATGATCTCTATTTAAAGAGCATGGAGGGTCATTTGTCGATGATCGATTGTGAGAAACTCTCTTGTAAAATCTCTCTGTAATCTTTTTATTTTGCATTAATAAATTGCTCCAAGTGGTCGCGTTCGCTGGAGCCGTGGATGTTTCCCCGTAGGGGTTTTACCCCTTGTTTTAAAAACCGGTGAATCGGAACCGGAACTAGCCGGTTTAATGGTCAACTGGTTCAAACTGGCCAATAAACTGAACCGGTCAGCCGGTTTATGACCAAACCGGCCAATAAACTGAACCGGTCGACCGGTTTGGTCCCTAAAACCTAAGTAACAGACAAGTACTCGGCGCATGTTTTCTCATGCAAGTTGGAATTGTAAGGTGTTTTGGTGTGCAGCCGAGGGTTATTTTGCATTATTAATGCTATTTAAAGAGGTCCCCACCCCCTCCATTTCACCCACCCTAGTAATTAATGGTAATATTAAATTCTTAAAGTAAAAGTGACATTCTCCTTTATCTTTCATTTTCATCATTTTACTTAATTTTTTAACATTACCATTAATTGTTTCAGGATGTTTGAGAGTGGTTCCAACCTCAATTGGACTTCATATGGAGAAAGTAGAATTTTAGGTCTCATTCAAAATTCAGCAGAGTTAACAGTTTTCAAGATTTCAAGATTGCAATGTTTCCACTGGATTCTATCATGTATGAGGGTATGGAACTGACATTTAATCAAGAGAACCAAACCCTTTATGTACCTCAATGTTGGTGGCATTGATTGTTGAACTCTTTTGTCACGACCCCAGTAAAAATGTACCCTTCACTCAAGTATAAACTCTTCTATTGAACTCTTCTCTTTGTCGTCGTGTCAGGTGACTTAGTAGTGTATGTGCACACCAACCTCTGTCTTATATAAAGGCAAAGAGAAGAGTGGTTGAAAGGAAAGACAAAGATGTGGGATGTGTTTTCTAATGATATGGGTTTGAACAACATTGTTGAGTTGGCATTATCCAACTTGGATCTTAATGAACTAGTGTTAGAGCCGATCACTTTTGATGATGGTGATCCTCTTGAGGGGTCATCCTCCAGAGTCCACATCAACAAATGCACGGATTGCATTGGATATAGGGGAGGAGGAGGAGGATAGAGGAGAGAGCAATGGTAGTGATGCCATTCTTGATGATAATGACATGGAGGACAACTGACAATCACGACTCATGAGCTATGAGATTCTTCCATCTACGGTTCTAGTATCTACCCTATGGCTATTTTGTATTTGTCATTGGCATTCCCACCTATAATATCAGTGACTCTAACTTAGTATGTTATTTGATGTTGTAGAGGCCATTTAGAGCCTCCTTGATTATGTATTTATGCTTTGATCTCTAGATATGTATTGCACTTGGTGTCGTTTTGATATATTCATGAGAATACTTTGGATATGTTGTCTCTAATTGTCTCTAATGTTTTGGAAACATGATTTAAAATCTTAAAAATATATTTTTTTGGTAAAATTTAAATATTTTATGTATTTTTTTTAAAAACCGGTTCATTACCGGTTCCGGTTCTGGTTCAGGTTGGACCCTCGACCGGCTCTGGTGTCAGTTCCGATTTTTAAAACTATGGTTTTACCACATCAAAACATCGGTGTGTTGATCTTTGATCTGGTTGTGTGAGTGGTTATTGAAGGTGTTCGTCCTCTGTTGGAATACCTGTGTTGTCGAACATGGTATCAGAGCTTGTTTGAAGACCCACTCCTGTTGTAGATCGAGATCGTGAAGCCGAATTGCCTCATCTCTGTTTTCTGTCATTTTCGTACATTTATGGGCTGAGAGGATTGTTCCATTGCATCCGGAGCGCTTGTTTCATTCAGGAACGTTTTTCGTTTCAATCGAAAATGTTTATGTTTTTCCAAGATACGGCCATTTCAGCTAGATCCGGAGGTATAAAACCTGAATATGCCATTTTTAATTTTTTTGTTGAGTATTATTTCAGTTTTATATTGTTTGTTTCCGGGTTGCTACTCTTTTAGATATGTGTATGCTCTTTGCCTAGCACCCTATGCGATTTCGGCAAATCAGAAACAGATAGGAAAGATACATTTTTCGAGTAAGTTAACCGAGATCTAATCATTGTTGTCATCGAGAAGTGAAAAAAAATTATTGTGTGAAAAGAGTTTTTTTAGCACGCTCTCCAAGGCCATCTTCCACAACAACAACACCCCCAATCCTCTTGCTAAACAATACAATATGTTTTGTTAACCCATTTGATTAAAAAATTTATTAAGTAAGAGGTATTGAGTTCAAGTCTCTCTTTTTGTTACTTTTTTTTTAAAAGTTCATGCTCCATTGTAAAGTGTATTTCACTTCAAGTATAAAAGCGAATCACTATAAGTAGCTTTAATATTTTAGAGTTATTTTTTTTGCATGCAGTTTTTCTTTTTTAAAGTAATTTCATTGTAAAAGTGATCCCCACTTCTTTTTATAAAAGTGGGTCACTTCATCAAAAGGGCATAACCTTCACATCTGAAGTCTGTTTTCAGTGTCGTTTTTTAAAACCGCCTAATTTTTCGAGATATTTCCATCCAAATCATCAATTTCAGTTTTTAAATCCATATTATCTACATATTTAATATGGTTTCTTCAAATAATATTTTGCTTACCAGCACCAACTACTTCCAATGGAAATCCCATATGGAGGATTTATTAAGTAAAGGCTTGTACCGGATTACCTTGGGGGGAAAGGAAACAGAACCTGTTGATGATGATAAAAAAGTCAAATGGACTAATAGGAATGACGAAGCACATGGACTAATCGGAATGTCCATCTCCCCTGATTTAAGGTTCCACCTTCAACAAATTGATAATCCCAAAGAAGCTTGGGAAAAAATTGAATCTGTGTTTGGTAAACACAATATTATTCGAACACCAGTTAGAAAATCAAGCACTGACTTTAAGTCCAAGTGATTTTTCTTGTATTGAAGACTATCTATCTAATCTAAGTTTAAAACACTCAGAATTTTATGTGAAGAATGTAAGATAAAGATAGAAAAAGATTGTTGCATCTATCTTATTCTTTCTAAGCTAAATAGTGCATATTCTGTGTTTGTATCTACCTTTTATGCCATGCAAGAGGCTATAGGGACAGCTTATCAAAAACCCACTCTTGAGAACTTTTGTGATGCTTTGATTAGAGAGCAAGATAAACTTGTACAGCTTGGAGTGTTCAACACTGCAGGTAGCTCCAACAAAGCCTTAGTCGTCCATCAGAAAAATAAACCCAAGAATCCCAAGAAACAACATCCTCGCCACAACAAGCAGCAACATAAGAGTCTCAAACCCACTCAAACAGCTTCTGCTCCTAATGGTGACAAAGGAGCAAAATATAAAAATAAGAAGACTAGTAGACATTGCAACTTTTGTGATAAACATAGTCATGATGAGTCCAAATGTTTCAAAAAAATGGCAGCTTTAGAAGCAACGATGAAGAAACACAACATCAGTATTGATTCTACTTCTTCTTCTTCTTCTCATGGACATGCACTTTTTGCTTCTGGTTTCTCCTTCAATACAACTTCTACTTCTTCTTCTGATGATTGGCTTATTGATTTTGTAGCATCTTATCATATGGCTAAGGATAGAGACATATTTTCTGCTCTAAATGAACGTAACACCAAGAAAATATTTGTTGGTAATGATAGATCTCTTAGTGTTGAAGGATCTGGAACAGTTCAAGTAGAAAATGGTCATTTCAATGATGTATTATGTGTTCCAAGTCTTTATTGTAACCTTCTATCAGTATATCAAATCACTCATTTAGGTGAAGAAAAAACCGTAGAGTTTTCACCTCACCAAGTTGTAATCAAGGATCTAAAAGATCCTAAGCATGTTCTTGCAACTAGAATTGTTGATGATATTACCAGGTTGTACAAGTTTGACAAATTTGGGTCATCATCTTTTTCATCAGTTTTTGTTGCTCATAGCGATGACTTGAGTAAACTTTGGCATGAGCGGTTTGGTCATCTAAACTATCGTTCATTGTAGCAACTATGTAATCAATAAATGGTGACTGGTCTTCCTCATGTTTCATGCAAAGATGGTGTTTGTGCCGGTTGTGTTCTCGGCAAACATCATCGGGACAATTTTGACAAGCGTGCCTCTTGGCACGCCTAGGGCCCTTTGCAGTTTGTTCACAGTGATTTGTGTGGTCCACTTTCTTTTCCTTTTTCTGGGTGCAAGTATTTCTTAACTTTCATTGATGGCTTTTCCAGACATACTTGGGTTTACTTCTTAAAACTTAAGAGCGAAGATTTTGGCCTACAAGACCCTTGTAGAAAAGCAATATGGACATCAACTTCAAAGGTTAAGAACAGATAATGGAGGCGATTATGTGAACAATAATTTTACAAGTTACTGCACTACACAGGGCATCCAAATGTGAACAATAATTGATTACTAGTGTGATAATGTAGCATTTTACATTGATGTGGCGAATGTAGTTATATATTGTCATTTGATAGTTAGATGATAATTTCGGGGATTACTTAGAGTTACCCTTTTAGATGGTGATTAATGGTTAAATGAGTTTATGAGTATTGACCAAAGTATAGATTAATCTTGCTAAATTAAATTGTAGTTAATGATTAAATCATAATGAAACATTGTCGAACTGATTCATAATTGAGGTTATTTCGATTGAAATTAATGCTTGATTGTATTGTAGAATTGTTGATTGATTCAAAGGTGATGTTATTTAGATTGAAAGTAACGGCTATGGTGTAAAGTAGAATGGCTGATTGGATTGTATTAATTGTTAATCAGTCGATAAGTTAAAGACTAAATTATAATTTAGACCTGCTAAATTTCGATGGATACTCGATGTCAAAAACAATTTGTAATTGTTGACTAGTTTAAACTTAATAAATGGGTCGGGTGGTTGACGAAGTCGTGACTTCCCTGGTAGTCGTCCTCTTGTGTCTCGTCGACCTTTTGTGTGGGGAGTGAGTATAGTCTCCCTGTCAGTATTCGGCTCCTAGCGCATCAAAGTTTTCTAGAGTCCTTGGTCCAGATAGGATGTGTTGCGCCAAGGTTAATGACGCGTCTATCACCTGGGGACGGCATGATTCCTAATGAGAGGATCATAGCGCGCTCTATTTGGATAGCGGCAAATGATAACTTGGCCGGAGTCGGTGCCTTCCGTGTGAGTGTTGTCGAGCGTTGTAAGTTTCTTTTTGCGCACGGGTTGAACACCTTTAGGCGTTTGGTTCACGCGCCTTGAGGTTCTAGTCTTTGTTCGTCAAGGTTGTTGTGTCAGGAGGGGGATGTTGTCCCTTGGCTTGTAGGCGTGGTCCTGTTGTATCGAGCGAGTAGTCGTTTCTCCTTGTTTTAACGCATGTTTTGCCCCGTTTCTCTTGTGCTAGTGTGTTGAGTCATAGTTGTTTGTTCCCTGGACTGCATGCTTATGTTCGTCGTCAGTGGTGAGGTAAATTGTTGTCATCGTCGCCTTCTTGCCCTAAAAACAAAAAAAAAAACTGCACTTCTGCTTCGCTTGTAGTCATAACGAAGGGGTCGTTACATATGGTATCAGAGTAGGTTCAACCCGCGACTTGGGATCACTACAGCTTTCGTTGATATGATTGATTATAATGTTGCTAATTAAGTTGACTTGTACTCATGCAGGTAATCATGGCTAGAGGACGCCGCGGAGGCAAACGACGGGGTGCTAGGGGAGGAGGCACGACGCCTCCAGTAGCATCCACGCAGGGGGACGAACAGGTTGTCGGGCAGGAGAAAATAGCAGTAGGTGATGTGGTTGGAATGATGAGATCTTTTCAGCGCATGTCTGAGGCACTGATCAGTCGTTTGGACAGAGATGAGGCCAGAGCGCTGGCACCCCTGAGGGTCCACCGCGCACTCCGGTCAGTACTGGTAGCATTCACCGTGAGCTCGAGAAGGTCAAATTTCCCGAGTTCTTTGGTGCCCCGGACGACGCAGTCGCCAAGGCATGGTTGGAGAATATGGCGATGTGCTTTGCACTTCGCGACTATACCTCCAACATGAAGGTCTGCATGGCAGTGTTTCAACTGAAAGGGAGCGCTCTTCTATGGTGGAAGATGCTCCTACCGCAGTTGAGCATGGCCGTCGAAGACGTGTCGTGGGAACTGTTCAAGGAACGGTTCCGAGAGAGGTACCTATCAGAGGAATTCATTGAGCGTCAGCTCAACGAGTTCAATGTCTTACGACAAGGCGGTCATACGATGCCCGAGTACGAGGCCCATTTTATGGAGCTGCTTCGCTATGCTCCGCACCTTAATACTGAGAAACTTAAGGTCAACAGGTTTGTGTTCGGCCTTATTGGCAGCGTACGTGCAAAGGTTAGGATTCTGATGCTTCAAACCTTGCATGATGACGTCTAGAAGGCCCTCATAGCAGAGGAGGAGCTTATCAACGGGGGTCGGAGCAGGACTCCAGCGAGACCAGCAGAGTAGGTGTCATCTAGTGCACAGCAGCATCAAACACCAGCCAAACATACATCGGGATATTGTGGCTTCCAGAGGGGATCCACTTTCACTACACCTCGGCGACTGGTGCCTCAACAGCAGACACCTTATCGGGGAACACAGCATTAGCAGCAGCGTCGACCGCAGCAGCAGCAGTTTAGGCCTATTCCGCACAACAGACCAGGATTCCAGGCCAGTGGGCTGTCATATTCTACTTCGGGTACCAAGAGTATTGGACCGAAGAAGGGTGTTGGACGTGTGGGGAGCCACACTACCAGCGTGACTGCCCAGTGGAGAGGACTAGAGCGTCTGGATCAGCTGGACCCACTACCGTGGGAGATATGGGCAAGGCCCATCGGATTCATGCAGCGGTGAATAACCGTCAGGCCGAGCACCAGTCAACTGTGCTCGAGACGTCAGGTATCGTCGCTGACCAGACCCTTAGTATTTTGATAGATCCCGGTGCTACTAAGAGTTTCATTTCGGGTGCAGCGCTAAAAAGGATTAAAGTAAAGGCAGTCGAACAAGATGAGTTTAGCTTCGTAGAAATGGCTTCGGAAGCCAAACAGA
This sequence comes from Picea engelmannii, assembly GCA_009831015.1. Classification (NCBI taxonomy): domain Eukaryota; kingdom Viridiplantae; phylum Streptophyta; class Pinopsida; order Pinales; family Pinaceae; genus Picea; species Picea engelmannii. The sequence goes on from ML779593.1 coordinate 83,835, forward strand.
AGGTGGGAGGAAAGGTTACGGGCTGTACCCTTAACCTGGGAGAGTTTGTCACCAGGGCCAACCTATACGTCACGATCTTAGGATCTTATGATGTCGTGATTGGTATGGACTGGTTGGAATCGCATGAGGTGATACTCAACTGTAAGACGAAACGGTTGAGCTTGGTCGATGATGAGGGACAAAGACGTGTGATTGTAGGTCAGAACTAGAGAGTTTCCCTGAGGTTCATCTCTTCCTTGCAGCTACGGAAGAGCATGCGCAAGGGGTGCAAGCTTTATGCGATCCTTGCGTTAAACGAGAAGGGAGTAGCGGAAGGTCTAGAACACCTTCCGGTGGTGAGAGAGTTTGTAGACGTCTTTCCGGAGGAGTTACCTGGGATGCCGCCAGATAAGGAATTGGAGTTTACTATAGACATAAAACTGGGGACTGAACCGATAGCTAGAACGCCTTATCGGATGTCGACCCCGGAGTTACAAGAATTGAGAATGCAACTGAAAGAATTGTTGGACCTAGGACTGATACGTCCAAGTGTGTCACCGTGGGGTGCGCCTGTTATTTTCATACAAAGGAAGGATGGGTCGTGGAGGCTCTGCATTGACTACCATCAGTTGAACAAGACAACGATCAAGAATCAGTATCCGTTATCGAGGATTGATGATCTGTTTGATCAAATGAATGGCACGACGGTGTTCTCAAAGATCGACTTGCGATCAGGATACCACCAGTTACAGATTAAGGAGGATGGCAGCCCTAAGACCGCCTTTAAGACTAGGTTTGGACATTAAGAGTTTACTATTTTACCGTTTAGACTGACGAACGCCCCAAGGGTATTCATGAGTTTGATGAACGGGGTGTTCCGCGAGTACTTGGACAAGTTCGTCCAAGTATTCATTGACGATATTTTGATTTACTCTTGGACGACGGAGGAGCATGATGACCACTTGCGCTTGGTACTGCATTGTTTGCGAGAGCACAAATTGTATGGGAAGTTGTCCAAATGCTCATTTTATCAATCAAGGATTCACTACTTGAGGCATGTCTTCTCTGACGAAATCGTCGTGGATCCAGCAAAGGTCGAGGTTATTATGGAATGGCCTGCACTAACGAATGTCTCGGAAGTGCGTAGCTTCATGGGTTTAGCAGGATACTATCGACGGTTCGTCGAGGGATTTTCGAAGATAGCAAATCCGATCACGGAATTGCAGAGGAAAAACAAGAAGTTTGTTTAGACCGAGAAATGCACGGAAGCATTTCGGAGGCTCAAGGAGCTGTTGACAACAGCACCGATACTAAAGGTCCCTGACATGGACGCAGACTTCTTGGTATCCAAGGAAAACTTAGGCGGAGTCTTGATGCAAGATGAACGAGTGATCACTTACATCTCGAGGAAACTGAGAAGGCATGAGGAGAACTATGCGACGCACGATTTGGAGTTGTTAGTCATCATATATGCCTTGAAGGTTTGGAGACACTACCTTGTTGAACGAAAATTTGAACTAAAGACTGACCACTGTGGACTACAACACATCTTCACGCAAAACGACCTGAACATGCGACAACGACGTTGATCAGAATTGCTTAGCGAGTACGACTTCGAGATTACTTACGTAAAAGGAACAGTGAACCGAGTGGCAGATGCTTTGAGTCGGAGACCACGCATCTTTGCGATGTTGCCTCTTCGGACGAATCTACATGAAAAGATTCTAACTTTACAGCGTGACGATGACTGGTACAAAGAGGTCGAGGGTTTTATCAGACAAAACACAATGATGGTACCAAGATTTGAAGGATTTACGTTTGACGACGATGGATTACTGAGGTTTAAAAATCGGATTTACATACCACCGAACGACGAGTTGAGGAGTTTGATCCTAAACGAGGCTCATAGAACAGTGTACATGGCTCACCCAGGAGTCACGAAGATGAGGGTCGACCTTAAACCCTTATTCTTCTGGAAGGGAATGAAGGCAGATATAGTCAACTATGTGGCCAAATGTCTAGAATGTCAGCAGGTAAAAACTGAACATAGACATCCAGCAGGATTACTACAGCCACACGCTATTCTGGAATCGAAATGGGAGGTTATTTCGATGGGTTTTATTGTTGGATTGCCACTGACAGCAAGGAGACACGACTCAATTTTCGTAGTAGTAGACACTCTGATGAAGAGTGTTCACTTTATTACTGTGCGTACAACGTATCAGGCACCTAACATAGCTAGAGTTTTCATCAGTGAGATTGTGAGGCTGTATGGCATGCCTAAGAAGATTATATCTGATCGAGGATCGGTGTTTACTGGACGATTTTGAACGAGTTTCCAAGAAGCCTTGGGAACCCAACTTAACTTCAGTACGGCGTATCACCCGGAGACTAATGGGCAGAACGAACAAACGAACCAGACCTTGGAGGACATGTTGCGCATGTACGTGATGGACCAACAAAAGCGTTGGGAAGAATTCTTGCCACTGGTGGAATTTGCTTATAACAACAGTTACCAAAGCACCATTAAAATGGTGCCTTTCGAGTTTCTTTACAGGCGACCGTGTCAGACGCCTTTGAGTTGGGATCGGCTTGAGGATAAGGTCCTAGTGGGACCAGAAGCAATCCAAGAAATGGAAGAGCAAATGCAAACAATAAGACAAAGGATTAAAGAAGCGCAGGATCGACAAAAGAGTTATGTCGATGCGCACCGTGTCGACCGTAGTTATGAGGTCGGCGATCGAGTCTTCTTGCGGGTTAAACCGCATAAGAGATCGATCAAGTTTGGAAAGGGAGTTAAACTCTCTCCTAGGTTCGTGGGACCTTTCGAGATTGTGGAGAGAAAGGAGCACGTGGCCTATCGACTAGCCTTACCTGATTCTTTGAGGCGTATGCACGATGTTTTTCACGTATCTGTTTTGAGACATTATATTAGTGATCCTACACATGTTATTGACATGAGTTCCTTACAAATATCGGACGAGGGGGCGCTCACGGCTGAGCCAATCCGCATCCTGGATCATCGTGTTCGATAGCTACGGCGTCGAACAACAAATCAGGTCAAGGTCCAGTGGGACAACTATAGTCCGCACTCGACGACCTAGGAGGACGCATATGATATGCGCCAGCAGTTTCCATTTTTGTTTGATAGATAGACTTACGATACTGTGATACACGTTATTTCGACACTTATACTATGAAACTTCGGGATGAAGTTTAGACCAAGAGGGGTGTATGTAACATCCCGCTCTTATGCACTGAGCGAACTTATTCTTTGAGGACACTTGCTCGCAAGTGACCGGGATTATTATGCTATTAAAACATTGATTTTGATTATGAGGCGTTATGGGTTGATGTCATGTTGTTTTGTTGCATTGACATAGACAGGTGCTATTGACTCGGTTTTATTGAGTATGCAGGATTTCGGACCTCGAGGGTGCAAAGGCATCAATGGAACCCCTTGGACTCCGGATCGAGTCGGGGAGTGAACTATTGGGGTTTGATTGTTTTATATGTGATATTAATGCATCTGATTAGACGATATGAATGGATATATTTCTGACATGATTCGTTGATGATGCAGGCTGACGATAGCTTGCCGACCAGACTCACATGTGGAATAGAGGGGTCACGCACGACTACTAGAGATGTTGAGGGAGAGGTGTGGACAGCATCCCTACCACAGCCTACTAGCACTCCCGTCGTGGCTCAAACTGTAGGTTAACGTTTACCTAGTTTGAGAGGACCCACGATGTCGTGAGGGCAGACTGCGACAGTCACTCACGATGATTCTAAGGGGCACGCAATAAGGTGGGGGCCTTATTCCTTAGAGGCCCTTAGTCTCCCACAAGTTCACCTAGCGGAGTATTGACTCCAGGAGTTTTTTATGTCTACCAAGTCAGTCAATAGGCGAGTGGCACCCTTGGAGCACGTGGTGCGTCCTAAAGGGCACGTCGCGCAAGAAAAATGGAAAGAGGCAAGTGGCACCCTTGGAGCACGTAGTGCGTCCTGAAGGGCACGTCGCGCAAGGGAAACAGAGGAGGCGAGTGGCACCCTTGGAGCACCTAGTGCGTCCTGAAGGGCACGTTGTATTGTTAATGATAAATGAATGAACCTAGATGGCCTTAGGACGGATAACGTGATAAGAAATTTTTAAAACAATTTCCCTAATAAATTGTCGCCCAGCACGAAAATTAAGGTCTAAGTCTAATCTTTGTTGGTGGTAAAATTTTACCTTTTTATAAAAATAAAAAAAAATATATATATATATATATAATAACAATAAACATATAAAAAAATAAAAATAAAAATAAAATAAAATAAATAATAAAGATAATCTTCTTTAACCTTGTGACAAGAAGGGGGTAAGCAATTAAAGTGTTTTATAAAAATCTTTTGGGATAAAAACTTAAAAAGGGGAATGATTGTTTTACTTTTATGTTAATTAAAAAATTAATTCATTAAAAAAAGAGGGAAGAAGGGTAAGTTTCTGCACATGCCTTTTTGAGTTTAATTAAAAAGGAAAAAAGGAGAAATCTAAAATAATTAGGAAACTAGAAAAAACGGAAACCTTAAAAGAAAGGGGAAACACTAGGGAAAACAGTTAGTCCAACTTAGTAAGGTATCTACCATTTAAGAACTTTCTAATTTAAACTGAAATAGCAAATTAATAATGGGAAAAGTCATTAAAACCTGTAAGAGAATTTGGGGCACCTAGGACCGATTCTAGGAGTGACTCTAGGTGGGTGAGGGAAATAAGGGTAATTAATTAATTAAATTAATTAATTTATGGAAGAATGAAGGGGATGGGTGACACTTGTACGGGGAGGATTTTTAGTAATTAATTTATTAAACATTAATTTAAATGGGATTTTGGGAAGGTAAAGGAGTTCGAAACTCTATATAATGGAGGGATGAGAAGGAGGAAGGATCTCTTTTGTTTGTGTAACGTTACGCTGCAAAAATCTATACTTGACTGACTTAGCTTGTGGGAGTTGGGATACCCAGCTCAGGGAGGAGTGGTAGCTTGGCCTTGCGAGGCAAGTTGAGAGCTAGCTGATTCTTGGTTAGTATGCGTGGCCCCTTTGCGGCTCAGGGGGCTAAGGGGGGAAGAAGAGTACCCCTAGCATTGGCTGGGAGGTACCGGTGAAGTCTCGTCGGTCGGCAAGCGAGAGTTGAACGGAGTGTGCGAGACATCAACTCAGAGCGGGCGATCAGGCAACGGTACACTTTCTTTATTTTTGCATGGTAGATTGTAGTAGGATTTATGCTTTGGATCTACATGTTTAATTGGGTAAGTAAATTGATTGTCTTAGTGTTCTAGTTGATGACTGAATTTTTCCATAGCCTATAGCTCGATGATTGATTGACTCCCATGGCCTTTGATTCTCGGCATGTCTTGACCGCCCTGTGGTGTATTGATTTGTGAAGATTGTGGTTGTTTTTGCCTTTCGTCCCTAGCTCATCAGTCCTCGCCTGAGCAGTCGGCCGGGAGCCTGATCTACGGTCGTCGCTTCGACGTTAATAGACCTATGGATCTCAACGCCCTGCTTTTTTGTGCGTGGATGATGAGCGAAGGACGGTCCTGTCAGTCGTCTACCTCCGTTATTGTCCTTGGCTGATTGTTTGACTTGCGCCATCTAGCAAAGACCTTTGCGTATGGATTATCTTGTGTCCTTGTTGGTTTTTCTCTGCGCCTTGATTAATAGAATCCCTGCAATCATTTCAATGACTTTTCCCATTGGATCCTTGTGTTTCTCTTACTATTGTTTGCGTTGTATTGGCATTCTGGCAATGGAAAAACGATTTGATTCCCTGTCTACATTTTTATATTTGGTATTCTGGCAATGGAAAAACGAATTGATTTCATGTCTGCATTTTGTATTGGTATCCTGGAATGGAAAAACGTTTTTATTTGTTATTCCTGTCTACGTTGTATTGGTATTCTGGCAATGGAAAAACGATTTGATTCCCTGTCTGCATTTTTATATTTGGTATCCTGGAAATGGAAAAACGTTTTTTGTGTTATTCATGTCTACGTTGTATTGGTATCCTGGAAATGGAAAAACGAAATCATTTCCCTATCTGCGTTTTTATAATTGGTATCCTGGTAAGGGAAGGGCATCTTAGTCATTCCTGTATGCGTTAGCATTTGGCATCCGGGCAATGAAAAAGGGAAACCACGATTTTGCCATTTAAAATGTGTCAGAGATTGTCGTTGAAGTGCCCACGTTTTTGCTTTTAAAAGTTGACAGAGATTGTCGTTGAATGCCCACGTTTTTGCTTTTAAAAGTTGACAGAGATTGTCGTTGAATGCCCACGTTTTTTATTTTAAAAGTTGACAGAGATTGTCGTTGAATGCCCACGTTTTTGCTTTTAAAAGTTGACACAGATTGTTGTTGAACTGCCCACATTTTTGCTTTTAAAAGTTGACAGAGATTGTTGTTGAAATGCCCACGTTTTTGCTTTTAAAAGTTGACTGAGATTGTTGTTTAAATGCCCACGATTTTGCTTTTAAAATAAGACCGAGATTGTTGTTTAACTGCCCACGATTTTGCTTTTAAAATGAGACTAAGATTGTTGTTTAAATGCCCACGATTTTACTTTTAAAATGAGACCGAGATTGTTGTTTAAATGGCCACGTTTTGCCTATTAAATGTGACTGAGTTTGATGTAAATAACCACGGATTTGCCCAAAAAAAAAATTTGACTGAGTTCGTTGTTGAAGGGACACGAATTTGCTATTTAGAATGTTGACTACGTTGATTGTTGAATGACCACGAGTTGATCCTTCTGCAGTTTGTATTGTCTTCTTATTCTCCTTCAATTTGAGTGTACTCAACCTTCTCAATGCCAAACATTAATTGCTACAGCCATGTTATTGGTCAGATTAATTTCTATGTAACTGCCATGTTAATTGCCAGGCCAATTGCTACAGCAATGTCAAAGGATAGCAGTTTCCTTCTTAATATTAATTGCCACAGCGATGTTAACAGTCAATAGTTCCCTTCTTAATGTTATAGAAGGCAACTTATTTTTGGTACAGATATCTTAGATAGACAGCATGTGTAATTTAATTGATTACAAGTGTGATAATGTAGAATTTTACATTGATGTGGCGAATGTAGTTATATATTGTCATTTGATAGTTAGATGGTAATTTCAGGGATTACTTAGAATTACCCTTTTAGATGGTGATTAATGGTTAAATGAGTTTAGGAGTATTGACCAAAGTATAGATTAATCTTGCTAAATTAAATTGTAGTTAATGATTAAATCATAATGTAGCATTGCCGAACTGATTCGTAATTGAGGTTATTTCGATTGAAATTAATGCTTGATTGTATTGTAGAATTGCCGATTGATTCGAAGGTGATGTTATTTAGATTGAAAGTAACGGCTATGGTGTAAAGTAGAATGGTCGTATGGATTGTATTAATTGTTAATCAGTTGATAAGTTAAAGACTAAATCAGTTGATAAGTTAAAGACTAAATCAATTGATTAACAATTATAATTTAGTCTTTAACTTATCAACTGATTTAGTCTTTAACTTATCAACTGATTAACAATTAATACAATCCAATCGGCCATTCTACTTTACACCATTGTCGTTACTTTCAATCTAAATAACATCACCTTCGAATCAATCGGCAATTCTACAATACAATCAAGCATTAATTTCAATCGAAATAACCTCAATTACGAATCAGTTCGGCAATGCTACATTATGATTTAATCATTAACTACAATTTAATTTAGCAAGATTAATCTATACTTTGGTCAATACTCCTAAACTCATTTAACCATTAATCACCATCTAAAAGGGTAATTCTAAGTAATCCCCGAAATTACCATCTAACTATCAAATGACAATATATAACTACATTGGCCACATCAATGTAAAATGCTACATTATCACACTTGTAATCAATTAAATTACACATGCCATCTATCTAAGATATCCGTACCAAAAATAACTAGTTGTCTATAACATTAAGAAGGGAACTATTGACTGTTAACATCGTTGTAGCAATTGACATCGCTGTGGCAATTAATATTAAGAAGGAAATTGTTGTCCTTTGACATTGCTGTAGTGATTAGCCTGGCAATTAACATGGCAGTTACATAGCAATTAATCTAACCAATAACATGGTTGTAGCAATTAATGTTTAGCAGTGAGAAGGCTGGGTACACTCAAATTGAAGGAGAATAAGAAGACAATACAAACTGCAGAAGGATCAACTCGTGGTCATTCAACGATCAACGCAGTCAACATTCTAAATAGCAAATTCGTGTCCCTTCAACAGCAAACTTAGTCAATTTTTTTTGGAGGGGGCAAATCCGTGGCTATTTACATCAAACTCAGTCACATTTAATAGGAAAAACGTGGGCATTTAAACAACAATCCCAGTCTCATTTTAAAATCAAAATCGTGGGCATTTAAACAGCAATATCAATCTCATTTTAAAAGCAAAATCGTGGGCATTTAAACAACGATCTCAGTCTCATTTTAAAAGCAAAATCGTGGACGGTTAAACAGCAATCTCGGTCTTATTTTAAAAGCAAAATCGTGGACATTTAAACAGCAATCTCAGTCAACTTTTAAAAGCAAAAACGTGGGCATTTCAACAACCTCTGTCAACTTTTAAAAGCAAAAACGTGGGCATTTCAACAGCAATCTCTGTCAACTTTTAAAAGCAAAAACGTGGGCATTCAACAGCAATCTCTATCAACTTTTAAAAGCAAAAACGTGGGCATTCAACGGCAATCTCTATCAACTTTTAAAAGCAAAAACGTGGGCATTCAACGGCAATCTCTGTCAACTTTTAAAAGCAAAAACGTGGCCATTCAACGACAATCTCTATCAACTTTTAAAAGCAAAAACGTGGGCATTTCAACGGCAATCTCAGACACGTTTTAAATGGAAAAATCATGGTTTCCCTTTTTCATTGCCCGGATGCCAAATGCTAACACATACAGGAATGACCAAAACGCCCTTCCCTTACCAGAATACCAATTATAAAAACGCAAACAGGGAAATGATTTTGTTTTTCCATTGCCAGGATACCAATACAATGCAGACATGAATAACACAAAAAACGTTTTTCCATTTCCAGGATACCAAATATAAAAATGTAGACAGGGAATCAAATCGTTTTTCCATTGCCAGAATACTAATACAACGCAGACAGGAATAACAAATAAAAACGTTTTTCCATTCCATGATACCAATACAAAAATGCAAACATGAAATCAATTTGTTTTTCCATTGCCAGAATACCAAATATAAAAAAGCAGACAGGGAATCAAATCGTTTTTCCATTGCCAGAATACCAATACAACGCAAACAACAGTAAGAGAAATGCAAGGATCCAATGGGAAAAGTCATTGAAATGATCGCAAAAATTCTATCAGTCAAGGCGCAAAGAAAAACCAACAAGGACGTAAGATAATCCATACGCAGAGGTCTTTGCTAGATGGCGTAAGTCAAACAATCAGCCAAGGACAATAACGGAGGTAGACGGCTAACAGGAACGTCCTTCGCTCATCATCCACGCACAGAAAAGCAAGGCATTGATATCCATAGGTCTCTTAACGCCGAAGCGACGACCGTAGATCAACCTCCTGGCCGACTGCGCAGGCGAGGACTGATGAGCTAGGGACGAAAGCCAAAAACAACCACAATCTTCACAAATCAATACACCACAGGGCAGTCAAGACACGTCAGGAAACGAAGGCCATGGGAGTCAATCAATCATCGAGCTATAGGCTATGGAAACGAAGGCCATGGGAGTCAATCAATCATCGAGCTATAGGCTATGGAAAAATTTAGTCATCAACTAGAACGCTAAGACAATCAATTTACTTATCCAATTAAACATGCAGATCCAAAGCATAAATCCTACTACAATCTACCATGCTAAAATAAAGAAAGCGTACCGCTGCCTAATCACCTGCTCCAAGTTGATGTCTCGCGCGCTCCGTGTAACTCCTGCTTGTCGACCGGCGAGACTTCACCGGTACCTCCCAACCAATTCTAGGGGTACTCTTCTTCCCCCTTAGCCCCCCGAGCCGCAAAGGGGCCATGCACACTAACCAAGAATCAGCTAGCTCCCAACTCACCTCGCAAGGCCGAGCTACCACTCCTCCCCGAGCTGGGTATCCCAACTCCCACAAGCTAAGTCAGTCAAGTATAGATTTATACAGCGTTACATTACGCAAACAGAAGAGATACTTCCTCCTTCTCCTCCCTCCATTATATAGAGTTTTGAACTCCTTTACCTTCCCAAAATCTCGTTTAAATTAATGTTTAATAAATTAATTCCCAAAAATCCTCCCAGTACAAGTGTCACCATCCCCTTCATTCCTCCATAAATTAATTTATTTAATTAATTAATTACCCTTATTTCTCTCACCCACCTAGAGTCACTCCTAGAATCACTCCTAGGTGTCCCCAAATTCCCTTACAGGTTTTAATGACTTTCCCCATTATTAATTTGCTAGTTCAGTTTAAATTAGAAAGTTCTTAAATGGTAGATACCTTACTAAGTTGGACTAACTGTTTTTTCCTAGCGTTTCCCCTTTCTTTTAAGATTTCTATTTTTCCTAGTTTCCTAATTATTTTAGATTTCCCCTTTTTCCCTTTTTAATTAAACTCAAAAAGGCATATGCAGAAACTTACCCTTCTTCCCCCTTTTTTTAATGAATTAAATTTTTAATTAGCATAAAAGTAAAACAATCATTCCCCTTTTTGAGTTTTTATCCCAAAAGATTTTTATAAAACACTTTAATTGCTTACCCCCTTCTTGTCACAAGGTTAAAGAAGATTATCTTTATTATTTATTTTATTTTTATTATATATATATATATTTTTTGTAAAAAGGTAAAATATTACCACCAGCAAAGATTAGACCTAGACCTTAATTTTCGTGTTGGGCGACAATTTATTAGGGAAATTGTTTTAAAAATTTATTCTCACGTTATTCGTCCTAAGGCCATCTAGGTTCATTCATTTATCATTAACAACGCCACATGCCCTTTAGGACACACTAGGTGCTCCACGGGTGCCACTTGCCTCCTCTGTTTCCCTTGCGCGACGTGTCCTTTAGGACGCACTACGTGCTCCAAGGGTGCCACTCGCCTCTTTCCATTTTTCCTGCACAATGTGCCCTTCAGGACGCACCACGTGCTCCAAAGGTGCCACTCGCCTCTTGACTGACTTGGTAAACATCAAAAACCCCTGGAGTCAATACTCCGCCAGGTGAACTTGTGGGAGACTAAGGGCCTCTAAGGAATAAGGCCCCCGCCTTATTGCGCGCCCCTTAGAATCATCGTGAGCGACTGTCGCAGTATGACCTCACAGCATCGTGGGTCCTCTCGAACTAGGTAAACGTTAACCTACAGTTCAAACCACGACGGGAGTGTTAGTAGGTTGTGGCATGACTATTGTCCACACCTCTCCCTCGACATCTATGGTAGTCGTGCGTGACCCCTCTACTCCACATGTGAGTCTGGTCGACAAGCTATCGTCAGCCTGCATCATCAATGAATCATGTCAGAAATATATCCATAATCATATTGTCTAATCAGATGCACTGATATCACATATAAAACAATCAAACCCCAATAGTTCACTCCCCGACTCGATCCGGAGTCCAAGGGGTTCTATCGATGCCTTTGCACCCTCGAGGTCTGAAATCCTGCACACTCAGTAAAATCGAGTCAATAGCACCTGTCTATGTCAATGCAGCGAAACAACATGACATCAACCCATAATGCCTCATAATCAAAATCAATGTTTTAATAGCATAATAATCCGGATCACTTGCGAGCAAGTATCCTCAAAGAATAAGTTCGCTCAGTGCGCAAGAGCGGGATGTTACAGCACACCTGGGGCCCTTTGCAGCTTGTTCACAGTGATTTGTGTGGTCCACTTTCTTTTCCTTTTTCTGGGTGCAAGTATTTATTAACTTTCATTGATGGATTTTCCAAACGTACTTGGGTTTACTCCTTAAAACTTAAGAGCGGATTTTTTGGCCTACAAGACCCTTGTAGAAAAGCAATATGGACATCAAATTCAAAGGTAAAGAACAAATAATGGAGGCGAATATGTGAACAATAATTTTACAAGTTGCTACACTACACAGGGCATCCAAATGCAACACACTATTCCATATACACCGCAACAAAATGGTGTTGCTGAGAGAAAGAAACGCACATTAAAAGAAATGGCTAATTGTATGATCCAATCTAAGGGATTAAGTCTAAAGTATTGGGCGGAAGCCATCAACTGTGCAAATTACATAGTAAATCGCGCTCCCACAAAGGCTCTTAAAAATATAACACTAGAAGAAGCTTGGACTAAAATTAAACCAGATGTAAGTCACTTCCGTGTATTTGGCAGTATAGCATGGGCTCACATTCTTGATGAGAAAAAGAAAGCATTGCAACCTAAAAGTGAAAAGTGTATATTTGTTGGTTATTCTGAAGATGTCAAAGGTTATAGACTTCTTCAACTACATTGTAAAGAAATTATTATTAGAAGAGATGTTAAACTTGATGAAAATCTCTTGGCATGCGAGCCTAATTTGGCGTTTGTGCCTTCTTTAGCCTACGAGCCTAATTCGGAGTTTGTGCCTTCTTCGACCTGCGAGCCATCTTCGGTGTTTGTGCCTTCTTCTGTTTTGGTTTCTTCTTCAGATGATGATAGTGAGGATAAAAATCCACCTCTGCATGCTCACATTCCTCCAGATGAGTCCTTTGAACCTGAACCAGCACCAGCTCTAGCTCCAGCTCCAGCTCCATCGCTTCCTAGATGGGTTCGTTCAACACGAGAAGCAATTGGTGATCTTGTCGGTGATCCTTCAGATCAGCGTCGGACACGTTCATAGTTCCAACGAGCCTCTTCTCTTTTGGCTCAAGTTTCAGAGACTCGTGATCCAGAGACATTTGCAGAAGCTTTAGGTCATCCAGATTGGGATACAACAATGAATGAATAGTATCGTTCTTTAATGGAAAACGATACTTGGGATCTTGTACCTCTTCCAAAAGGAAAAAAACTTATCAAGATGTAAATGGGTCTACAAAACTAAGTATGCATCAGATGGAAGTGTTGAAAGACACAAAACTCGGTTAATTGCCAAAGGATTTTCCCAAGTTGAAGGAATTGACTATAATGAAACCTTTGCCCCTGTAGCCAAAATGAATTCCATCCGCCTTGTTCTTGTCCTTGTTGCCTCCCATAAATGGGAGGTCCATCAAATGGATGTTAAATCCGCCTTCTTGCATGGAGATTTGCAAGAAGAAATCTACATGGAACAACCTCCTGGCTATGTCCAGAATGACTTTAGCCTTGTTTGTCCCCTTAAGAAATCTCTTTATGGTCTTAAGCAAACTCCTCGAGCTTGGTATGCCAAAATGGACAACTTTCTTATTACCACTGGATTCTCTAGATGCCATTCTGATCCTAATGTCTATACCAAGAAAGTAGGATGTCATCTCATAATCCTTGTCCTTTATGTTGATGACTTTATCCTTACTGGTAGTGACTCAAAACTTTTAAACCATGTGAAAACTAGCCTTAAGAAGAAATTTGAAATGACAAACTTAGGTTTTTTGCACTATTTCCTTGGCCTCCAAGTTTTGCAAACCAATGAAGGAATTTTTCTTTCCCAATCTAAGTATGCTTGTGACCTTCTTCATCGCTTTCACATGGACGATTGTAAACCAGACCCTTCTCCCTTCCAATCTGGAGTCAAGCTTGTTGCCACTTTATACCGTCAGTTATTTGGTAGCCTCTTATACTTGACTCATACTCGTCCTAATCTTTCCTTTGTTGTTGGTTTTGTTTTCCGGTATATGCAAACACCCCATGAAAGCCATTGGAAAGCAGCTAAAAGGATACTTCGCTATGTTCGTGGTACAGTTCAGTTCGGGATGCATTACAGTGGGGACTCCTTTATTGATTGGTTTCACTGATTCAGATTGGGCCAGCAACCCTGATGATCGAAAGTCTACTGTAGGTTATGTTTTGAGCCTTGGTTCAGGACCTGTCACTTGGGCCTGTAAGAAATAACAGGCTATTGCACTTCCTTCAGCAGAAGCAGAGTACCGAGCAGCGGTAAATGCAAATCAAGAAGCCTTATGGCTTCGACAAATTCTTTCAGAGTTTGGATTCCAGCAGCAGCATCCGACTAGCCTTTCGTGCAACAATCAGAGTGCCATCAAGCTCGTCAAAGACCCAATTCAACATCAGCGTAGCAAACTCATCAAGCTACACATGCACTTCATCAGAAAGCTCATTCATGATCAAGTTATTGAAGTGCTCTTTTCCCTACAGAAGATCAAGTTGCAGACATTTTCACAAAGTCTCTTACAAAAGTGAAGTTTTCCAAACTTTGATCTATGTTGAAGTTGTCATCAAGGGGGGATGGGCTCTAATGCCTCCTTCCTTCTCCTATTGTGCCACTATTGTAAATCCTTCAATCCTATCCCAAGTTGTTCTTAAGGGGGGATGTTAGGATATTTAAACACTTAGGAGCTAGTTAAGATTTAATTGTTCTAATGTGTCGTTAGATAAAAGTGTGTTTCGTAGTGTGTTTCTTTAGTATGCATCTGTAGTTAGGAAATCCGACGGTCACGATATGTTCCCGACATAGAGTGATCCGACGGTTCATATTTTCCTCGATCTTAACGGTCATTGATTCGTGGCTTAACACCCGATTGGTCAATGATCTCTATTTAAATAGCATGGAGGGTCATTTGTCGATGATCAATTGTGAGAAACTCTCTTGTATAATCTCTGTGTAATCTTTTCCTTTTGCATTAATAAACTGCTCCAAGTGGCCGCATTGGTTGGGGCCGTGGATGTTTCCCTGTAGGGGTTTTACGATTTACCACGTCAAAACATCAATGTGTTGATCTTTGATCTGGTTGTGTGAGTGGTTACTGAAGGTGTTCGTCCTCTGTTGGAATACCTGTGTTGTCGAACAGAAAGGAGTATCCCACATTTGAAGAACTTTGGACTTGTTGCACAAGAAGAATCAAGGATTAACACAAAAGAGAAATCCCAAAAGAAATATGATGATCAAGCCTCCACGTCAAAATTCAAGAATTTCAGGAATAAGAGGAAGTTTGGCTTAAGGAAGAAACCAAATCAAGAAAAGGATATGTCAAAAATACAATGCTTCAACTGTCGAAAATATGGTCACACAGGAACCACTGTCCTAAGTTAAAGAAAAGGAAGGAAACAAATGAAGCAACAATTGTCGAAGAATGGGAACCCTGAAAGAAAGCCAAGCAGGATAAAACAGACTTCTTCTTCTAGTCAAGGTAACAATATTCTTCTATAACATAGTTCTTGTGACACTTTGCAAAAGGCAATAAGAATGCAGACAGAAGCATAGACTCTATTAGATGGAGGGAGTTGATTATAGCATTCCAAAAGAAGAGCATGCATTCATGCATAAAGCCAGGATTAGGATGGAGCTAATACTAGATGATATGATCCATTGAAGAGTCTGTGAAGATTATGAAGTATCTGTCCATGTTCCCATTGAAAGTAGCAGCCATAATAAGCAACACATGTTCAGTTTGACTCTAGAAGAAGTCTTCTTCGAAAAGAAGTCTTAAGTATCCTTGGTTGTCCATCTACATCCATGTTCCTATGATGAAAGGAAGAAGTTGGAATCTTCAGGAAGGAAGGGCATGGAATCTATAGAAGACTCCATGGACCCAAAAGCTAAAGAGGAACATGAGGAAGAACATGAAGATTCCAAAAAAGAAAGAAAACCCACAACAACTAGTTATTATACCGAGAATCATAAAGACTACCAGCTTGGTTTGAACCCACTAGAAGCAATCAACCAGAAGAAATGGAATTTGTGTGTATGTAAGAAAATGTGAAAAAAACTTATGAATGGAAGCATTGCGAGATTCAGAAATAGAGGTTCTTTCAGAAGGAGGGAGAAGACTATGATGATAGCTTGTTCCAGTAAACTAGACATACCTCTTGCAGTATCCATGGATTGAAATTTACATGTAAAAGATTGTTCTTCCCAATAAAGCAAATTGAGAAAGAAGCTTATACCAGAAAGAGACCCATGTACGCAAATGGACTTGATGCAGAGTATCTCATATACAGCAAAAGCGTGGTGAAAAATTCCTATGACAGAGAAAGTGTATCATAATGGTTACTCAGAAGTCCGGGATGATGGATTGCAAATCCATGGCTAACTCCCATGATAACAAATCTAAAGAAGTTGAAGAGACTCTAATCCAGTAGACCCATCTCTGTATTGACAATTGATTGGCTCGTTAATGTATTTGGAGAATACTCAATCGGATATTTGTTTTGTGAGACGTTTAAATTATGACATACAGTTGCATGAATTTATCGATTCAGATTGGACAGGGAGTGCAGATCAATGTTGCAGGAAGCGCCCCCCCCCCCCTCTTCACACCCACTCCACCCTCAAAACCCACTACGAGTGGATTCGCCATGGAAGCGAGCTTCAGAAATCCGGAAGCCCGCTTCTGGATATCAGAAGCTCGCTCCGAGGTGCAAAGCCTCGCTCCCTGCCAGCATGGGAGCGATGCACCCCGGAGCAAGCTTCCAAAATCCAGAAGCTAGCTTCCGGATTTCGGAAGCTCGCTCCGGGGGTCGCTTCCCGAGCGCTTCCTTAACGCTTCCCTATCACTCCCCAAGCGCTTCACGTAGGGCCCGCGAGCTTCCACGAAAAACAAAAAAAATAATCATTTTTTTTAATTTTTGAGTTGGGTTAGAGTGTGGGGTGTGGTTAGGGGAAAGTGAGGAAGGAATAAAAAATATTTTCCCCCTCTCATTTCCTCATTGTTTCTATTTGTGCTTGCTTGAGCTTGGAGGAGAGAGCAAAGGAAAGCTTGAAGGAGAGTGCATATTTGTGAGAGCTTGGAGGAGAGAGCAAAGATGAGTTTGAAGGAGAGAACAAAGAGGAGCTTGGAGGAGAGAACAAAGGCAACCATCTATCTCAAATTTCAACTTGAAAGATTCAAGAACTAAAGAGGTAAGCCCAAACCCCAACTCTCTCTCCTACTCTTTCCCATTCCTTCTTTTCCCTCATTTTATTGCAGGTTGTTCATCTAAAGCTTGAGGAAAATGATTTTCTTTTTGTTTATCATTCCATTTTTGGTTCTCATGGTCTTGTCGGGGACTAGGCATCAAAGGGAAGAAGAGAATGAAGATGAGGGAGGGTTTGAAGATGAAGGAGTTTGAAGAGGATGAAGAGGGAAAAGAAGGTGGGAAAGCTTCATTGACACCCTTGTGGAAATTTGTGACAAAACTTGAGGGGGGAAGAGGTGGTGGAACCATTAAATTTTTATGTCCTCGTGATTGTCATCAAGGAAAACCTTATACCGGTTCATATACCCGTGTGAGGAGGCATCTTTGTGGTATAATGGAGAGTGATGACAATAAGGGGTCCCTTGGGATTAATGT
>ML779593.1:101337-132296 GCA_009831015.1 Picea engelmannii
GGCATCTTTGTGGTATAATGGAGAGTGATGACAATAAGGGGTCCCTTGGGATTAATGTTTTCCCTAACATATCCAAAGAATAGAGACAAATATACATAAAGCTAGAGGAAGTTGCACAAAGAAAGCATGGTAAAAAACAAAAGATTCAAACTGATGATGCCTCATCTAGATTTGGTGGCACATCTCCATCTCCTCGTGGTTCTACAACCTCTACATCTAGAAGAACAATAGGAGATTTCTTTGATATTGGAGATAGGGATGAGGTGGATGCAAAATGGCACGGTTTCTCTATGCTTGTGGTGTCCCATTCAATGTGCTTCGCTCCCCCTATTGGCATGACATGGTGAGGGCCATCAACGAAGAAGCCCCCAAAGGATACAAGAGCCCCAACTATGAGAAAGCTAAAACTGTGTTACTTGACAGGGAAAAAGCAAAAATTCAAGCCAGTCTTACACCGTTTACAAAAGAATGGTCAGAGGTTGGGGTATCCATTGTATCGAACGGTTGGACAAGTATTAGAAACCAACATTTGATCAATGTTATTGGTGTTTCTGCTAGTGGTTCAGTGTTTCTCGCAGCACATGACTCCTCTTCAATAAGTGCAACTTCTCAAAATATTTTAGGCTCTTGTTGAAAACAATTGATGAAGTTGGCCCTTCTAATGTGATTCAAGTAATCACTAATAATGCAGCAGATTGTAAGGGAGCAGGTAAAATCATTGAGCGAATGCATCCACACATCTTTTGGTTTGAGTGTTTGGTGCACAACTTGAACCTTTTGATGCACGATATTGTCAAACATAAAGAATGTGGATGGATTAATCAATTGTACAAGAGAGGGAAGCAAGTCATCAAATTTATCACCAAGCATACAAGGGTCAATTACTTCTATAGCTCTTACTCTAGGTTGCAGATACTTAAGATTGCACCAATTAGATTTGCTAGCTATTACCTCACTTTTAGGTGCCTATTGAAGGTGAGACAAGCTTTGGCTGCTATGGTGATGAGTGATGAATGGGATGATTTAAGCAATGATAAAGAAGGTGCATTAGCAGTCAAGAACACAGTGCTTGACAGTCAGTTTTGGTCACAGGTTCGGTATGTTTTGCAATTCACCAAGCCAATTTATAACATGATTAAGTTTTCAGATTTAGATCAGCCAATCATTGGGGAGGTGTATGAGCAAATGGATAGCATGCTAGGGCTGATTAAAGACATTGTTGAGCCTAGAGATGTCAACATGTATAACCTTATTCGTGTAGAAGTGGAAAAACGGTGGAAAATGCTAAATATTCCACTACATGCCTTAGCATACGTGCTAACACCAAAATACTATCATGTATCATGGCTTTCAACACCAGCACCTGGTGGTGGGACCAAGAAAAAACCACACCAAGATCCAGAGGTTCAAGCAGGTAGAAATTTTTTCAAACAATTTCTTTATAATACTTTCTACTTATGGTTTATGTTCATTTCAATTTTCTAATTATGGTTTATATTCATAATTCATTTCTATTTATAATAAATTATAATTGTTGCAAGTTATATGAAAGCATTAGACAAATTGGTCCCAGACAAGGAGGAGTGTGATAACATGCAGCGACAATTAAGCCAGTACATGCTTGGCCAAGGTGCCTTTGGGACCAACCATGCAGTAAGAGATCGAGGGAATTTGAGTTCTCTCACGTGGTGGAACATTTATGGCAGTGGCACCCCACAGCTCCAATGTTTGGCAACACAGGTGCTTTCACGGGTGGTGAACACTTCTTCTGCAGAAGAAGTGTTGGAGCACCTACAGTTTCGTCCACAACGTCAAAAGAAACAAGTTGAATGCAAGCCGGGCAGAGAGCTTGGTTTATGTTCATTACAACTTGCAATTGTTGTCCCATTACTATGAGGGAGGCAAAGAAGGATAAAAACTTAAAGCATCGGAACAACCATCCAGAGGAGGATAATTTGAAGGATGGGGTAATGCTTTTAGAGCAATTAGAGAATGCTCTCTTTGATGATGATGATCATGCTGAGATGCCACCCCTAGCTACTACCCAGTCCTTGGTCCCCCTGTTCAGGACTCCACCGACAGGGGCTTCATCTTCATCTATAGATTCTACACAGCTTCGTCCTTCTTAGGCTCCTCCACTACCACCACGTGGAGGCACATGCGACAATTGTGTTGGTGGAAGGAGGATGGGATAGTTGTTTGATGTTTCTCCTTTTTCATTACTTTACATGTCATTCTATAGATGATAGATGCATAGCATTTAGCAACTAGACTATAGAGTCTAGCACAGTTTAAACTTTATTGTTTTGGACCTTTCGATCTTTATAATTCAGTGCAGATGGCCTATTTTGTAATCATAACTATTTGGTCATGACTCATGTTATTGTTGATAGTTGCTAGATGATTGATTTCATTCCATAACTTAATGGTCTACTTTCTATTATATGGCTTAAAAATTTGTATGTTGGTTTGTAAGTTTGTAATTGCTAGATTCTAAATGGTTGATGCTTGAATGATTAATCATTGATGTACTACTACTTACTACTATGGATGTCATTACTACTTACTACTATGGATGCCATTTTAATGTGACAATGTACAAATATGCATGTTTTCATACATTTTGCAGCTAATTTGTCTTTCTGCATGTTTTTTTAATATAAACGCAATATATATAAAAAATTATATATATATATATATAATAGACACTCCTGGGACGCTTCGCTCCCGACGCTCCGCTCCCTAAAAACGCTCCTGCTCTGCTCCACGCTCTGGCAACATTAGTGCAGATGACAGAAGAAGTGTTACTTGGATATGTTTCAATTTGAGCTTTTCCACAATGTCATGGCCTAGCAGGAAACAGAAGTTTGTTGCAATCAGCACTACAGAAGCAAAGTATATTGCAGCTTGTGATGCTCGTACAGAAGCAATGTGGCTTCGTAAGTTGATTTCTGGACCGTCTAATCAGGTGTTGAATTCGACCATGATATATTGTAATGATCAGAGCTATGTGAAGCTTTCAGAGAAACCGATGTTCCATGACAGGCCGAAGTACATTGAGATCAAGCATTGTATTTGTTGATATTATGGTAGCTACGGGAGGTATTTACCTCCACATGTAAACCTGACAAGGATAGAATACTCTGAGAAGCAAGAAGAAACCCTAATGAGTTGGCTAATAACCCTAGAAGACTTGTCGGCTCAAGAAGATAATTTATATTAGGTTATTAGCCTCCAAGAGAAGAAGTCGGCCAGAAATAATAATATATACTGAACAGACAGATACCCAGAATGAGAAGTCGGCCCAAGCAGTTAGCCAAAATTAGTATAAATACAGAAGGCCAGTTCTCATTCTGGCAGGTAGTCTCATAATTATAGTGCCTAGTCTTGTGCGCACTGCAATTGCCCAGTTTCTGTGCAAGTTTGGAGGAGAGTTGTCGTTGCAGCTGCTGCAGCTAGCAATTACGCTTGGACTATCTCTTGGCTAGGGTTTGGACTATCTAATCAGCTCTTTGTGATGCGCTATCCTTGGGGAAAGGTGTGCTACCCTTTGTTTGGCTATCTAGCCTAAGGTTTGCTTCCGGAGTGATTCTCTGTCAAGGTTAAGGTGCTCGGAGGGTGGCTTCGGCCTATGGTTGGGTGACAAGGGTATTGTCAATGGTAAAACGAGCACACATCTTTCATATTCTAACAATATTCTCCGTGATAAAGTCCAGAAGAGAGAAGTGGTTCTCCAGTATATCTCCACAGATGAGCAGATAGCAGATATTTTGGTAAAGCCTCTGTCCAAGATGAAAATTTTGTGTACTTAAGAGACAAGTTGGGGCTCCTGGAGACGACTTCCTTATTGAAAAAGGAAGTGATTACTCGCAGGTTAGGAGGGACCACTGATATGTTGTTGATTTATCGACAATCATTTTCCAGTTCAGAAAATGGTCCAGGATGGGCAGTTCCTTTCTAGTTCGGAAAGTGGTTCGAGATTTCTGACGGACAGGCATTTTCCAGTTCGGAAAATGGTCCAGATCGAACAGTGATTTTCGTAATGAAAATGGTCCAGATCAGACAGTCATTTTCGTAATGAAAATGGTCCGATAGATTGTTGATGTAGCATAGACAGTGATTCCCCTTGTGGCCAGTGTGGGGGAATGGTTTAGGACAGTCATTCTTCTTGGCAGTCACTCTAAGTAGTGGTCAAGTAGAATAGTCCGCCTGGCCAAGCAGTCATTCTTTCGAAGTTCACAGTTGTGAGCAGTTTCAAAGAATGGTCTGTTTTGGAGGTTGGTACAAGACAGTCATTTCCATAGGAAATGGTCTGGATAGTCATTCCCTAGGGCAGACTCATTCTCTCCAGGTTGCACTGTGATTAGTGTCGGAGGAATGGCCCAGTTAGGCGAATGGTCCAGGTTCAACAATCAGGGGCATGCATTCCATAGGGCAGACTCATTCTCTCCGAGTTGCATTGTGATTAGTGTCGAAGGAATGGTCCACTAAGGTGAATGGTCCAGGTTCAGAAATCAGGGACAGTTATTCTTCTATGCTTGGGAAGAATAGTCCAGATAGCCCATGGCTGATGATTTACCTTCTGAGGGCAGATGCTCTTCCAGATCTCACAGATGTGAGTGGAAGAATAGCCCAGATGACTCAGTTTGTATCATGATATTGTTTTATGTAGGTTAATATCAGATGATATGATTGTTGTGGAGACCGTATTTCTCTGGACAGTAGTTGTATGCTATTGTGGTGGATCATGGATGTGATCCACTAGTAGTGATTGCGTGTCACTGGTTAGTAGTCGTGTGCTACTAGGAGTGGTTGTGTACCACTGCGTGGTAGTTGTGTACTACTATGGATAGACACAGTTGTGTTATATTGGATGGCATTGTTCTAATTGCCATGGAGACTATCACTAGTGTTAGAGATGATTACTAGCTAGATGGATAGTCAGTATGTTGATGGACAGACATTCTCCCTGTGGAAAATTGTCCAGGACAGTCATTCTTCTAGGACGTATGTCCAGATTAGAAGAATGATTCTTGTATCACTCTGTGGAGTGAGTGACTTATTCAGCATCAAGCCTAATTACTCAGATGGAGTATGGCTTCGAGAGATGATGCAATTGATGTTATTTGATGATACTGATAGTGATGATGTTGCTCATGATGTGACCATGAGATAGCCTATGTGGCTATGATGATGCTACTTGTTGAATGGTTTGTTTGTGCTCAAGACCATTGCCTTTAATACCTCCCTAGCTAGGAGGGAGTGTTGATACTATGGTAGTTGCGGGAGGTATTAACCTCTACATGTAACCCTGACGATACTAGAATATTTCAGGAAGCAAAAGAAACCCTAAAACATTGGATAATAATCTTAGGAGACAAGTCGGCTCAAGAGAATATTTATTATTGAGTTGTTATCCTCCAAAAGTAGAAGTTGGTCAAGTTATGTCACTTGGAGGACTATAAATAAGAGGGTGCTAGAGCTCATTTGTCACTCTCACCCTCACAATTGCATAAGGACAAGTGGTGCGCATCACTGGAGGAGGGTTGTAGCTGCAGCGATGATGACTTGGTCTTTGGTTATGGTTGGACTTTTTGCCTAGTTATGGTTTGGACTTTTTGCTTGGTACGCTAGCTCTGGAGAGAGGTACGCTACCTTGGTTGGCTATTGGTTCTAGGGTTTTCTTCCAGAATTATTCTCTCTGTCAAGGTTAAGGCGCTCAGGGGTGGCATTTGTGCCTATGGTTGGGTGACAATATTGAGATATTGTCTATGATGAAACGAGCAAACCTGTTTTTCTGACAAAATCCAATCCAACTTCCATACCTAATGAAAACGACAAAAGTAAAGAAGTTGGAGAATCAATGAAACAGTATAAAGAGTATTGTAAAGTTGCAAGTAGGGTAGATAACCCATTACTAAGTTCAAATTTACCAAGATCCTTATTAGAAGTCCGGTAATGGAATAGATCATCCAAATTTGTACAATATGTATATAATTCAAGAGCTAGCCAAGATATAATTCCAACGTACAATAAAATTCTTTAAATTTTCGAATCACGTGTAGATCAATTTGAAAGAAACAAGAAATTATCTCTTCATTTTCAGAATGTTAAATTTCCCTCTTTTTCTCCTCGTTCAAAATTGAATGCGGAAATGGGGAGATGGAACTCGAATCCTTGTTCAACTAATTGGTTGAGAGAAATGGTTGGACCATCACACAAATCAATTACGTTGCAATTTGTGATGAATGGTTAACAAAGAACAAAATAATGCATAATTTGCTAACAACCAAATATTTAAACATGAAACCAATGAATAATGTGGAAGGTAAAATATCTTTGTTGCATGTAGAAGAGAATGTTATAACCATGCTCCTATTAAGCCATAACATCTCAATGAAATTGTAACCAATGGAAATAAACATAACAAATGCCTCCAATGCAATTTACAAATGGAGAGATGTAAAGAACCAATCTGGTTCATATAACACATATCCAATAATAGGATAGTACACAATAATCCATTAAGGATAGTAAATGTATTTGAATAAGTATAAATAATACATGAGATAGATGGATGATAGATAGTTGATGTACAATGATGAATGTGCCAAATATATAGAGAACCTAAAGGCACATATGGTGACCATCCATGAAAGGATGCATCCCTTGGATAATTAATAACTATTCATTATTATTATTATTATTACTTAATCTTGTATATATTTTGTATGTTACATTGTCTTCCCCTTAAGGATGCTTTGTCCTCAAAGCATGATTAGAGAAAGACCTGTCTCTTGTTCTAGCTCGAAGTGTCTTCTCATGATCTTTTGTTTTTGTAGTTGCGACACTTGACGAAACAAAACGATATAATTTTCAAATTCCTAAAGTAATATGTTGCATCTTCTCAGGAGTGATCCATCCCAAATCTAATTTTATGGAAACTTATTTATATTTCACTTGATCCTATTGTTGGATGTAAC
This sequence comes from Picea engelmannii, assembly GCA_009831015.1. Taxonomy (NCBI): domain Eukaryota; kingdom Viridiplantae; phylum Streptophyta; class Pinopsida; order Pinales; family Pinaceae; genus Picea; species Picea engelmannii. The sequence goes on from ML779593.1 coordinate 108,321, forward strand.
GATTATTGTGATTTGGATGAAGATAAGGCATCCTAATCTCTTTTGAATTTTGTTTGATAGAACTTTCTTCAACTTTTGATGCTTCTAGTGATTCAAGCAGATCGAGTTTTGTTCCTTTTTCTAAAGTTTGGATTTATTTAACTGAGAGCTTTTCTATTTCAAGAGGTTTGGTCATTGATTCTTTATCGGTCATTGCTTCCTTACTGGTAAGTTGTTCTAACTTTTCTTTATGTGATCTCTTCTCCTTCTTCAACTTCTTGATTTGTACAACCAAGCTTTGATTATGGTTATTTAAATGACAATTCTCTTCATCTTTCTCTGATAATTTCTTAATGAGATTTTGATTAACTTGTTCTAACTTCTAAGGTCGACGGAGGCGGCTGGATGGTAAAGTCGTTCTTACAACGAAGGTCAGGTCTTGTGCTCAAACCCGAGCAAGGATGTGGTCTAGTCGTGGAAAGCTTAATTGGGCCAAGCCCGCTTACCTTTTGTCCCCGAGGTGTAGGACAGTCGGTGATGGAGTGTGTTGCTAAGGCACTCCGTGATGTTAAAGTCACTGGTTCGAAACCTGCGGGGACAAAAAATCCAGCCATGTTAAGGGTTGGTGTGGCTCAGGCCGGGTGCGGTCCCCAGGTGATTTTGACAGCTTAGATGCCCCTGAGACGCGGTTTCTTAGCCACAGGCTAGTCCCGCAAGTCACGAACAAACTAGCAAACAAAAAAAAAAAAAAAAAAAACTTGTTCTAACTTCTGATTTTGATATTTAAGGCGAGAGATATCTTGATTTCGTTCTAGTAAGGTCTTGTCATATCTTTGTCTCTCGTCTTTAATTTGTGCATGCAACTCCTCATTACATTCTATTTGTAAAGAATATAATTTACTCTTAAGTTTCTCCAAGACTTCATTTTGTAAATTTCTATTGGTCTCTTTATAATATGCTAGTTCGTCTCCCACTTTCTTTTAGTCATTTTGATCTTCTGTTAGAAAAAATGGTTTTCGACAATTTGTGCAATTAAAATTTTGATTTCTAAAGGATTCTTGACAATTAAACTCCAATGCACAAAATGAACATTTTGCCAAAAATGTAAGATTATTTGTAGTTGTCAAAGTTCACTTCGTACTTCTTCGAAAGTAAATAAATGTGTAAATGTACAGAATGCAAAAGATCCTCGAATAAAATTTAATAATAACTCTTTAAACTTTATCACTTTCCTTTTCAATATTCTTAAAATTATTTTCTATATACTTCCTTCTTCCACTTATAAATACTTCACCAATTAAAAAATTTAAATGTCTTAGGAGCCTTTAAATACTCCTTTTTATACTCTTGACTATTTGTTAGCAGCTAGGGCTCAACAAACTCGACCCTATGTTTCCTTTTCACACATAGTTCTTTAGAGGTAAATATACATACATACATATATATGGTGTGGAATACCATGGGCCAATGGTTTTCCAAAATCATGGGCCGGTAAATCTCCGAAGGTAAAATCAAATATTCATTTTTCCTCTTCTTTGGAACTTTTTCTTTTAAATTAACTTTTCTTACCTTTTAAATGATAATTAACTTAACTAATGCCCAATGTGGAATCTTTCCTTCAAACTTCTTGGTGTGCACTTATACTTCTTCACACATTTTTTTTTCTTTTTTATATTCTTTTCTTTTCCTCCTCTTTTTTTCCCTAATTTCTTCTAAATTTTGCAGCCGGAATAATATTTCATAGCCTAGTAATTTTTTAGTTTATCTTCTTATTTGCAGTGGCAGATTTTTATTTTATTGTTTTCATTCTTCCAATGTGCAACGGAATAATTCCTTCCTTCATGTAAACTTGTGTGATGAATGACCAAGGGCCACTTGTGGTCAATATGACCCGAAGATAAAAAAACTCTAAAGATTTTTTAGTGTGGCTAGAAGCATATATGACCAATGGCCAGGATCAACGACGAAGCTCTGATACCAATGTAAAGAACCAATCTAGTTCATATAACAAATATCCAATATAAATAGGATAGTACACAATATTCCATTAAGGATAGTAAATGTATTTGAATAAGTATGAATAATATATGAGATAGATAGTTGATGTACAATGATGAATGTGCCAAATATATAGAGAACCTAAAGGCACATATGATGACCATCCTTGAAAGGATGCGTCCCTTAGATAATTAATAACCATTCATTATTATTGTTGTTGTTGTTGTATATATTTTGTATGTTACAAGAGAATTCCAAATGCAAAATCAGTTGCCTCATTTACCACTCATTGAGTATCGGAAGACCAAATGAGTCTTTAAATATTTTCATAAACATTCAATAAGGCATTTCAATTGTTCAAACAACTACTAATGACCACATTCACGAATTCAAGAATGAGTGCTAGAAGACAAAGGGGGAAGAACAAACTGTGAAGGGAAAAAACGTCAAGTATAGATGCGATAAGACCAAATCCTTTTAACATGAGAAGCCAAACCCCTAAATCGACAATGAAATTGAAGATAGGCTTCCTGTCAGGTCGTTTACACTAGTGCTAGATGATGAAACGGAAGGGTATACAGTTAATAAGTTATAGAGTTTCCGAAGGGTGAAACCGTGAAATGCAAGTGAAGCCTCCCTCAGAGTGATGCTTACTGGATGTATGCAGACAACAAATTTGAGGCTACGGGTCAAGCTTACAAAAAGCAGATCTGGGCCAACAATTGAGATTGGACAAAATATTAATGTGACCAATTTTGATGTCGTTATACTATTACCAGGTTCCATCTCTTCTAATCAATAATAGCATCCAGTGCCCATTCTGCATAATCATTATTGGTTGATGCACAATAGAAGACTTTGCCCCTTGCAACAGAAGTTCCTTTGTTAATCAATGCATAATTTTCAGCTTCGAACCTTTTCTGCAAGAACTTAGCACAATCTAACATACATTGTCAAAGAATGTTATGATGAAGAAGAGGGATTGCGCTCTTAGACTATTGGCCTAGATATAAGAGTCTTAGGGATTGAACAGAAAACAATCTTAAGGCTGAGAGCACGATTGAGTTGGCTCTTAGATTAGGGATAATTTAAAGATAAAACAGATAAAATGTTGAAGACTGTGAGATGGTTTTTAAAGGAGGATTGTGGCTTTTGAATTAGGCATTATTATTCAAGAATATTTGGATGCTAGATTCAACCCTAAGGTAGCCCCGTCATCAACCCCAGTCTAGGTAAGGATTCCTTTCATTCCTCGGGAGATTCAAACTTTCATTGTAATTGAAAAAAAATTGGGTAAGACTATGAAAAGATTGGATATGATAATGAAAAATAAGTTTGCAACCTCTATATGGATTTGAATGAAATATATTTGGATAAACTAATATAGAATTTATTACCTAAAAACTATTAGTTAATAAATGGATCTAAGCAGTTGAGTATAAGAATATCCCTCTCAAGCTAGAACCTTCCATGATTATGGGCATTGTTATTGCACAGTTTGTAGTTAAGGTAAAAGACGGATGAAAGGAGGTCAAACTGGTGTAACTGAGACTATCCCACCACTGTCACCTCAATGGGATATCTCTTTCTGTTTAGGGAGGTAAGGCCCAGGGGAGACGTCCCTGGTGACCTGGGGTTTTGAGAAGGCAAAGGCTTATGGCTAAATAATATTGTAATATTATTCCCCTTCACAAGTCACCACCTGATCAGAAAGTCCGGCTTAATAGCCAAATAAAGATAAAAGATAACCAAAAATAGTAACCAAGAAGTGTACCTGCCCGCGACAAAGCAACAAAGAAACTATACATGTGCAAGCTCACTTGCTAGTTAGTACTTCATATAATCAATGACTTTCTGATAATAAGCAATTGAGCAATAATATTGATGAAGTAAATCAATGTTTATACAATAGCAATGATTGCAATATCACTTCTCAATAAATGCTAATGAAACTTTAATGATGAATGGCAATCAATGTAACAACACTTTAGAAACGGTGCCTTAACCAATCATTCAATTGCTTTAAAGGTAAAACGAATGTTGCATAGAGGTGTTTATAGCAATAAAAGGTGATGGCAGCAATAGGGTTAGTAAGATTAGTTTAGGCTAGGGTTAGAAATAGTTAGAGGTTGTTCAAGAATATTTTAGAAATAGTTTGTGATCAAGGTACTCAATACAAGAGGTCTTGGATCAGTGTGCTACTAGGGCATATGGAGTCAAAAGGGGCTACAAAGGTTGAAGGACTGAATGATAATGATAAGGCCAAAGACGAGAGGGTTAAATGTTGAGGTGTTGTTAAGGCAAGGCCTCAACAATGAAACCCTAGGGGAGAAAGGCTCACTAAGGTGTAGAAACCCTAGGCCTTAGTGCTTTCTCCTCCTTCTTTAGCTTATTGGCAATATGAAATCAGCTACCTTGAGTAAGAGTTTATAGGGCTAAAGACAAGAGAGTTAGAAGGTGAAGTGTTGCTAAGGCAAGGCTTCATCAAACAAACCCTAGGGGAAAACGGTTCATCAAGGTGTAGAGACCCTAGGCCTTGATGTGTTTTCCTCCTTCTTAGCTCAATAACAAGGAAAAAATGGCTAGCTAGAAGAGTATGGATAGAGTGTTGCTATGGCAAGGCTCTATCTTACCTCATCAAATCAAAATAGTTTCTTAACTTGATAGGGACATGAGACAAGGACACCAACATGTGCTTGTCACCTAGGGTTTTAATGCAGCAAATTAAAATAACAAATGCAAGTAAACAATATTATAACCATTCAATCAAGAAGTGTTGCAGAAATTCAGTTACATAAACCATGCATTCAAGTAGCCAAACCCTAGTTGTAAACCTTCCACTAAGAAGAAATGCCAAAATAGTCCCCTTCAACAAGTGCGCACCAATTTTCAGCCAAAAACCCTAAATGAGGGCGCTAATTTCAGACCTCACTAATGTGTGAGTGAAAGATGATGAAAAAATGAGAGTGAAAACCCTCAATTTATACAGTAGCAATGACCTTAATTAATTTTTAGGTCATCAAAAGGCCGACAAGGCCAAAATACCAAATAATATTGTTTTACATTAAATTGTCATAAATTAAAACCCTAATCAAGCAAAAGCAAGACGTCATGCCCCTTCTAGGGTGACATTAGCCCTTTCTAGGGCAAATGCAGCCTCATGGAGCAAAACGTTAGCCCTCCTTGGGCTTCTCCAACCTGCCACACGTGCCAAACTGCCATGACTGTCTCCCAAAACGTCCATGACGTTGGATGACGTCATGAGCCTCCTGGGTGACATCCTGGGCCTTCCAAGGCCAACGTTCCAATGAAGAGGGCACAACCCCCCTAGGTAAGGCTCTCCCAGGGTGCCTCTGTGGAATGTCCTCCTCTTCTCCGGTGCAAACCCCTTTGTCCTGTCTTTGCCCTCTGTTGCGGTCTCAACATCCATCTGGTGGGCTCTTCAGCCCCACAGAGGTCCGAACTAATCATCTCCCCATTTGTACCTGTCTGTCGAGCATGATGGCCCATATTGTTAACTTGTTCATGGCCATCATTGTTGTAAGGACACTCATGTTCCCAATGTGCTTCACTACACTGCAAACACCAAGGATTTTCATCCACTACATTTGCAGGAGCTAAAGTGTTTGGAACCTCTTGATCATTCTTTGGTTTATAGAACTGGTTCCCCTTTTGGAATTGACCTTTGTACAGGACCATAGGTGCTTGGCTCTGGGCTCTTTCCACGTTGACAATTCTACTCATCATTAACTCTTGATTTTTTATCATGCCATCCATGGTTGCTTGTAATTTTGCCATACTGGCGCAAAGGTCTGAAGTAGGCTCAGTATTGTGGACTATCTTGGGTTTGGTGTCCATTTTGCCCCTTGGATTTGTGAAAGGCTCAATCTTAGACGAATGGAGGTTGCCTTCAATCTTGGTAGCCAATTCTTGAGCTTCTTGGATTGTTTGGGAGTTTTTGTCTCTGAGGAGATACCCTAGTTGACCAGTGAAAGATTTGGTATAGATATAGACAAGGTAATTATCGGTTGGATGATGGCTTACAGGGATCTTTTGCAACATAGTTTCAAACCTAGTATGGAACTCTCGAATGGTCTCATTTTCATGCTTCCAAAGGGAATTTAGCCTAGTTAATAGCATGTTGGGGTCTTCCTTGATACTCCATCTCTTGAGAAAGGCTTCTTCTAGTTTGTCCATGGTTTTAATGTTGCCATCGAGAAGACTATGATACCAACGTCTTGAAGCATCAAGGAGGGTAGCGGAGAACAATTTCATGACTAGGTCTTCAGCATCATCACTAACGAGGTGAAGCTGAAAAAACGCCCAAAAATTGCTCATATGCTCTTCAGCACTGATTGCATGAGTATCGGTAAACTTAGGCAACCACTTCTCATACTTGGGTGGCATTTGCCTAGGGTAGCCTGGTATCGCTAACATGTCTAGCGGTTTGAAAAGAGTAGATGACCATTGTCTTTGGTTATTGGCTGGGTTTGGTGCATTGGTCTGAGTTGTTGTGCTAGACATGGTGTTCAAAGGAAGACTTCCTCCAAAAAGTGATTTTACTATAGGAGAGTTTCGGGGAGGCTTTCTTCTGAAGGATTGAGGAGGGTTATTGTACCTACTTGTGGTTTGTGGAGTCGCCAAATAATTTTCTTGAAACTATCAAAGGAAAAGGAAAAACACCCTAAGTGGAGTCGCCAGGTAAGCTTGTAAGATAAAGACTCTAGAGGCAAGGCTTACCGAAAAGTGTCGTCTTGAGGAGAATTGATTCAGTGTTCCCTGGCAGCGATGCCAAAATGTTATCGCACAGTTTGTAGTTAAGGTAAAAGACAGATGAAAGGAGGTCAAACTGGCATAACTGAGACTATCCCACCACTGTCACCTCAATGGGATAGCTCTTTCTGTTTAGGGAGGTAAGGCCCAGGGGAGATGGCCCCGGTGACCTAGGGTTTTGAGAAGGCAAAGGCTTATGGCTAAGTAATATTATTCCCCTCTCAAGTCACCACCTGATCAGAAAGTCCGGCTTAATAGCCAAATAAAGATAAAAGATAACTGGAAAATAGCAACCAAGAAGTGTACCTGCCCGAGACAAAGCAGCAAAGAAACTATACATGTGCAAGCTCACTTGTTGGTTAGTACTTCACATAATCAATGACTTTCTRATAATAAGCAATTGAGCAATAATATTGACGAAGTAAATCAATGTTTATACAATAGCAATGATTGCAATATCACTTCTCAATAAATGCCAATGAAACTTTAATGATGAATGGCAATCAATGTAACAACACTTTAGAAACAATGCCTTAACCAATCATTCAATTGCTTTAAAGGTAAAACGAATGCTACATAGAGGTGTTTATAGCAATAAAAGGTGACGGTAGCAATAGGGTTAGTAAGATTAGTCTAGACTAGGGTTAGAAATAGTTAGAGGTTGTTCAAGAATGTTTTAGAAATAGTTCGTGATCAAGGTACTCAATACAAGAGGTCTTGGATCAATAAGCTAATAGGGCATATGGAGTCAAAAGGGGCTACAAATGTTGAAGGACTAAATAATAATGATAAGGCCAAAGACGAGAGGGTTAAATGTTGAGGTGTTGTTAAGGCAAGGCCTCAACAATGAAACCCTAGGGGAGAAAGGCTCACTAAGGTGTAGAAACCCTAGGTCTTAGTGCTTTCTCCTCCTTCTTTAGCTTATTGGCAAGATGAAATCAGCTAGCTTGAGTAAGAGTTTATAGGGCTAAAGACAAGAGAGTTAGAAGGTGAAGTGTTGCTAAGGCAAGGCTTCATCAAACAAACCCTAGGGGAAAACGGTTCATCAAGGTGTAGAGACCCTGGGCCTTGATGCGTTTTCCTCCTTCTTAGCTCAATAACAAGGAAAAAACAGCTAGCTAGAAGAGTATGGATAGAGTGTTTCTATGGCAAGGCTCTATCTTACCTCATCAAATCAAAATAGTTTCTTAACTTGATAGGGACATGAGACAAGGACACCAACATGTGCTTGTCACCTAGGGTTTTAATGCAGCAAATTAAAATAACAAATGCAAGTAAACAATACGATAACCATTCAATCAAGAAGTGTTGCAGAAATTCAGTTACATAAACCATGCATTCAAGTAGCCAAACCCTAGTTGTAAACCTTCCACCAAGAAGAAATGCCAAAATAGTCCAAAAATAGTCTCCTTCAACAAGTCGCACCAATTTTCAGCCAAAAACCCTAAATGAGGGCGCTAATTTCAGACCTCACTAATGTGTGAGTGAAAGATGATGAAAAAATGAGAGTGAAAACCCTCAATTCATACAATAGCAATGACCTTAATTAATATTTAGGTCATCAAAAGGCCGACAAGGCCAAAATACCAAATAATATTGTTTTACATTAAATTGTCATAAATTAAAACCCTAATCAAGCAAAAGCAAGACGTCATGCCCCTTCTAGGGTGACGTTAGCCCTTTCTAGGGCAAATGCAACCTCCTGGAGAAAAACGTTAGCCCTCCTTGGGCTTCTCCAACCTGCCACACGTGCCAAACTGCCATGATTGTCTCCCAAAACGACCATGAAGCTGGATGACGTCACGAGGCTCCTCCTAGGTGACGTCCTGGGCCTTCCAAGGGCAACGTTCCAATGAAGAGGGCACAACCCCCCTAAGTAAGGCTCTCCCAAGGTGCCTCTGTGGAACGTCCTCCACTTCTCCGATGCAAACCCCTCTGTCCTGTCTCTGCCCCTTGTTGCGGTCTCAGCGTCCATCTGGTGGGCTCTTCAGCCCCACAGAGGTCCGAACTAATCATCTCCCCATGTGTACCTGTCCAATGTGGTACCTATCCGTCGAGCATAATCCTACACATCAACAGCTACGCCTTCCATGGGCTCATAAGTCACAAGGATCATAGCAATGTCAATCACATCTCATAATCAATATTATTAAACAAGTGCATAAAACCCCTTTTACCCCAATCAAGTGCTCAAAGACATTATACAAATCTGCAATGCAAGTTTGTAGGAAGTGACAGGGCGTTCTATTGGGCTAGTGTCCACTGGAAAAGGGTTGTTTCCGGAAGAGATTAAATCCAAGTCATGTAAATGGGTGAGGTGGATAAGGGATGTCCCGAAAAGGGGTGTAGTGAAAGCAGGGAAATGCAAGGCTTACTTGTGGGTGCCTTTGTAGAAGGCCAGCTGCACTTGTCCTGGATGCAAATGTTTCCAAGCCCATTCATGCCTTTTATTATTTAATCTTTATTGTTTTTCCTTCAAGAAGCTAATCAGGGGACATTGCCCTGCCGTGGTGACCAATGGTGGCAATGTTACCCACAAGCACTTTCACGGAGATGAGAAGGTTGGCTCGTGCTAAGACCCCCTTTCTCTTGGCCATGCAACAAAGAGCCACTACCCTGGCGTGGTAACCAGTTGCTAGTAGTGTCATACCGTTAGGTACCCATGGGCCTTATAGGTTGGCTCGTGATGAGACCCCATATCCTCTGACTAGGTCTTGTTTTATTATTTTTATGGGTCGCTCTTGTTTCTTGCTGAGAAGCTTTTTACTGCTTTCTCGAGGATCCCTGGGTGAACCATCTCGAGGTTTTATGTTTAGTCTTTTATCTTTTGCCAGCTTGCTTTTACCTTCTGGGCCTTTAGCCCCTTCTTCCCACAAGGCAAGGTGCAACCGTTGAATAATTGGCCAACCCAATGCCCGGACAAATGTAATGGGATGGATGAGCGGGAAACAAGATGAAAAAAGTGGTAATATGACGGGAGAGAACAATGACTTTTCACAAACCCCCCCAGTGGCAACTCAAAACCTATGGGCACGGGCTTACTAGGGCATCCTGTCATTCCCCCCAGACATGGTTAAGTGGACAAGTATAAGATCCAAGCATTTGTTAGAAACAAAAGGAATTAAATGCACATATTCAAAGGTTTTGAGGATCAGAGTGACACATACCATCATACCTAGACTCGTTACCTCTTGGAGAAAGAACCATCTCTGATACAAGACCAAGCCAAAGGTGATGGATGTTGTTGTTGCTAACAAAGTGGAGGTGCTGAAAGGGAGAAAAGATAGGCCCTCCATGGCCATGCTCAAGTCAATCTGGTTCTCGGTACTCCACGTCTAGGACCTGTGGACCTCAAGACATAATCTCCTAGTTATCCCTAAAAGTGGGGGATAACATCTGGCTCCAACTCGGGGACACATGCTCACCGTAGAGCACATGAGAACCTCAACATTTGGCATAACCTGTAACCTGCTTGATCTCAATAGCAACTATTAGTAATCATTTGGGGTGGTGATATCACCCCAGTTCATATATATATATATATATATATATATATATATATATATATATATATATATATATATATATATATATAAGACTGAAATAAAAGCAATCATATGTACAAGTGTGAAAGCAAATTACTCTAACATGCAATGAAATGGTATATACAATGATTGCAAAATGCCTACCTACTTACCTGCACTTACCTGTGAAGTCAGCTTCCCCCACCTTGGTGGGGTTTGAGGAGGTGCCCACTGACTGGTAAAGGGCGCCTTCTTCCTTCCAAAGTGGACAAGTAGTATGAGTCGTCAACTGATTTTCTTCCAACTTTGAAAGGTCCGAGCCAATATTGAGTACTTCCTTTGACATTGGTTGGCTCTCCTTTCTTGGTATCCCACATCCATACTTCATCCCCTTCCTTGTACTCTTTGATCTTCTAATTGGTTGTTCCTTGAACAACATTGGTGTATTGTGCAGAGGGAGGAGCGTGGGAATCTGTTGTAAAGACTTCCTACTAGGAAGGCCGAATCAGTATGTCACTTTCTCCTGTTTTTAGCAACTTCACGGTCCCAACTTCCTTGTCTTTATATTTGTCTAGGAGTTGTTGATATTCCTCTTTCTTGGGCCATTGAATCTGGTCGAAGTCTTCCTCTGATGCAAAAGGTATATCATTTGGAGAAAACTCAGGAAGACTTTCCATGATTTGCTCATGTGCTTTGTCATCTTTGATGGGATCACTAGCTTCTTGCACATGGGTTGTAGTCACGGGTACATTCAGGAGACGACCTGTAGTTCCATCTTTCAAAGGTATATTCACATAAGTGAGGTCCATCTCAAGAGTACCTTCCAGTTTTGAGGCAAACACTTCCTAGACAACAACATCCCCCACACATCTGGGACATCAACTACCACTATGTCCATGTGGATCAATTTCTCGGGGTATTCTTTAAGGCAAACTTCGACATTCTCAATTACCCCATGTGTGGGTATGGCTTTAGATTCAAAGCCACACACATTCCTGTAAGGTCGTGTGACTTTTAAACCTAATTGTTGCATGACCTTGAGGGACATCATATTAGCATCGGCCCCTGAATGCAGCATGCAGTTGTTGAGGCTCCTGTTATTCATTATCAAGGTCATAAAGAAGGGGGAGTGTTCGTCATACTGGACCCTAAAGTGATCAGCTTGCAACATAATAGGAGGGTCCATGGATCCATCTGATCCTTTAAAAAAATTGTCAAGTCGTTCTGTAACAAATGGTACCTGAATGACTTCTCTTAGAGGGATGGTTACATGCATCTTAAATAGTGCCCCTTCAAAGTCAAAGTTTAAGTCCACCCTCTCGGTTTTGGAAGTATAAGGGAGGATAATGTCCGACGGTTGAGGTTTCATTTGAGCTGTCACAGAAATGGTAGAGATGGGTTAGTTCAGCTTCTTTCGTCTATACACCTGGAACTCTTGTTTCTTCAATTTCTCTTTTGATTCCCAGTCTAGGTTGTTTATTACTGCCATTCTAGCCAGCCTGGTTGCTTCTTTTATGCCCTCCCGATGTTCTTCAACAATGATATTTATTTGGGGGCCTTCCATGAGATGGCCCATATTATTCACTTATTCATGGCTATCATTGTTGTAAGGACACTCATGTTCCCAATGTGCTTCACTACACTGCAAACACTAAGGATTTTCAACAACTACATTTGTAGGGGCTAAGGTGTTTGGAACCTCTTATTATTCCTTGGTTTATAGAACTGGTTCCCCTTTTGGAATTGACCTTTGTACGGGACCCTAGGTGCTTGGCTCTGGGCTCTTTCCACGTTGACAATTCTACTCATCATTAACTCTTGATTTTTTATCATGCCATCCATGGTTGCTTGTAATTTTGCCATACTGGCGCAAAGGTCTGAAGTAGGCTCAGTATTGTGGACTATCTTGGGTTTGGTGTCCATTTTGCCCCTTGGATTTGTGAAAGGCTCAATCTTAGACGAATGGAGGTTGCCATCAATCTTGGTAGCCAATTCTTGAGCTTCTTGGATTGTTTGGGGGTTTTTGTCTCTGAGGAGATACCCTAGTTGACCAGTGAAAGATTTGGTATAGATATAGACAAGGTAATTATCGATTGGATGATGGCTTACAGGGATCTTTTGCAACACAGTTTCAAACCTAGTATGGAACTCTCGAATGGTCTCATTTTCATGCTTCCAAAGGGAATTTAGCCGAGTTAATAGCATGTTGGGGTCTTCCTTGATACTCCATCTCTTGAGAAAGGCTTCTTCTAGTTTGTCCATGGTTTTAATGTTGCCATCGGAAAGACTATGATACCAACGTCTTGAAGCATCAAGGAGGGAAGCATCAAAGTGTAGAGACCCTAGGCCTTGATGTGTTTTCCTCCTCCTTAACTCAATAACAAGGAAAAAACAGCTAGCTAGAAGAGTATGGATAGAGTGTTTCTATGGCAAGGCTCTATCTTACCTCATCAAATCAAAATAGTTTCTTAACTTGATAGGGACATGAGACAAGGACACCAACATGTGCTTGTCACCTAGGGTTTTAATGCAGCAAATTAAAATAACAAATGCAAGTAAACAATACGATAACCATTCAATCAAGAAGTGTTGCAGAAATTCAGTTACATAAACCATGCATTCAAGTAGCCAAACCCTAGTTGTAAACCTTCCACCAAGAAGAAATGCCAAAATAGTCCAAAAATAGTCTCCTTCAACAAGTCGCACCAATTTTCAGCCAAAAACCCTAAATGAGGGCGCTAATTTCAGACCTCACTAATGTGTGAGTGAAAGATGATGAAAAAATGAGAGTGAAAACCCTCAATTCATACAATAGCAATGACCTTAATTAACTCCCTCCCCCATTTAACTCGAACTCGGGCCCTTGATGTCTTGTAACATACTTCCACAGTGGATATTTACTCTCTTGAGCCTCCTGTCTTGCTACAGCAATGTTTTTTTCAGCATTAGAAGCTGCACTTGCAGCAGATGGAACACTAACAAAGGGTGATGAAGTTAAAGGAGGGGGAGCAACATCAACAGTGGCATTCCTCCCTTTCCTTTGAGTTTTTCCAACTGCCCTTGCTGATTGAGACATGATTTCTATGGAACGAGGAAAAGAAAACACTGTTGTAAAAGAAAACAACAAATCTGGTTGTCAAATCCACCCACCAAGCACTTGGAATCCCTTTAAATCTGCCATTTATCCTTCAACTGCACACCAAAACACCTCAGAGCTCCAACCTGCAAGATAAAATGTGAAATAATGAGGTGCAGATCGCCTTTTTAGTGACCCACGGGCCCATTTTCGAGTGACACGTGTCCTAAAATCGGGACACTATTCGAGCACATGTCCTATGCACAGGACACGTGCCAAACACGTGTCCTATTGTGTCCATGTTTGATATGAATGATACAGATTCGGAGGGCCATATGGGCGTGTCCTATTACAGAGGTTTGAAGTCAATGGTCCTTGTAGACCAAAGGTCAAAGGGCACAAGGAGATGAAATGAATCATCTGATGGTTGGAATTCTAGAGAAACTCTATAATAGAGAATGCTTTCTTGATGGAAAAACAACCACAACCCATGAGAGATGGAAAAAATGAAGCTTGGGAAGAAGAATGGGCAGTAGCAAAAGGATGAAGGATGAAGTTTGTTCGAAGATTGGAGAACAAAGGAATTTTGAGCATGTCCACAGTGAACAAAGACTGTCTCTGAGCCAAAACAATCTACGAGAATAAACCAGTGAGTAAGAATACATGAAATCTCCAATGCAAAGTGTATAGCTCTAGTTTGTATAAATTTTCTGAGCATAACAGAATCTGTCTTTGTTGGTTTTCCCATTCAGATTTGCAAGGTGTCTCTATTGTGTCTATGGTGTGTTTAATGGCTTGTGATTGAATGTTCTATTCTTGTTATTAAATGCAAATGCCATATCACCAATTCGTTTTTGATTCACCGCAACATTGAAATTCAATTGCAACAATCTTAGGCTTATGGACTTGCTGGTCTTTGTTTAAGTAAATGATAAACTACAGAAGATACCATTGCATGTATGCACCAATTCGATTCACCTCGACATTGAATCAATTCTAGTAGGCTAGATTGTTGTGAATTTCCCAATCAATACTTTTCCCACTAAAATCAATTGCTACGTACATTGATATAAAACTTATGGCTTGTGCACTGTGTAATTGTTAGAAATTTCGTACTAGAGCAACTTTAATGCAACTTCAGAAATTTCACCTCTTTCTTAGAGGTTTCCAGGATCTTAACCCTGTGAATTTTCAACCTTTGGGCTGTTATGAAATATGATAAAACAACAGCAACAGTAGACAATATTTCACTTCTTAAAAAACCCAATCAACAAGTCAATCCAAGAGAAAAGATACCCAATGTCTGCCAACAAGTTTCAGCCCTCTAGGGCAATCTTATCATGCATAAACCAGATCTGAAATTCACTTTATGACTGAAGAAATTGCAGAAGTAAATCTGCCCTATCTTCTTCAAGATTAATGTCAAATCACTTAACAATTTCAGCCTTGACTATGTCAAGTCAGCTAGACATATATGTGCTGGAAATTACCAAACCATGAAGATAAAGATGGCTGAAAATCAAATCTGCAATAAGACAATTATTGTACAGTTGAAAACTTCATATATATGCATAAACATGAAGTTCATGTACATACCATATCCTCATCCCAAGGTTAGTACAATCCTCTAGCTCTCCAAAACCCTAGATAGGGAAAACCAAAAAAACCCTAACCAACACCAAGGAGCTCCGACAAGCCAGCATCACACTAGCAAGTCCTAGGCAAGACATCTCCTCTTCTCCACTCCTTAACAAGTACAATCTAGGGTTTAATCACAAAACCCTAGCTCAAATGTCTTCAAGGGATGACACCCCAATCCTAGTATTCAAGATGCTCCAAAATCCCAAGAAACCCTAACACCTTCAAGACGAAAGATCAAGTACAAAGATGAAGTACAAGGAAAGAGAGAGAGAGACGAGAGAGAATGGTGCACTCTTCTCCTCACATCTCTAACACAAAATGATCGATACATAATGATGATCATTATATCCAACGTCTTCTTCACAAGATAAAGCCCTTGTATCTCACAAAAATCCTCCAAGAAAGATGTCCTCCCTCTTTTTCATAATAACTCCTAAGGTTTCCTCATGAAACCTAGCACCTTACTCCAAGAAGACAAGTACAAAGAAAAGAATACAATGATGATGATGAAAGGACTCTCTCCTTCTATATATATGAGAGGCAATGGAGACCAACAATACAAGTGTGGGCCTAAACCCTTACAAGCAACCTACAAAGCCATAAGTAGGCTCACACATGCGAAGCGCTACACTCCAAGGGCACACATGTCAAGCTCCAAGGCGATGTCATACACAAGCAAGGCTCCAATGCAAGGGCACTCCACGAGATGTGTCCAACACTCCTCCAAGCCTCAAAGGACTCCAACGCTCCTCCTAAGCCATGTGTTCCACTAGGTCTACTCCCCCTGCATGAGCATTGTCGCAACCCAGGTGTCCTCAAGTCAACTCCATGCCTCCATGCAAGCATCCAAGCTACCCCATGTTATCTAGGGCTCAACACCATCCTCCAAAATGCCAAACTCTCCTCACAATTTTGTACTCCATATATGTAGTAATAAATAATAATGATATAACAATCTAATTTAAGGTCACGGCCTAGCCAGACACTAGATTGATGTATGAGGCTCCCTTGTTTGTGAAACAAGGGAACTCCATGCAACATGTGTACAATTCCCTCCAAGCCTCGAGAATCCATCTCCATGGATTTCATTAGTGATCTACCAACCACTCAATGGAAACATGATTGCATCTTTGTGGTGGTATGCAGATTTTCAAAGATGACAATTTTCATACCATGTAACCAAACTATTGATGCTCCTAAAGCTGCAACACTATTCTTCCAACATGTTTGGAGCCATTTTGGATTACCATTGACCATCATTTTTTATCATTACTCCAGATTTCTCAATCACTTTTAAAAATCGTTGTGGAATCATTTAGGTTGTTAGCTTTAGTTCTCTACTATGTTTCATTCACAAATTGAGAGCCAAATTGAGGTATTGAGCAAAACCTCGGTTCATGCTCTCCACATCTACCAACAACAAAACAAACAATGGGATCAATATTTTGCAGCATATCTAAAAAACAGAACCACATGTCTGTAAAGGACACTCTATTTTGAGGTTAGTTTTGGCTTTTAGCCTCTTGCTCCCTATGACATTCCAGTTGTTCCCCTAGCTCCATCCACATCCCACCAACAAAGCAAGACAAGGCTTATTCTTTTATGCAAAACTTAGCCAAGATCCACAACAAGGTTCATGACCTCCTTCAGCAAACAT
Organism: Picea engelmannii; assembly: GCA_009831015.1. Lineage (NCBI taxonomy): Eukaryota > Viridiplantae > Streptophyta > Pinopsida > Pinales > Pinaceae > Picea > Picea engelmannii. The sequence continues at coordinate 124,969 of ML779593.1, forward strand.
AGGCCAAGTACAAGGCACTACACGATTGGTATCAAGTTGCTCCACATTTTGAGGTTGGTGATCGAGTTCGTTGCATTTGGACAAGCGTCACTTCAAAAATCAACATCACAGAAGCTCAAGCCATTTGGTATGGTCCTTACACCATCACACGACAAATGGGTCCAACTGCATTCAAGTTAGAGCTTCCACCTCAGCTTGGCATTTGTGATGTGGTGGACGTCAACTGGATAACGTTTTATGAGCCACCTCAGTTGGAGGAATCAGTGCCAATCACACATCTGGAGGCTACAATTCTATATTTTCAGGCTCCTTTTCCTGAAGATACTCTTCTCGATGTCCACACCAGATCCACTAGGCAGCATCACAGTAGCACTTACTTGGTGGGCCGCAAAAGGTACTTTATCCTCTTAGGCCAAGTAGTTTTCCCAATCAACTTTTGAACAGTGATTTCCCCATCTCCAGTAGAAATAGGGAGTGATTTCCTATAAAGCACAGAGGACTTGACGAGACTTGGTCCAGTGAACATGTGTGAACATGTATTATATTTGTACTTTTCGATTTCGTACTTTAGTTCAGTTTGTTCTTTATAATCCTGCTCTCTTTTGGGTGACTTAGTCTACATTGAACACTCACCTACTTTATTATATTTTATTGAAGACTTGATCAACTTTGATCGCTCTCCCCTGTAATATAAATGAGTTTACAGCATGTGTACAGTTCCAACAATTTTCTTCTACTTGTATACTCGTCTTTGTTTATTCACTTGTATGTGAGTCTCTCATGCTCATACCAATTTCTGCCATGTGCACAGATCTAAATGTGATTTGACATGCACTTCAGTCACAAATTATTGGCAAATGAGAAATACATTATCACATGCAACAATGTAACAGCGATGGATTATAAAACTGTCTCTGTAATTGTTATTCATCGCTGACCCATGTAGGAAAATAAGTTGTATTTGACAGTGTTAAAAGCCTCTGTCAAAACTTTGTAACATTGATCTCTATATCAACATTACTAAAAAATTTAAAAGCAATAATAAGAATCAAAACTGGTATTTTAACACTTGAATTTGGTCCTACAAAATAACAGGAAAATAGCTAAGGTAAATACAGGTTAAATAAATCTAGTCCACTTCTCAAATAGCCCGGGTGACAAAATTGCATATCTAGATTCAAAAGTGTGTTTCCTTCGATATTTGAAGATTGTCATCCAGAAATTTTTTCTTTCAATGATTGTAGATATTTATAAGAGATTGCTTTCATTGTAAAATTTTGAGAAAGATCTTAAAGAAGCTAAAAATACAAGATTATCAACATAGAAGGTTGGTCTGAGCGGGAGCATAGAGAACCAGTTGTGACCTGCGGCCAGGGTTTACAATAGATGCACCGTGTCCCTCCAGCTCTTCCTGGAGAAGAAGCATTCAACTTGCTGTGGAATCCGTGGAGACACCGATTAATGTCTGTGGGGAATCGCCAGCAAAGACTTGCACTTGAACTCAAGGAATCCATGGAGACAACGATCATTGACTGTGGGAAATCCCCAGCAAAGACCTGCACTTGAACTCAAGGAACCCATGGAGAAGTCATTTCATCGACGCTTCTCTTGAGGCATGCATACTCTCATTCCCTAGACTTGAGCATCCAACACGCTGAGAAATCCGTGGGAAAGTTTGTGGGAAAAGCATCCCATGCTCTTGAGAAAATGGAGCACCCCAACCTTGAGAAGATTTAGCCAAAGAGGAAGAGGATTTTCAATGCCTTGTAGCAGCAGCAGCAGCAAAGAAGGGCCCTCCCTCAAAGATAGAGAACTCCAGCTTTGTGAAGGCAGTATCTGAGATTCCTGAGGTAAACATCTCAACCTCATCTCCAAGGCGAAAAGCCCTTCTTTGTGTGGAAAAAGCATTGATTGGAAAGTTCATGGGCCAATGGTCAAGCCACAAGCTTATTGAACTCTGGTTGGAAGAATATCGGTACCCATCAATGAAGGGTTCCCTCAACTTTTTTCTGTGTGGAAGAGAATACATTGCCTTCCTATTCCAGCTAAAGGAAGATCCAGACCTTATATTCGGGAGTGGCCCTTACTTTCTGGGCCCAAAAGGGCTTTACTTGAATAGATGGACAATTGATTTTAACCCGGAGGAGGAGGACATTCCCAAAACAATCCGTGTCTAGGTCTACCTCCTACATCTTCCCTTGAGCTTTTGGGATGATCCAACCTTCGATCTCATTGGTAACAGAGAAGTTTTTAGATAAGGCAGTTCCAGAGGCTTGCCAATATTCTTGTGCAAGAATATGTATGAAAGAGGAATTTTCAAAGGGGTTTCTGTAGGCAATACAGTTAAACCTTGATGGTTGGTGCCCCATTCAAGAGCTGGACTACGAACAAGTCCCTTTCAAATGCAATATCTACCATGAGTATGGCCACTTTAGCAGAGATTGCAACAAGGGGACCGCTCCCCGACCTCCCCAAGAACAGCCAATGCACACAGTGACAAGAAAAAAGTGTCCACAACCATCTATTTCACAACCTACAACCAAATCACCATATTTGTCTCCAACCAATCGTTTCAAGGTCCACAATGAGGAGAATGACCTGGAATATCCAACGAAAGAGGAAACATACAAAGCAGATCCAGTGGAAGGGAGACAACACTCCACCGATGAACCATCAGAAGAGGGGACGAACAGAAAAAACAAATAATCAGAACGAGTTGAGGAAGAAAACCGTAGCAACAGGTTACAGGACGAGCCCAACCCACACACTCCTTTGTATGTGGGGTCTCTCAAACAATCTTTAAGCTCTCCACCAACAACCCGAGGCAGGAAGACGAGGAAAGAAGCACAAGAACAGGAAGCAAAACACAACAAAGCAATGGGATCGCAATCCTTGTTGGGCAAATATAGCTATTCTCTGCAAGGCTCCTCTTCAAAGTAAGATGTTTTTTCGATGTCTTTTGTTAGGAAACTAGTGTCAAGTAGTATACTAGTAATTATGTAAGTCAGAGCAAGACATTGGGGAAAAGGAAACTCATAATTCCATCTCACTTTGTTTGGAGATTGGAAAACTTTGAGGACAGCAACCTTTCCCCTTATTTTCTATAATCTCAGGACGTCTAGGTTTGGCCACAGCCTCTCTTTTCTTTTAATACAATCTAACCGTCATTGTTAAAAAAAATACAGGTTAAAAATTGCCATGTTTGTGATGCATAGTTGAACCTATTAAAATTTCAGATCATAGTAAGCAGTTTCTGCAATTTGAAGATTAAACCCTAAAACTAGTAACTGAAAACTTATACTTCAATCAAAACTGTAAATTCTAAATGCTAGACTCTATAAACACACCACATTAAAAAATACAAACAGCAAGTACATAGATATGAGCTCTCAATCAGGCATCTATCTATTAACTCAAGAAAACAGAAATTACAATAGTTCAAAAACTCTGCCTCTCACACTCCTAATGTCTTAATCAAAAACTAGAATTTTAACATGGTACCAAAGCGCGTTATCTGAAATCCTCCAGGATCTGTATATGGAGTGCATTGTTACCTGTGAGAGTTGTCAAAGGATTCTAGTGGGTGTGATGCCCTAAATTTGGTGATTGAGACAGATCCATGGGTAAGATAGGAGTCTAGACCTGTGAAAGGTTTGTGGGTGAGATGCCCGTGAGACTCCAGTGATTGAAGTTGTTTATGCTAGAGAAAGGCAATCTGCATTTGTGATAGGTTGCTCATTGATTGGATTTCCAGCTGATGGTTTATTTGAGGTGTGTCCAAAGAGTTGGTGGGATGACTAATCTTGGTCACAAAGAGTGTGGCCATCTAGAGGGTGTTTCCAACTTTACACCTTGGAAGTGCCGACTGCAGATGCTACTGGAGGAGGTTGATTTGTGGTATTTTGTGAAGCCTAAGGTTACAGCTCCTATCAATCCTGTGCAATTGGTTGAACACAACAAAAAGACAGGCAAAGGGAAGAGAATAATCCTTGATTCTGTGAAGGATCATTTGATCCCTCACTTCGTATAAAAGACATGGGCAAAGTAGATGTATCATGCCTTGATCACTCTATACCAAAGTATGAATATTTCTCACAAGATGTTGCTGAAGAACAAGCTCACTACCACATGCATGAGTGATATAGACACAGTGGCCAACAACCTAATGAAGATCACCGAACTTCAAGACTATCTCACTGCTATCAGCATGAAGGTGGAGGTGAGGAGTTGGTGCCCATAGCACTAAATCGGTTCTCTTCATCTTGGAACCCATGTGTTCATGGTATCTATGCTCATGAGAAGATTCCCAACTTTGAGAAGCTTTGGGATGATTTCATCCAAGAGGAAACCAAACCAGAGACAATTTCAACCAGAGTAGAGGAGATCCAAAACCTAGCCCTCATTGAGAAGGTAAGGACAGGAGATAAGAATGGAGCACCTAGAGGCAAGGAGGAAGAATCAAATTCTTTGAACTAGGGGAACAAAGACTTGAGGCACATGAAGTGTTTCAAGTGCCACAAAATGGGCCACCATATGCATCTTGGTATCTTTAGAGTCAGAAAACCAAGCAGCAGCAAAAGCATTTGCAAGGACTGCAAAAGCTTCAACCGGAGCAAATGAGTTAGCATCCAGATTTGAGACAACATTCTCCATGGTATTGTGCCTTTCCAATAACACTCTTTCTAGTGTAGGGTGGTATGTGGACAGTGGAGCATCCAAACACATGACCTTCAACAAGAAGGCTTTCTACAAACTTCGAGAATGAGGGGATGGCATACAAGAGTTGGGCAATGATGCCACTTATCCAATTACTGGAGTGGGCTCTGTCTCTTTCTGCATGCCCTCAGGTGATGTTCTTGAGTTGAATGATGTCTTGTATGTTCCTGGTTTGACTAAGAATCTTCTTTCAAGTTCTTGCATAACAGATCTACACTGTGTGGTTGAGTTTAATGGTCAGCAATTGATCATTAGAAAACACAGCTTTAAACCTGGCCGAGTTTTGGCCTAAGGAGTTCGAGATGGTACAAGTTACTTGTTGATCCAATAGAGCAAGTATGGCAAGATGCCATGATGTAGGAGTGCCCTTCCATCTTTGTGGAGACAGTTTCAAAACCTACTGCGGAATCAGTGATTGATTCCATGCATGCAACTGATGGGTGTATTGAAGAGTCCAGAACATGTTCGTTCCTGAAGGACTCTCTAAGAATGAAGGAGTTGACCTTGATGAAACTCTTACTCCAGTTACCAAAGGATTCTCTCAAAAATAGGGAGTTGATCTTGTTGAGATTTTTGCTTCAGTGGCCAAAGGTTTTGAGGTGCATGGACAAAATACCCATGAATTCAAATTGAAGAAGGCCCTATATGGGCTGATGCATGTACCATGAGTTTAGTATTTCAGGATCGATGAGTTTTTACTCAAGTTGAGCTTTACCAAGTTTAATGCGGATTTTAATTCATTATTTAATATATATGAACCACTTATATTGGCCCTGTATACAGATGAATTTATCATTGCAGGAAGTCCTGAACAGCTCATGTTGTGGTGTAAGAAGATTTTGACTATTGAATTTGACATGAATGGCGTAGGAGGTTGGCAAGTTGCTGATGAGGTTTTCCTTTTAAAAGGGATTTACACCTTGATGATTCTAAAGAGATTTCAGAGCACAGAAGGCAGCAGTAATCCAGGGTTATGTTTCTTCAAGTTCACAGGTGATCATCAGATTGACCAAGCCCCTAGAAAAGGGGAGGTTTGAGATACTAAAAGTGTGTCTTAGTGTGTTGAAGATCAACTTCCTCGCAAAGATTGAGTGTTAGTTTTTCTGTTTTGTTGTTCAGAAGTTGTTCTCCGGCATGGAGCAGAAGTGATGGTAGGTCCATACCAGCAGATCAATATGCCTCAGTCCATGTGCCTATATGAGGGAAGCACAGTTTTGGAGACAGCAGTAGACTGTAGGTAGAGGGCACAGCGATGAGGGAGGCATAGTCCAGCAGCGGACAACTTTCAGCAGTACAATTGAGGGCGGCAGCAGAGATTATGTGTTTGCAGATCTAGTGTTCAGAACTAAGTTGCAGGAAACGCACGCCCCCCTGTTGCCCCCCTGAAACGAGGTGAAATGCCAGTACAGGTACGGTACGGCCGGGAAACGCCGCCGGCCGTACCGTATGGCATTTCCCAATTTGGAAACACCGTACAGTACGGCCGGCTGCATTTCCCAGCCATACCGGCCCGTACGGCTGTGTTTCGGAAGTCTTAGAGGCGAATTAAGGAAAAAAAAGGGGGTCGTGGGGCCCCCAAACAGTCAATTAAATTTATTTATGGAATTTTCTATATTCTCCAATGAGAATGAGGTTGATTTTCTGTCATTTTTTTTAATTTAAAAAAGAAATTTCTAGATGCAAATAGAAACCCTAAATCTCCTTCCTTTGCTATAAGAAACCACTTGCTTCACTCATTCCTCACATTTTCATTAGCAAGAGGAGCTTCCTACAGCAGCTGCAAGGAGATTGTGTGTGGTTTTCGTGAGCAGATTTCTTTTCTATTTGGTGAGCAGATTTATTTTATGTTTGCTTAGCAAGTTAGCAGATTTTTTTGTTCTCTTGGTTTGCAATATGCAAATTTCTGTTTTGTTTGGTGAACAGATTTTCTTCTTGTTTTTGTAGCATTTATGGCTTCTCAAAGTGTTGTTTCATCTGCACCTAGAGCTGCTGAAGTAAGCAGGCAGCAAGAATACTATCCTCTTTGGAAGCATGTTACCAAGGTCAAGGCTATGGGTGTTGGTGGAGGTTCATGGAAATGGAAGTGCAATTTATGCAAGAAGAATAAGACCTTCAAGGGCTCTTACACAAGAGTCAAGGCTCACATTTTGCATGAAGGGAAGGGTATTGAAGGTTGTGGACATACTTTTGATCTGCAGGTGAGGGACAAATTCCATAAAGAGCATGATGATACTCAAAAAATTAAGGATAATAGAGCCAAGATTGCTATGCATGGCAGTAGCAAGCATCCTCTGTTAGCAATGAACCAAGGATTGTTCATGAAGCAAGGAAGAGGAGGGCGCTAGAGGTAGAAAACAAGATATCCAAAGGCCCTAGAGGACGACATGCAGCTACAAACAGCAGATTGATGAAGATGTTCAACAACCAAATGAGAGAAGAAACAGAGTCAAGAGTGGCAAGGGCCATATCTGCATGTGGCATCCCATTTAATGTGGTTCGGTCCCCCTATTGGAAGGATATGGTGAAGGCAATTAACGAGGCTCCTCAAGGTTTCAAGGGGCCAAACTATGAAAAACTCAGAACAGTGTTGCTGCAGAAAGAGAGGTCATTGA
>ML779593.1:132798-144528 GCA_009831015.1 Picea engelmannii
ATCATTGTTACTAGGTGGAATGGCTTTAACACTCCATTGCACACTTTGGCACATGCTCTAAATCCCAAATTTTATGATAAGGAGTTCATTGCTCAAAGCAATGGGAAGAGGAAGGCCCCACATAAGGACAAGGAGGTGGCCACAGGAGTGAAAAATGTCTTCCAAAGGTTGTTTCCATCTTCTCGGCAAACAGAGGTGAGGGAGAAATTTGCTTGTTTTGTTGTTGGATTAGAGGATTTTGCAGACATCTCAGCTTTGGAGGAGAGAAGCACCATGAACCCGATTAAATGGTGGAATTGTCATGGGGCAAATGGTGTATATTTGCAAAGCCTTGCCACTCGTATTCTATCACAAGTGGCAAGCTCTTCATCAGCAGAAAGGAATTGGAGCACCTATGGTTTCATTCATTCAGTGAAACGCAACAGGTTGGGATCGCAGAAGGCTGAGGATCTTGTATATGTGCATTCAAACCTCCGCCTTGTGTCTCGCAAGGGTGAAGAATATACAAGTAGGCCTCATAAAGAGTGGGATGTGGATGCAGAAAACCCAGACTTAGAGCTCTCTCTTGCTGCTCTTGATATTGTTGATGATGCAAGTGGAAGTGGAATTCAAATTGCCTCTTCTTCCCATCGAGGCTCTAATTCTGTTGAGCATGCATCTTGTTCTATTTTTTATGATGAAGATGAGAATCAGTATGATATGTATTAGGATATGTAATTGTAGTTGCCTTTAGCTCATGCTTTTTTTTTCATTTTCAGTACACACAGCCTCATTTATAAAGGCTGATTTTGGATGTAAAGCCTCATCTATAAAGGCTAATTTTGGATTTTGCTACTTGCATCATGTAATGAATGATATTCATCATCTATGGGAGTTAATATGGACATGGTTTTCCTTCTAAAATGTCATTTATGTGTATCATTATGTTTTTCTTGCAATATAATGCTTTATTTTTTTTAAAACTATATATATATATATATATATATATATATATATATTTTAATTTCTTTTTATATACGATGTTTCCATTTTTTGAGGGTCTGTTTCGTATCGTCTCGGTTTCGAAAACGTTTCCCTGTTTCGTGCAACTTAGGTTCAGAACTTCAGATTTCTACTGTTTTGAGAGATGTTAATCAGTTTTTCAATTCCTAGTTTTAGGGAAGTTAACAGAGCCATGCAGTAAAGTATTGTGTATTTGGCAGCTTAAAAAATATATGTTGGCACTTGTTCAAGTTGTTATGTCCATTCATAATATGTTAGAACTCCAAACCCTAAAAAATATCAAACAGGTGTTTTGGCAGTGCATTCCTACAAAAGAGTTAAGCAGTGCACGACTAAACTTCAACAACATAGCTCCATGCAGTGCACGACTATCAAAAATAAAGAAAACGCAATTTTGCCATTCAATATGATTTTCAACCCAAAAGTGCAGTAATCAGTTTCACTCCAGTGGAAATTGCCAAACATGAAAGCCTCCTCATTTAGTTCTGCATTGGATTACCGTTTCTCGCAAAGCAGGTTTCTCATTCATAAAAAGTAAGATGCATTCCTGATTCAAAAAGATAAATAAGCAAAGTCACAAGACTTACAGACTCTGCGACCCATCCATCTTTGAAATAAAACTCCACAAGTTCAAATCCTCTGCAATCAAAGAGCATTAAGGGAGCAAACTCCTGAGATTCACTATCTTCAATAGTGTACGGACGCCCCCGGCCTGGAATCATCGATATGGTTCCGTCCCTGCCACAGAACTTACACTGCATACCAGGGAAAAGACAAATGATCTTAAGTGACATTACTCACGAACTTGGAAAAAGAAAACTTTTAAAAAACAATCTCCATCTTCTAAAGAATTTAGAAGGATGCATAGATATTATATTAACAGAAAAAGATATGTACAACTCCACAGGTCCATCGACTGATACAACACAAAGATGATCTAAGGTCCAAGTCTCTTGAGATCATTATAACGTATTAACGAGGGCAGACATTGTGGGTTATACTGATACAACTGCGCTAACCAAATCTATACATAGTCGAGTAGAAATCGACATAACTACTTGACTTGAATATTGAATCAAAGAAGTCCAAATCTCTTGTGATCATTTATAACGAGGGGAGACATTGTGGGTTATACCGATACAACTGCTCTAACCAAATCTATATATAGTCGAGTCGAAATCAACATAGCTACTTGAATATTTGACTCAAAGAGTCGAATCAGCTATGGTTGAAGAGACAGCCTGGAAGTTCAACTATATTACAATAATTAGATATTCGGCTGCACCTGACATATAGCTTCCTATTAAGAGCCTATTAAGGTCCACTTTACCAATTTGACCTGTCGAACATATGTTAAGTCCCAGTGCACACACGGTCCATAGACCCAGTTATACATGAGAGAAATACAGTCTTAATCCCTTGCAAAGCTTGGTTTTACCATGGTTCTCTTCACAGTCAGTTTTTTTCCTATTTGATTCATGCAGAGATAACAGAAGAAAATGTAAGTAACCCACCTTCTGCACAAGATGAGCTGAGCCTCTACCTTTGGGGAGGTCCACCATCTCTGACAGTGTGACACACGATTCCTTCTGGCTCACTTCTCCGCAGTTTCCACATTTCAACTAGTGAAAATACCCATCAATCCTTTAAACTTTTTGAATGATAAAACAAAGCATGGTTTCTATAATTTATCTGTACTTCTCTATATGAATGCCTATGCTATACAAACCCCCCAAAAACTGTTATGGGTATGAAAATAGAGAAAGCCAACCTTGAAATAGTAGGAGAAATCAGGATCATCGCACCCACCCTGAGGTTGAAAATTGGCGAGATTCTCTAGCTCCGCCTTGATTTCCAACTTAAGTTGAACCATCTTGGGCTGCCCACAATAAGCAAAACTCGACAAAGAATTCCACACTACTCCAAGTCTTGCCTAACCACAACCCTCTCCTCTCCGCTCAATTGTATAACCAGGCCTGCATCACCAGAAAGGTCAGATTAGATTGGAACTCCAACATAAGCCAATCGAATCAACAAACTACTAAATCTATTACGCAATTAAAATTCCACTTGAAGGCTAGTTGATATTATGCAGTCGAGACTGTTGGTAATTGGAATGCCCTTGTTAAAAACACAGGAAAATTGCTGAAACAATTGGGTTTTCAAAACAATATCGAAGGGAATAAGTTGCCCACCTTTACAAACACCCCATACCTGACAATAGCGAAGAAAATCAGCAATTTATTACTTTTAAACGCGGATAAACACAGACAAAACAAGTAAGCGAGACTCTGCAAGTAAAAGTTACAGTTGCCTTCTCAAAATTGGACCTATGATTCAACGGCGAGTTTCTCGTATCGACAACGGAGTTGTCCATTCCCCGTTCAAATGTGGACGCATGTATTTACTTAAATCAAGGACGAAAAGCTTGTGACCTCTTTGGTCCCCAATGAGCCCTTTTTTTTTTGGCATTCCACTCTTCTTAAAAACAAGGAATAGTAGTGGACATCGCAATTTCTTTATCCGGTTTTAAATTTTTTTGATGAGATATTTGGCTTTTTGTAATGAGGTTAGAAGTTTTGATGAGATATTTGGCTTTTTGTAATGAGGTTAGAAGAGTAGATGTCTCTAGGAGTGGGACTCCCTTGCAAGGGTGTTGTGATGTGTGTTGTAATGTGAGGTTAGAAGGGTAGATGTCCCCTAAGAGTGGGACCCCTTTGTAAGGGTGTTATAATGAGGTTAGAAGGGTAGACACCTAGTTTGTGGGACCTCTCTTACAAGGGTGTTTTTAGACATCTCAGCCCTTGCTAAGTCATAAGTTATTGATACATCTAGCTTGTGAGTTGTTAGATATACACTTAGGTTATAATGGCAGTCAGTTAGTTTGATCTTGGGCCTATCGTAAATCACTCTAATAAATTATTGATTTCCCATGGTTTAAAATAAATGCAAGAAATAGTACAAATACAAAGGTGTCAAAAATTTTAATGATTTAGATATATAAAACATTAAATCACAACAAAAAATTTCAATGTATTTTAAAACATTTAGACAATTCCAATATCAACAACTTGCTTAGGTCCTCTACAACCAATAAAAATAAGAGGAAGATAGAAGACAACTCTGTATAAGCCCTTTAGAACACTTAAACTTAAAGATGGGTGTTATTGATTCATCAAGTAACAATGAGGAATTTTAAGCTCAAACAATCTTCTACTCAATTGACCATTAAAAGACTAAACCCTTCATGAATTAGCATTGACTCGGTGTATAATCATGAGACTCTCTTATATGCTTTTGATAGATCTAGTTTTACTATGAAAGCTAGCATTTTTCTTGTTTTGATAGTTTGAAATGATTCTTATGCCACTCTCACAGCATTGTAAATAAGTCTCCCATTCAAGAAACCAAATTGTTTAGAGCCAATTGCCTCAATATTGGCTTGATCCTTTTAGCTGTGACTTTTTCTATGATTTTCTAGATAGAGTTACATAATGATATCGATCTAAAGACCTCGAAAATATCAAGGTCAGATTTTTTGGAATCAAATAGATGAGAGTATAATTGAAGACCTCTAAGACTTTCCCTGGAGTCCTGTATTCCTCTACCATAGCCAATAGATCCCCCTTTATATGCTCATAGAAACCAATAAAAAATTCAATGAACCAACCATCAGGACTAGGACTTTTTCTTGTTGGAAAGAGTAAACAATATCTTTTAACTCCTCCTTTGTCACTGGGGTCATCATGAGAGCATTCTAGTTGTCCTCCACAAGCTTGGGGTAAAAGGAAGAGATTCTTGTTATCTCTACAATATTGGCCCTTTTCGATGCTTTAAAAGGCGAGTGGAAATGTGATGCCCCCACCTTATAGATTTGTTGAAACCTATTTACTCTAGCCCCTAGGACATTTTGAATATCCCATATAGTATTCATGTTTTTTGTCATATCTGCATAATTATGAAAGAAACATGTGTTTTCATCTCCATTTTCAACCCACAAAGCTATGCTTTTGAGTCTAGATAGAGAACTTTCCAATTCAATAGTGCCCTCTTGACATCCTCTAGTTTTTTAAAAGTTGAAAGATCATCTTCATTGAATATACCACTAGCATTCTACTCACAAATATGTCCCCTTGACCTACCCACTGAGTCCAAAGCCACAAATTACCAATCTTTTAGAATGCCTTTCAATGAATCAATGGTTGCACTATTTACCACCAATGTTTTCTACAAACAAATAGCACCATATTATGAGTGGTTATAAATCTATGGAGTTCACCCTTCTTATGAAATGCACCAACCCCTCAAATGTTTAATGATAGTAGAATCACGATTTAACCTTTTTGAAGGACTTCCCTACTCCAAGGGTCCCTTGGATTGTGCTTTGTTTTCTTGCATTGACCTATCTTTCCACTTTTTCTTTTGCTAAGAGAATATAGGACTTCCTCCCTAGAGTTATCCCTAATCTAGAATCACCTCCATTAAATTCTAGGCCTCCTTCTGCTTCCGAGTCTTGAGATGCAACATACAAAGGTTTAGAGGATCTAAGGTGGTATCTTCTTCTTTCTTCTACTTCATTGGACCATTTAAATCCTTGACCTTCTTGCAATATACCCTAGTAGAGTATTTCCTATACCCACTTACCTTTATATAGGAAGGATCTATGAGTTGCTTGATTTCTTTTACGTCGTTTGCTAATCGATCCTCCTCTACTCTCGTTGCTCACAAAGTCTCTACTATGGTGAGGCTTGTTGCTTTAGCATTCTCCTTCCTATATATTGAGATGCAAACCCTTGTCCCCCTCCACTTGAAAATGATGAACTAGTGATATCCTTTAAATGATTGTTGATGGTTGTTGATTGAACCTCTTACATGTGAGTTGACCTCCTTGGGGACTATCCTCACCTCCTCCTCCTAAAGATTCTCCCCCTCGAACCAACCTTCACTACTAGAGTCCTCCTCTTTTCCTGCTAAACTATGTGATAAATTATTTTAGACAATAATAATCCCTTCCTCCCCATGCTCGAACCTTTTTTCCCACCTTGGCTTTCCACATTCCTTGGAGGTGAAGAGGGACTCTAACATGTTCTTGCATTTGGACTATAAAACCTACCCCTCTTTGTTGGGATTTCAAATTTGATTTTTCCATACCGTCAACACCAGTTGTAATGGAAGGGTATATTTTGATAATATATAGTTTGTAAAAACTCCCCACCTTCATAAACTATCTCCACTGCATCAAGCAAACCCTTCCTTAAATCCATCTCTATATACATATTAGCTACTATTTTATCAGAATTTGCATAATAGGTTGGTCAAAGCAAATCAAATCACCTAAGATACTCCCTATCTCCATCATGATTTTTCTAGACATAATTTGATTGACAACCTTTGTAGCTTTACCCACACAACTTATGAGGTTACTAGCTCCCTGTTCAAGTCAAAAATTGATGCCCACTCCTTCCACGATAAGTAAGTGTTGCTCCAAAACTAGTGCATCGATTTGATGAATTCAATGTCCTTCTCCTGCTCAAATATGGAAGTTATCTATCATTTAGCTAGTATGTGGAAAGATGGAGCATGTCCTATCACTAGTGGAAAGACTAGTGATGTTCCACACATTTCCTCATAGAAGTTTTTGCAACATATCTTCCATGAAATTTCCCACTAGTGCCTTTCTTTGATAATGAGTTATTTATTCTAACATAACTCCTTTTCCTACTAATAGTTGTGGCCTCTCCTCACTTTTCTTTAATACATGTGACCTCTAGGTCTTAATCTTGGGCTCCTCTGATTCCTTCACTACAATAGCTTTCAACCCTAGCTCCAAACCACTTTGGCTATGAAACCCACGTTGATCATCCATTGTGAGCTTTGTAGATTGATCTATTTGTATCGAGTGGTTAACTTTAGATTAGAGAGATCATAATTTGCATGCCAATGGTGATTGAAACTTCACAGAGATGGACACGAGTTCACACCATATTTGGGTGTTGATAGCCATTAAATTCCTTTGTAACCTCTTGTCACACAAGCTCAATCCACCCTTTGGATCCAAAAAGGAATTTTTGAATGCCATTTAGTTGAAGTGCTTCCCTTTTGTCCTTTATGGAGAGAAAGTACTTATGGAAAAGGGGCAATGAATAATACCTTGCCCCTTATGTTGGGTATGTGTTATATTATTTGCACGACTAGCTCAAGTATCTGTTACGTTGCATCGGGCGCGTAGGGGGGTTTGAGGAAAAAAATTTGCCTCGGGAAATTTGTCTCATTTTTGCCTCGTTTTTTGTGTCACCTCAATTTTCGTGTTCACTATTGGGCAGTTTTTCGGCACATGGTTTTTGTCGGTAGTTTTCTATATCCAATTAAGGAATTAGGGTTGTTGAATAATCCAGGTCATTGGGTTAGGGTTTTGGATGTCGTTGGCTCCTATATGTATATTGTATTGCAAACAATGTAACACCATGAATGAATGTAGAATATGTTGGTTTTCCCAGTTTGGGTTTCCAGGGGAAAAATATCTGTGTAATGTGTGTATTTTCCATTGTATATTTTGTGTTCTTTTATTGAAAATATATTTGCAATAAAATATTGTACAAGGTTAAAATGTACATTTGGTATCAGAGCTTTTTTGGCTTCAGGGGGATGCCTTTGTGGTTGAGGGTTTGGCTCGGGACTGTGATAAGCCTTGTTACAGTGGGAGATTTGTGGTATTGATTTTTTAGGTGAAAAGAAATGGCGAGCAGTTCGAAAATGGAGATTGAGAAGTTTAAAGGGCAAAGTTTTGAGTTGTGGAAGGTCAAGATGGAAGATCTATTGGTGGACAGAGATCAGTGGATCATGGTGGATCTAGGTACTGCACCTACAGGAACTTCAATATATGACTAGAAAAAGTTGGATTGGAAGGCGAAGAGCACAACTTGACTGTGTCTCTCAGATTCAGTATTATTGAATGTGTCAAAGGAAGCTACGACCAAAGATTTATGGGATAAGTTGGGAAAGTTGTATCAGTCTAAGTCCCTAGTAAATAAACTATTCCTAAGAAAGAAGTTGTATAACCCGAGGATGAGAGATGGAGACTTGGTGGCAGAGCATTTAAACACCTTCAATACTGTGGTAAGTCATTTAGTATCTGTTGAGATTAAATTTTCAGATGAAGATAAGTGTATTAGTTTACTGTGCTCTTTACCAGACTCGTGGGATAGTCTGGTTGTGGCCATAGGTAGTAATACAACTACCTTAAAGTTTGATGAAGTGGTCTCATCCTTGTTTTCGAAGGAGATGAGACGGAAGAACATGGAAGGACAGAGCACAGACGCATTATTTGCAAGAGGACGCTCCTAGGAAATAACTAGATCTAATTCCTCAAGTGGGAGATCTAAGTCTAAGGGTAGATCTAAATCTCCTGGAAATTTTGTAAAGGTATGTTGGAGATGTGGAAAAGAAGGGCACTACAAGAAGCAGTGTAGATCCAAAATTGAGAAAAAGAAGGGATTCAAAGAAGCTCCTTCTACAGAAGAAAATACCTCCAAGGTGTAGAAATTTCAATACAAATTAAGTATTTCCTGCGATTCTTTTGATCTAACAATTATACACCACTGTTAAATACAGAATTGCTTCTACTATTATTCTTGCGGAAAATTAAACCACGATCACAACCACAATCACAAAGTGAAATATCAAGAACACATAACACATAAGTTTTTCCGGGAAAGCATAAAGCTAAAAACCCCACTATCATATATTATGTATATCATGAATCATGAAACAATCTCATACAAAACTCTAATCCAAGAGCTCTCAGTACAATACAATCGTCTCACACTGTCATACACAAATCAACAAATACATGTGCCAATTCATGTGTTCAGATAGCTTGCCTCCTTTGCACAATCTCTACAATTTGAATTCTTACAATCGAATCATTCACGAATTGCCTAGTTTGCACATGCTCGTAAGCATATCCACTGCATGTGTGATCAAATCACAACTGATAGCCAAATTGTCCCTTTCACCTGTTATCACAGATGGGTCTCCACTGGATCTGACATGCATGTAGTTAACCATGGTGAATCTTCAGTTGCATGTGAGTTCACTGATTCACTGAACTCCCACTAGTGCAAGTTTAGTTACAACTGCTACAACTGATCTTAACTCACTTAACTACACTTATAATTATGTTACAAATCCAACTCACTCAGTTATGAATGAAATAATAGATTAATATTTATTATCTAATTTATTTAAGGGAAAAGTAAATTAGACACATGTTTCTTGTTGACTTTTCAACACTCCCTCTCAACAAGAAAGGGATTATCCTTCACCCCAATCCTGTCTCTATGATATTCAAATTTGCTCCTAGTGAGCGCCTTCGTCATAATGTCGGCATCCTGATCTTCCATAGGAATGTATTGAAGCAACATGATCTTCCGCTGCACACAATCTCTGAGATGATGATACCGGATATCTATATGCTTAGATCTGTCATGAAACACAGGATTAATAGAGAGTTTAATGCAACTCTGATTATCACAATAAATCACTGTCGGATCTAAATGAGAACCAAACAAACCAACCAAGATCTTCCTCATCCAGATAGCCTCACATGCAGCTTGGCTAGCTGCCATGTATTCCGCTTCCGCTGAACTAAGTGCCACGAATCTTTGTTTCTTGATGTACCAAGAAACAACTGTAGATCCGATACTAAAGATCCCCCCTGATGTGCTCTTTCTGTCCGTTGGGCTGCCCGCCCAATCTGCATCCGTGAAGCCATGCAACTTCACCTCATTTGTCTGTCTGCACCATAATCCATACTCAGATGTGCCCTTCAGATATCTTAGGACATGCTTACCCGCCTTCCAAAAGAGTTCGGTAGGCTTAACCATCGCTTGACTTAGCTGATTAACCGCATAGCAAATGTCTGGTCTCGTATTCACTAAATACATTAGCGAACCCACTAGTTGTCGATAGACAGTAGCATCTACTACTTCTCCATAAGTAGCATCCTCTTTCCTCCAGTTTCCTAGAAGAGGAGTATCCATGGGTTTGCAGCCCTCCATGTGAAACTTACCCAATATCTCCCTTGCATACTTTCCTTGAGACACAAAAAGTTCACCATCTCGCTGCCATATGTCCAAACCAAGGAAATAATGAAGAAGGCCCAAATCCTTCATCTCAAACTCCTTTGCAAGGTCATCCTTGCATGAGTGTATCAACTTCTCATCACCAGTCAGTATTAAATCATCAACATAAAGCACAATGATTAAAAGCTTACCCTCCACCAAAATTTGGTATAGGTTTGCATCCGCTTCACTTTTGGTGAAGCCTAACCCAGTGAAATAGTTGTCTATCCAAGTGTACCAAGCACGAGGTGCTTGCTTCAGCCCATACAATGCTCTCTTGAGTCTGCACACATGTGACTCTCTGTCAAAGGTCTCAAAACCTTTTGGTTGTTCAATGTACACTTCTTCCTCAATGATCCCGTTGAGGAACCCAATTTTTACATCCATCTGATGAATGTGCCAGCCCATCTGCGCTGAGAGTACAAAGATGGATCTTATGGAAGAGTACCTTGCGACAGGTGCAAAGCTCTCATCATAATCTATCCCCTCGATTTGTGAGAAGCCTCAGGCCACAAACCTGGCCTTGTATTTCTCCACACTCCCATCAACAACTTGCTTTACCTTGTAGATCCATCTTGATCCTACCACTGATTTATCAATCGGTCTTGGGACAATTTCCCATGCACTGTTTTTGACAATGGAGTCATACTCCTCTACCATAGCATCAACCCAAGTGGGGTCCTGCACTGCTTCCTGAAAGGAAGATGGTTCAGTCACAATACATTTGCTCATGAGAGCCATGTATCCAACAAATCGATCAGGAGACTGTCTCTGTCTGCGCTGTGAAGTAGGGGCTCCTACATTCTGTGCAACATCTAGTTTCAATCTATCAACTTCCGTGGTGCGATTTCTGCAATTTTTGATGGATGGCTCTGCTTGAGTGGTTTCCTCTACTCCATGAACCTCCTCATGTGGTCGATCCACATCTTGAGACTCATCCTTGGGAACCAACGATTCCTCTTCTGCATGCAAGTCTAGCTCCCTTTCAAGTAACAACCGCATGGCTTTCCCCTCGTCGAATTTTATATCCCGTCACATAACAATCATCTTACTGTTCGGCAAATACACATGATAATTATGGGGTGTTTCTGTGTACCCCACAAATATCCCAACTTCAGCAGTCAGTTCCAGCTTCTTCCTGGAATCCTTGTTCACATGCACAAAAACAGATGAGCCAAAAAAATTTAAATGCGAAACATCAGGTTTCTTACCAGTAAAAGATTCTTCAGGTGTACTCATGCCAAGTACTCTATGAGGACAACGGTTCTGCACATAAACCGCAGTATTGCATGCTTCTGCCCACAAATGCATTGGTAGGCCCTGATCATGCAACATCGCTCGTGTTGCACCCACGATCGTTTTGTTCTTTCTCTCTGCGACCCCATTTTGCTGTGGGTTATGAGGCGCTATGAGTTCTCTTCAAATTCCTTCTCTATTGCAGAAGTCTTTGAATTCATTAGAGGTGTATTCTCCACCATTATCGTTCCTTAGAGCCTTCACTTGCTTCCCCGACTCTTTCTCCACCAATGCTTTAAACTCACAGAACTTTGAGAATGTTTGATCCTTCTTCTGCATGAAGAATATCCAGCATTTACGAGAAAAGTCA
>ML779593.1:144654-189359 GCA_009831015.1 Picea engelmannii
AGGTGGACTTTACATACTTCCCCAGGGTGCACCCCTTGCACTGATCTAACTGAGCAAGTGTTCCCATTGGAAGTCTAGTAGATATTTGTTGCATGATCTTCAAGGCTCCATGATGAAGATGGCCCAATCTCCTGTGCCATAATTCGCCTTCATCCTAGCTCACCACTTTTTCTGCGTTGCCTATCATGGCGCCGCAGCCATCTACCTCCAGCATGTAGAGATTCTTAACTCGAATCCCTATCTTCTTAACTTGACCCGTTGCTTTATGTCGCAGGTAGGCTTTAGCACTGCTAAAAACAACATCATAGCCTCTGTCCTCCAACATTGCGACTGAGACCAGGTTTTTTCTTCAGACCTGGAACATGCATAACATTTTTCAATTGAAATGGTTTACTTGACTCCCTTTGAAAGGTAATGGTACCAATACCAGTTGCATTGTATCATCCATCATCGCCCATCTCTATATGCATTCTGAGATCTTTCTCCTCCAAGTCAATGAAAGACTCTTTATCTCCCGTCATGTAGAAGGAAGCACCACTATCCAAATACCACATCGATCCCGATGCACTTGAATCCATGCATGCGATCAAAGCGAAGTCAAGCTCAAATTGTGAGACAAGAGCCTCACCAGTTGCAGATCCAACAACCATCTTGTCCTTCTTCTTATGTGGACAGTTAATAACAAGATGCCCATGTTCGTGACAATGAAAACACTTCACTTTGGACAAATCCAGCTTCTTGACTTTAGACTCGGATTTTGGATGGAATTTCTTCCCTTTCCCTTTCCTTGCCTTCGCAGTCAAAGCACAATCCTCTTCATCATCACGCTTTGATGAAGATCCATCTCTGGTGTTTCGCCTAAACTCCTCTTGCACTAGATCCGACCACAGTTGTTCCCAATCCGACAATTTTTCCCTTCCATTGACAGAGTCTTGATAACTATGCCAACTCTTAGGAAGTCTTAGGAGCGCCAAGCTCGCCAAATCATCAGCAACGACTGTTATTCCCACACTTCCAAGCTCATCTCGACATTGGACAAACTTCGTGAGATATTTTAGAATGATGTCGCCTTTCTCCATCTTGATCTTCTTGAGTTTATCTTTGAGCACCAATTTCCTATGGTCGCTACTGTTTTGGAACAGATCTGTCAAAACCTTCCACATTGCATGTGGTGTGGTTTTCCCATGGAGACTTGAGACAATGTGGTCTTTTACTCCTTCCAACAGAATCCTCCTCGCCTTCGCCACTTTCTTTTTCCATGCATCAAGATTTGCAGTGTCTGTTGCATCCGGCTTAGGAACATCGTTGTCAATGTAACCCTTCAAGCCATTGTCTTCGAGTACTGCTTCCATCCTGTCCTTCCAAGCAATGTAGTTAGAGCTGCCCTCGAGTGCATACTCTAACCTCAAGCCATTGAAAGACATTTTTTTATCTTGAATCAAGTGTCGTACCAAGAAAATCTTTCAAATTCGAATGTTATCCAACCACCAAAACTCAACTGCTACAATCCCTCTTCCCTGGGAGGTTCACACCCCTCCTGAGAGTAGCCCGAGGGAAGTTCGCACCCTGCCTATGTGTAGCCTGTGAACTTGCCTGGGAAGTTCGCACCCTGCTTCACTATAGGGTGAGGGGAGTTTGCACCCTGCTTCATTGTAGGGTGAGGGGAGTTCACACTTCTCCCTTAAGCAGCTTGCGAGAATATCAATGAAGTTCGCACCCTGCCTTTGTCTAGGGTGCGAGAATTTCTGCTTTGAGAACTGAGTGTAGTCTATAGTACTAAAGTTCGCACCCTGCTAGAGACGGGACCTGCGAGAATGAAATTATGTTCGCACCTCACTTTCGTGGCTCCGTGGCCTCCGTGGCTCTGATACCATGTAGAAATTTCAGTATAAATTAAGTATTTCCTGCGATTCTCCTGATCTAACAATTATACGCCACTGTTAAATACATAATCGCTTCTACTATTATTCTTGCAGAAAATTAAACCACGATCACAACCACAATCAGAAAGTGAAATATCAAGAACACATAACACAAAAGTTTTTCCGGGAAAGCGTAAAGCTAAAAACCCCACTATCATATATTATGTATATCATGAATCATGAAATAATCTCATACAAAACTCTAATCCAAGAGCTCTCAATACAATACAATCGTCTCACACTGTCATACACAAATCAACAAATACATGTGCCAATTCCTGTGTCCAGACAGCTTGCCTCCTCTGCACAATCTCTACAATTCGAATTCTTACAATCGAATCATTCACGAATTGCCTAGTTTGCACATGCTCATAAGCATATCCAATGCATGTGTGATCAAATCACAACTGATAGCCAAACTATCCCTTTCACATGTTATCTCAACTAGGTCTCCACTGGATATGACATGCATGTAGTTAACCGTGGTGAATCTTCAGTTTCATGTGAGTTCACTGATTAATTGAACTCTCACTAGTGAAAGTTTAGTTACAACTACTACAACTGATCTTAACTCACTTAACTACACTTATAATTTTGTTACAAATCCAACTCACTCAGTTATGAACGAAATAATAGATTAATATTTATTGTCTAATTTATTTAAGGGAAAAGTAAATTAGACATATGTTTCTTGTTGACTTTTCAACACAAGGAAGAAGGAGGGGATGTGTACTTTGCTTATTCAAGCACACATGTAGATCATGAGGCATGGTTGGTTGACTCAGGTATATCCTTTCATATGACGCCCCATAGGGAGTGGTTCTGTGAATATGAAAGGTATGATGGAGCTAATGTTTTCCTAGGTGATGATTCGACAACCATAATCATAGGATGAGGAAAAGTCAAGTTGAGGCTCATAGATGGGAGGATTATAACACTACATGGTGTTCTCCACATCCCATGTTTGGCAGAAATTTGATTTATGTAAGCAAATTGGACGATGTAGGGGTAAAAACAATATTTGAAAAGGAAACCTACAGGATGGTTCAAGGAGCAATGGTGTTGTTGAAGGGAGTTCGGTTTGGAACTCTATATAAGTTGCAAGGAAGCACAATTAGTGATGGGTGTAATAGTTCCATTGTTCCTGATATTGGAGTTGAAGAAGAAAGAATGCCTACAGTCTCTGGAGAAAAGGTTATGTTGTGGCATCAAAGGTTGGAGCATATAAGAGAGAAGGGTCTTCGACTACTACACGATAAAGGTATGGTTGAAGGTATGTCTAACTACTCTCTGGATTTTAATTTCCATGAACATTGTGTATATGGGAAGCAGAATCCGGTAAGATTCCCCTCTTGTGCAATGAGGGCAGAATAAATTTTATAGCTGGTTCACAGTGATGTGTTTGGACCTGTGTTGTTTCCATCATTGGGAAAATCTGTGTACCATGTATTCTCAAGGAATACTTGGATATATTTCCTCGGGAAGAAATCTAAAGTCTTTTACAGGTTTAAAGAGTTTAAGGTTCTTCTTGAGAATCAAACAGAGAAAAGAATTAAGGTGACGAGGACAAATAATGGCGAAGAGTTCTGTGGCAATGAATTATGTAAGAAGTGCAGTATAGCAAGGCATAAGACTACTCCATATGCACCTTAGCATAATGGAGTTGTAGAAAGGATGAACATGACACTGATGGAAAAAGCAAGGTGTATGCTCAGTGGTGTCGGGTTAGGGCAAGAGTTTCGGGTAGAGGCAGTGGGTACTGCATGTTACCTGGTCAACATATCACCCTCATCAACACTGGATGACAAGATTCCACAAGAGGTATGGACTGGTAAGAAACCTTCTCTCACACATCTCAATATATTTGGCTGCGAGGCCTATGTTCATGTTCCAAAGGACAACATGAGTAAGCTAGATAAGAAGGTTGAAAAGTGTATCTTTATTGTGTATAAAGATGGTCTCAAAGGTTATAATCTTTGGAACCCAGAAACTAAGAAGGTTGTGTATATTTGAGATGTGGTATTTAGAGAAATGAAGGATGTTGTTAAACATGAAGTCCTACCAAGTAAAAAAGAACCATAGAAAATAGAGTTTGATTTAAAGGATGATGAATCAAATTCTACAGAAGAACAAGAATCAAAAGAAGAAGATCCTTATACTCCAGTATTGAGGAGATCGGTTCGAGAAAGAAGGTTATCAAAAAGGTATACTCCATTTGATTTCTGTTCAAATTTGGCTTTGTCTATTACTGATGATGATCCTAGAACTATCAAGGAGGCAATGGATTCAGAGGATGAAAAACTCTGGGAAAAGGCCATGGATGAAGAAATGACAGCCTTGGATAAGAATGAGGCTTGGGATCTAGTGGAGTTGTCGATTGGAAGAAATCCCATTGGCAGCAAAAGGGTATTTAAAAATAAGTTGAATGCAGAAGGAAAAGTGGAGAAATACAAAGCCTAGTTAGTAACAAAGGGTTATTCCCAGGTTGAAGGAATTGATTTTGGTGAGATTTTTTCTCTTGTTTAAGTTAACTTCTATGAGATTTCTTTTGTCTGTTGTTGTTGCATTTGATTTTGAAGTAGAGCAGATGGATGTGAAGACAACATTCCTACATGGGGTTCTAGAAGAAGAAATCTATATGAAGCGGCTAGAAGGCTTTGTTGTGAAGGGAAAGAAGGAGTTGGTTTGCAAGCTGAAAAAGTCCATGTATGGTTTAAAACAATCACCAAGGATGTGGTATCAAAAATTTGGTACTTATATGTTGGGACTTTGCTTCACAAGAAGCAAAGAGGATCACTGTGTGTATTTTAAATTAATTGGTGATCATTTGATTTATTTGGTCTTGTATGTGGATGACATGTTGTTGATAGGAAACAACAAGGAGATTATCCAGGATGTGAAAACTCAGATGTCCTCTAAATTTGACACGAAGGATCTCAGTGCTTCAAATTTCATTTTGGGCATGGAAATTATAAGAGATCGGAAAAAGAGGAAACTCTAGTTAAATCTGAGAAAATATGTCGAGACAATATTCAAGAGGTTTAATATGTAGGAATGTAAATCGGTCAAGGTCCCTATTCATGTTTGTGTAAAGTTATATGTGAATCAGTGTCCTGAGACATAGGAAGAGAAGGAGGACATGTCTCATGTTCCATATGTGAGTGCAGTTGACAGTTTGATGTATGCAATGGCTTGTACTAGACCGGACATTACACATGCAGTGGGAGTTTTGAGTAGGTACATGTCAAAACCAGGAAAGGAGCATTGGACAACAATAAAAAGGGTTTTCAGGTATTTGTGCAGCATTGCTAACTATGGATTGTGTTACCAAGGAAGACTAGGATTGGACAGAGTGTTGGACATACATGGCTTTGTGGATGTAGATTGGGCTGGAGATCTAGATCGTAGGAGATCTACAAGTGAGTGTGTTTAACCTATTTGGAGGAGCAATCAATTGGATGAGAAAAAGACAAGTTGTAGTGGCACTATCAACTACATAAGTTGAATACATGGCAGCCACTCATGAGAGTAAGTAAGCAATATGGTTACAAAGATTGTGTTCAGGTATTGGGTTGGTACAACAAGCTGTAAGGATAGATTGTGACAGTTAGAGTGCAATTTTTATGGTGAAGAACCCAACTTATCATTCAAAGACAAAGCATATTGGTATTCAATATCACTTTCTGAGAGACATGGTTGAAGAAAAGAAAGTGTTGTTGATGAAGGTGGACACTTTGAATAATGTTGCAAATTCATTAACAAAATCTGTGAGCACTAAGAAGTTCTCTTGGTGTAGAGGATCCATGGCCATTGTTGCCTTTTTTTTATTATCGTGATTTGATCATTTTTGGTCATATATGGTTCCAAATTGTAGAAGATTTAGACAACTTCCTTATGTAACACCAAAGAACATTTTTGTTCATTTATTTTCATACATTTTTCTTTCATATGTAAGTCTAGTATTTCTTGTATCTTGGTTGCATCCCTTATTGAACCATCCCCAAATAATTAAACATCATCTACGAATAACAAATGTGTTAGGCTATGATGCCTTCCCATGTTTATGCCCCTCAATCCTCCCCTGTATCTTGAGGATACCAATGGAGTTGTCTAAATCTTCTATGATTTGGACCCATATACAACCAAAAACAGTCAAATCACAACCAGAAAAGGCCTGTATATAACTAAAATCGGTCCATGTCATATAACATTTAAATAATTTATTTACACGGTCTCCTAGAGAGTTTGTGTAGAGCTCCTAGATTGATTTTAAAATTTAAAGATATTCCTTTCCAAAAGGGGATCAAATATCTTGGGTCTAATTTAAAGGTGAATGAGAATGATTTTAATGAGTAGATATGGTTATACACCAAGATTGAAAGGAAAATAGAAGTATGGTGTAATAAGTGGCTATCCCTGAGTAGCGGGGTGATCCTTATAAAGTCAATATTAGAGGCTACTCCTATATATTAGCACACCATAAACACACATTCCACTTAGGATCCAAAAAAAGATTAGGAAAGAATGTTTTTAATTTTCCTTGGAGAGGGAAAAAAGATTGAAATTCAATGGCATGGGTCAATTGGTGAAAACCTTCCAAGCCCAAGATTCTAGTGGGTTGGAGTCTAAAGAATAGCCATTTTTTTTTGGTCAAGTACTAGTGGCCAAAATTTTGTTTGAGTCTCTTCAAGGGAGATGGTCTATGGCACTAAAACATGAGAATGAAGTATATTTATCCCTTAATCTTCGAGGAGCGGGTAAGGAAGGAGCCTAAATATTATTGGAATTATTCAATTATTTAAAGCTTTAGTGGAAGTCTTCTCCCTAATTGTCTTGTGGTTGGCATGGTGAGTTGTGGATAGTAAAAAGGTGCACATGGGAGAAGACCCATGGGTGGGACAAAAAGGAAACATCATCCTTTCATAGGAACTCCAGGCATATCTTCAAAATATGAATGTTATTTCCCTTCAAGATACCTCCTCTCCAATTGTGAGTACGTTGTGGAGAGAATATTGGAAATCAATGAAGGAATTGGGGTTGGTAGGAATCTATGCACATGAATGTAAGGCCTATACATAGACTCTCATAAATAGTTTCATTAAACTGAAGGAAGGTGAGGATGAACTAATCTAGTTGAAAAAACTCATGATAGGCCAGTACACAACCAAGTTGGGATATGCATATTTATTTGTGAAGGATGTTAGGATGGAAAGGGAATTGTGGTGCCATATAATTTGGAAGCCAAAAAAGGCATTGAAAGCTAAACTCTTCTCATGACTAGCTCTATCCAACAAGGTGTCTACTTGGGACTTCTTATAGAAGAGTGGAAAATAGAGGTTGAGTAAATCTATGTTATGCTAAGAATATAGGAGTCTACTACACACATGTTTGTGGCTTTCCATTTCTCAAAGAATAAGTAACTTTATGTCTTTTCCAATTGTTGTTATTTGGGCTATATGGCACATTGGGAATGAAGTTATCTTTCAAGATGTTATCTACACCCTTAAATAAATTTTCTACATATTCAAATTATGTTATGAGGAGTATGGAGGCTCAAAGAAGGGAAATACTTCAATGCCAAATAGTCCCCTTGGTAGTTGATGGATCACAACATTAAGGTTTTTTTAACAGAGCTTCTCGAAATAATCTAGGGAAGTGTGGAGCAATGGGGCTATCTTTTCTTTAAATCCATTCATGCTATGTCTTTCTATTTAGTCCTGGGGGGAGGCATAAACATTTGGGCTAAGTTATCAACATTAGTAACTCTACTAATACTAGCTATCGAGAGGAATGTCGATAGTCTCCAGGTGTTTGAGGACTCCAAGCTTACCATGGATTTGTTGAATGATAATTATTCTATGTGGGATATTGGTCCTAAAGTGATTATGGATCATATATCAACTATGAGGAGTAACTTCTCCAAGATTACTTTCTCTCGCTTCTTCTAAGAGAACAATTCAAAAACAAACTCCTTATCAAAAGCCACACTTTCTTTGGAAGCTTAAATGTTGAAGCTCATGGAGGAGAATGATGTCTTTTTAGATATTCCTCTCTTTCATCTTATGTAGTGATATTATGTCATCTTATCCCTCTAATACATGGGTCATGTTATATGATTGATGGTGGATAAGGTTTATAGTTTGGTTTCCTTGTTGTTAGTAGTTGATGTCTTTGAAGTATGGGTAATTCTGTAATGACCCATTTTAAGTCCATATCATGGAGTGGTATTGTTGGTTCCATTGTCTTTTTTTTATAGTTTAGTTGGCTTAGTCACTATGGCTAGTTATGGTGGATATTGACAGTTTTGACTTGTGCTTGATACAAATATGGAATGTAATGTGTTCCAAATATAAATACATCATGTTTTTTTTCCATGCAAAAAAATATAATGCATGTTATTTGGAATCAACTGTGTGTCCTCTACATGTGGTAAGTTGAGCTAGCATGGGAAGATACAAGTATAAATCTTTGAGGTTTAATCTGTAGAAACTAAGAGTTTATGAGTGACCATAAAATTGCATAATTGCACAAAGGATTTGGAAATTTACATTGCAAGTTACCAGGATTGCAGAGATAGAGGGACCACAAAGATGACCAAACTAGCAAAAAGTGATTACCAAGATCAATATCCACAAAAAACATATACTGGGGATTTAGTAAATATAAGGAAAAATGTCAAGGGAAACCATGTTTCATTGTATATCAAAAGGTAGCAGACCAACAATCCAAAATCATTACAACAATCACTTGAAAATACGATCATTGAGGACATTGTGCCCTTGCTTTTAGCACGTGTATTGTTATATAATGATTTGTAAAATGCCATGGATATTCCATTGGAAAAGTCCATCACAACAGATCTAATAAATAAAATTTAGATATACACTATTAAGATTAAATTCTGTTAGATTCCAGAATATTTAGTTATTGATTTTCTGCTTATGCATGAAACAGAGAAAACGTGGAAAATAGAGAATAGTAAAATACAATCACACACCATCCACAAAATAACACCGAGATTTTCTCTAGGAAATCCTTACGGGAGAAAACCTAGCTAGAAAGTGAGGTTGTTATGCTCTCTTTTCTCTGGTATGGAAATAATGCAAGTACAAAGGAGAAATCACTTTCTATGGAGTTACATGAGACTTGTGGCCTGTTAGGTTGCTACAGAACATAACCCCCTATGTTATACTCTCTAATTTTCCACTCCCAATTGTTCTACTCTGCTATGGAACAAAATACAATAACATAGAATGAAACCCCTTCTCCTCCTAGTGGCTCGGTATTTAACATAGCTCGATAGCCATCTAGGATTAGGATTTTGAATTCCTCAACCTTCAATTGTGATAAGGTTTTGGACCTTATAGAATATTCTTGAAAGTCCTCACATGGCTAGCCACATATACATGAGCAACAGGAGCTGACGTGGCATCATCTCGTACCATGGTGGTCAACATGATAGGTCAACTTGCTGGAGGCATAATTTTTGCATACAAGCTCTGATTAACACACAATATGCATCGTTGGAAAGGTATCGACGTGTAGAACATTGTCAAAGGGGTGTGCATAAATGTCGGACACCATAACCACAAAAAAATGTCATTTAATGCCTCAACATGGATCCAGAAAGTAATGGACCCTAGTTTTCCAAACTGAGACCTACCGCTAAAATGACCCTGCAAGTTGATTCCTCCCATTTTTTCCACTTTGAAAGCATCAAGAAAGATGAAAAATATTATAATGATCCAATCCGGATTACAGCTTCCCATTTAGGTAGCATTTTGCTCCCAAAATGATTTACTCAATGAGGCGAGGAAATTCTTCCTCTACCTTTTCCCTGGAGTACCACTTTGCTTTGTTTGGAAGTTTTCCTTTCAACCCAATATACCAAAGGTCATGTTTCCCTCGACGTCTTGTATTTCTAGACTACTCCTGCAAAATTGTGTCCTCTGATATGCACGAGCATCTGGTGCTAAATCCTTTGTGGAAGGTAGGACATACTCCTCCTCCTGATCCAACATGGAGGGCTCATAGAGTTTGAGATTCTCTACATTCACTACTAAGTAAATGTGCATGTATGGGGGTAGATTAAGTTTGTAGGTGTTACCTCCCACCTTTTCCAATACCTCAAAAGGACCATACCGCAGAGCCTTGATATTCTTACCAGAACCCTGTAGTCATTCCTTATTCAACTGTAACCATACTCTGTCTCCCACTCTAAATGTTCTCTTTGTTCTGTGTTGGTCATGTCTAGCCTTGTACCATTCTTGTGACTTCTTCAGTGTCTCCTGTACTTGCAAATAGTTATGCCTGATCTTCTCAACAATCTTTTTTTTCCTTTAATGCATCTCCTATGAGGTCCTCCCTCTCTCCTCCTTGTTGTCCATATACAACATCTAAGGGTGAAGGTGGAAAATATCTAAAGCAATTTTCAAAAGGTGACTTACCAGTAGAAGTGTGAACTGCTCTAATATAAGAGTGTTGTATATAGATCATATTTTCATCCCAAGTCTTTGGATGCTTATGATTGTAACCCCTAAAAAGTTGCACCAAATTCTTGGTTACTACTTACGTCTTCCCATATGTATGTGGATGGAATGTTGTAGACCTCTTTAACTTAGTGTCCATATTCTCCCACAATGTAGTCCAAAATGCATTGAGAAATTTGGTATCCCTCTATGAGATGATGCTCCTTGGCATCCCAAAGTGCACTTAGACATGTTCAAAGAAACTATTCATTGCTTCTTGTTGTTGATGGTATTTTTACAAGGCATGAGAATGCACATTTTTGTAAACCTATCAAATACGACAAATAAATAGTCATGTCCCTTCTCAGTTGTTGGTAAACCTCCCACAAAATCAATGGAAATACTTTCCCAAGGTCGAGTGGGTACAATTAAGGGATGGTATAGACCCTACTTCCTATTCTTGGGATTGTTGGTACAACAAAGTATACATCCTCTAATATACCTTGCTACATCTTCTTGCATTCTAGGATAATACACATACATATGTAAGTTGGAAACTATCTTCCCAACACCAAAATGTCCTGCAACCTTGGAGGTGTGAGCCTCTTTGATAAGATGCAATTGTTCACCTTTAGAGACACAGATCTTGTTGAGCTTGTAGAGTAAACCATTCTGGAAATGAAAGTCAACCTTGCTATCACATTCTTCTATATTAATTTGGCCTTGTAGCTGTTGAAACACCTCCTTGGAGTCCTCATCTTCTGTGCATGCCTCTTTGTATGCATCATGGGTAAAAGGCTCCATGTGCATCATAGTTCCCAAATTTGTAATCTTTGATGTGGGTGGTTGTGAAAGCATGTCCGCCAACTTGTTTTTGCTACCCTTCTTATACTTTATGACCAAATGAAACTGTTGTAAGAACCCCATCCGTTTGTAATGCCTAGTTTGCTATAACTTACTATGGGCCTGTAAAAACTAGAGCCGTTGATGATCTATGTGGATGATGGTCTCCTTGACCAATAGATAGTGCTTCCACTTTTTGACAGCTTGAACCAAGGCATAAAGCTCCTTGTCGTAGGTAGGGTAGTTGAGGACTGCCTCAAGAAATACTTTAGAATGGTAGCAAACATTGTAAATTTTCACATGCAATTCTACGTGACTAATTTCAGATCTGAAAATTACTTCCTAGTGATCAAACAATGAACCCTAGCTGTTATCGCTAAACAATTTTCACTTAAATTATGACAGAAAATTAAAATAGTGGAAACAACAAGATCTGAGATAAATCATCCACACATTTGAGACACAAATTTTTTGTTCTGTAAATGTCAAATTCAGAATTTTTCTACTAGAAAAAATATTATAGTTTTAATTTCCACCCTACATGCCAGAAGGGAATCCATAAAAGCATATAAGCTAAAATGCACATTTTGCCTAAGATTTGAGTGCTTTTTGGAGGTTATCGTTGGACACGTAGGGAACAACAAGCAATGACCCTCGCATGACAGCTGTGTTCAACAAGTGATGACCCTTGAAACTTCTAGATTCAGGGAGTTATGAGGAGATAGGAGAGGGATGAGTTATGTCTTCATGTCAAGGACCTAGGAACTCACAACATTCAAGTCTCTATTGGTCTCTAGAAGATCTAAAATCTCTCCCAAGCCTCCTGAAAAGAGCTATATAACAAAGGCAAGTCTTGGGAAAAAAAGAAGAATTGATGAGAAATGTTATGTTGTCCATTTACAGAGGTGCTTGTCATGTCCATCACAACCAGAAGTTAGAGATCCTAGCATGACCAAGAAGCTGAAGGGAGGAGAAAGGAGCAAGGAGTCAAGGGAGGATGCATCTTAATCAAGGTATGGTATTGTATGTGTTCTTCACGTTTTAACTAATAGATCAATGGTTTTCCTCCATATCATTTGTGTTTAGTTCATGATTGTTTAGATATGATCCATTCCATTATAGATTTGATTAGAATCAAGTTAGATCTAGGATTATAACCCCAAGTCAAGAGGTAGAGAGGTATTGCTTGTCTTTTGTGTGCATGAAGCAGGTTGTGGAGCTTGGAACTAGAGTTCCAAGTATGCAGCAACTAAGATATACGAAGGACAACTTATAGATAAAGGCATGCAATCTCCACCACTCCTTAGGTTAGTTGTGATTCCATGTGTTTGAATCTAGATATAGAGAAATCGTAGGAGTCTAAACCCTCTTCTATATAGGATTACTAGGTTAATCCTAGTGAGATCTTGTTGATCATTAAGTTAGATCCCTGTGAGATTTTTTCCCATAAGAAAATTGGCGACCATACTAGGGAATAATTCTTCTCTAGTTTGAGTTTCTTCGACAATCCTTTCCTCTGCTTAAGTGTGATTTGATTTTGATCTTCTTCCATTGATTATTTTAAAGCCTAGATCCAGTAGATATAAGAGATCTGACACAGATCTGGAAGATCTATCTTGCCAAAAATCATTTTTTTTTAGATCATCGATGGTTGCATCACATGCATCCTGTAATGACCCTCACTAGTTGACTTGCTTGTGTCCCACGATGATAAGTTAAAATTGCAGATTTACAGAAAAACCAAGCCTTTAAGATTAGGTTGTGTTTCTGATCCATAGGGTCCTGCAGTGGTCTGTTTTGATACAGGTCTTATCTTTATTTTAGTCATCTGGTCACATAATTTGCTTTCAAGTGTTATTTGAGTGCATTTGTGTGGTTTAATTTCCATTTCTTGGATTGGTTCTGCCTCGGTTTGAGAATTTTAGTGAAGTTGGGTTGAGAACCTAACTGACCTAAAGAGATCTAGTTGTGAATGTTATTGGTTGCATTGGTTGTCCTTTTGCAACTATTGTTCATTACTAGATATAGCCTCCTAGGTGATTTTTGGGTGAGATGTTGGCATAGACATTGGAGTGAGCTGATCTAACATCACTTCCAATTTCTCACAACCCCTTTGCTTGCTTATTGTTGTTGGTTTTCCTTTTGCATTTGTATTTCTTGCTTCGATCAAGAATTTTTGCATTTCAATTGGAAAAAATAACTACAATATCAAAAAAGATAAAAAAAAATTGTTGCATGCTTGACTGCTTTTGAAGCATTAGTGAAAGAGTGCATTAGGATCATTGTTTGGTTTTAGATCAAAATCATTTGCTGGTTGCTTGGTGTGTGTGAGGTTGTGTTTCGAAAGTTTGCAAATAATTTTTTTTTATCTTTCCCTCCCATAACTAGATTTCATTGAAGTGAAAGAATTTGCATTATCATTTTTTCATTGCTTGGTTGGGTCAAGAGTCATAACATCACCAAATGTTTCATCTGCTACCCTTGGACTTAAGCAACAACCATAAAAATAAACTACATAATCTAAAATCAATTAGACATTTTCCTTTTATGGTGAACCAACATTAGATAGGCTTATGGCGTTGGATTAGGATTGGAGAGTAAACTCTCCAAGTCCACGAAATGAAACTTAGGAGTCATTAAAGAGTGTTAAATCAATTCTTGCAACTAGTGTGTCAGGAGCCTCCTCCAAGACAAGAGTTAAGCACGAGGTTGCATCGGGGCAAGTAGGGAGATTGCCCTTCTCAAATTGTTTTGGTGTTTGTGGTACCACTTTGATTGCTATGTATACTGGGGTTTCGTTGGTTAACACCTTTGGAGCTTCGAGCTTAGTTACCTTTCCCTTATGTGTAGTCGGACCTATGATTGTTCGTCTGGTCATTGATTGTAAGGTGGTAGCCTCAGTGACCTTTCCTAGGTAGCCACAGAGGTGACTGCAGGTGGGACATGCTTGTAGTACTTGGGGTAGACGTTCGTTCACGATCTCAGTTCCCCTGGAGGGTGCCCACCTTAATAAATGATACTTGCACCGGTCAGGGTTGTTTCGCGTAGATCATCCTAATTGCTACTCATACCTTCACTAGCCAATCTTGTGGGGACTTCACCTCCCCATAGGGTTGGTTTTCGGAAGGCCCCTTAGCCAATTGGTTTACTTGATGTTAGCCTAGATTGATTAGGGGTGTGTTCTTTGAGTCCAAGTTTAGTTCAGCCTTAGGTTGAATTGTGTTTGGATTTTCACATATTATATTCACCATGGTTGAACTACCACGTTGGTCCTGTCGACTACGAGGACTTGAGCCTATTACGAAGGTGCAACCACCTCTAAAGTGGCACGAGATAGGTGACAAGGACTTCAAAGGGTCTTATATTTGGTTTGACGAGACCGATTTGGTTGAAGTGGAAGCGATATATGAAGGTCCTTCATCAAATTTTAATCCTCCTTTCATTGAGCTAGATGCACCTATACTTGTCCAAGTAAGGGAAATTTTTAGTGAGCCTTTTTCTTTGTTTAGGCATCCAACCACCATGTCAAGATCAAATGTTTCATCTAGTGTAGTTGATTCTACAAGCCCATCATCAAGTGGGACTGGGGGAAATCCCCCAAGGGGCATCCTAGTGATGTCCACGTTACCACCCCTTAGCTCCATTGGACCTACACCATCAATACCATTTTCTAGAAGTACCTCAATCCAGGGGACGCCAACAGTGTCATCATTTCCATTCATTAGTTTACTAA
This sequence comes from Picea engelmannii, assembly GCA_009831015.1. Taxonomy (NCBI): domain Eukaryota; kingdom Viridiplantae; phylum Streptophyta; class Pinopsida; order Pinales; family Pinaceae; genus Picea; species Picea engelmannii. The sequence goes on from ML779593.1 coordinate 159,621, forward strand.
GCATTTCTACACCCACCCCCTCTATCCCGATGCCCATATTTGAATCTTATTTTAGTTGGGGACCGAGCCTTGATTTCAACATGGGGGGTGGATCTATTTCCATATCCACCATTCCTATGAGCGGCCTAGTATCGTTCGATGCTAGTTTACCTTTCAGATGGAATATCCCCAGTGGTTTTGGGGTTTGTAACACCCTGTTTCCCCCAGTTTGTAAAAATAACTGGACTGGCCAAGAACTATGGAAAACTCAGAAATGTGAATATGTGATGTGAATGGACCTTGTGGAAAAGGTCGATGAATGTGAATAATATTATGAATTTATATTGCAGGACTGCTGAGAGGGGATATGCTGAAAAAGAGACCACAATGGCTGCAGAGAGGCGGTGGAAGTCACCTGGAAAGGTGGCGTTAAATTCCATCTAAAATCAATACCGTATTTGGACTTCACTGGCCCGAAGAACCAAAAGCGGCTCGCTGGCCCCAAATTTAATGTCTCGTAGGCTGGTAGGTAGATGGCTCCTCAGGAATTAATGAGGGATGGGGAGGTGAACCGCCCATCCGTAAGAGCCGTCAGGCCTGACCAACGCAAGGGAAATCGCGCCATACGCAACCTCGCAAGAGGATAAGGTGTGGGGGAGAAGCGATTGGGGCTAGACGCGAGGGGAGGAAGAGAACTCTGGCGATATGCAGAGTGGGTGATAACAGAGAGGAAGGAGAGTAACCTTCGCTCCTGGTCGCTGGCAAACAGAGACGCAGTCTCGTAGCATCGTGGTCTCAGCTCGAGGGTGGCTAGTGGTAAATCCGCTGGGAGTCGTTGAGCCTACGATTGGGTGGAAACGAGCACCCCTCTCAGCAGTTGCATAACCCTTGGTGTTACTTTCTGATAAGTGTTTTGCCTTTGACATCTTGAAATATATGTATGCTGACATTTATGATCATAAGCTGTGAAATCGTGAATGACTTCATTATAAGAATGTCTGTTTGGTGTCTTGATCAGTAATGGTAGTTGTATGTTTATATGGAAAGACTACGTGTGGCTTATGCTCTCTTAAATTGTTATTTATATGCAAACTAATCTAATTCAGACTTCACGCCTGGTTCTCGGGAGAGAGATACTCTTATCTACCTTAGATAATACCCTGGGTAAACCTCCCCATAGAGATACCCTCCTTGAAAACATCATCAAGAACCTGGAAGGAGGACATGAGGGCACAAGGCTCTAAGAAATCCCTGATAGGTATCGAATCGACGAACGAGATCTCATCGGGAGATCTGGGGTCACTCACGACTGTCAGATAAGAAGAAGAAGCTGGAAAGTTAAGTGCCTTAACCTTGATAGGTGGTGATCGACGGATGAGATTCCGTCGGGAAATCTGTGGTCACTCATGACCGTTAGATTTGGTAGGAGAAAGTAGGAGGTTAAGTGCCTTACCCCTGTGACTTTTTGTGTCTTTGTGGGTAGCGAAGAGGTCGGGACCGTAGATCCCCAAGGTCCAAGAGAGCATCCAGGTCGTTGATCTTTCCACGTCTAGGGAGTCATGGGAGAGCACACAAGTTAGGAACCTGTCTGAGCCGTAAGATCTCGGCTGGAAAACCCGACAGCCGTTGGATCTGTCAAGAGATACCCGAGGGTTAAACCTCCAATGAATAAGGGCGAAAGCCCTGATATGGATTTGGGTTGTCCGATTAAAGGAGGCCACGTGTCATGAGAGATTACCCATTTTAGGAAATCGGGAATCGGGAACTCGGGAGTTCTGAGGACGAGAGATCGAGATGTTCCATGGTGGAAACCCCGGAGCAGTCGTAGACCGTCTGATTTCGGGAGGCTACGTGTCGAGAGATTACCCATTTCGGGAAATTGGGAATCGGGAACTTGGGAGTTCTGATGACGAGAGATCGGGATGTTCCATGGTGGAAACCTCGGAGCAGTCGTAGATCGTTTGATTTCGGGAGGCTATGTGTCGAGAGATTACCCATTTCGGGAAATCAGGAATCGGGGATTCGGGAGTTCCGTTGACAAGAGGTCGGGCTCTCGCCTTGATAAATCCCGACTTACAAATATCGAGATGTTAGCATGTGGTTAAGTCCCGATGAACATACGAGATTCCTTCGAAGAATCTCAAGGTCTATAATGATCGTTAGATGTGGGGGAGAGACGTCAACTTTAAGCCAGGGCGCGAATGTGCCTTAGGGTAAGTGGCGAGCAGATCTGAACGACCAAAGTCCACCCACCCAGATCTACGACTGAGGCTTCATTCCGGAGCCCCCTTGTTGTTTTTCCTTTAGCAGTGGGGGGGGGGGGGGGGNGGTCCAGAATCGAACGCGCAACTCTTGAACGGTCAGGATTTATTCACCTTGATCAACGGTACTCATGCGAATTCCAGACCCCCCTTGCCATTTTGTTTTTAATGGGGGGGGGGATACGGAATGGTGTGGCGTGTGAAGTGGGACCCGTCTCCTGTCACGCCGCCCACCGTGTCGTGTTTCCCCTCTCGCCACCTGTACTCCGCTCACCCGTGTGACAGGGCCGTCCCTATTGGCCAGCTGCTAACCTTGTAGGGATTCGTCCCTATTGGCCAGTTGCTAACCCTGTAGGGATTCGTCCCTATTGGCTAGTTGCTAACCCTGTAGGGATTCATCCCTATTGGCCAGTTGTTAACCCTGTAGGGATTCGTCCCTATTGGCCAGTTGCTAACCCTGCTGAGGTTCGACGGTCCCAGAGTCGAACGATTCAACATCACTGTAGCGTCGAGGCGTGAAATACAAAGAGGCACCACGAATTATTTGACCTGTGATCATGACCCGCGATCACATGGGAGCAGAGAGAGAGAAAGCGCTAGCTTGCGCTAGGCCTCCGTAGGTAATTCGGGGGCTCTGATTCAGCAGAAACCAACGAAAATTTGATTATGGTAGTGGGTATGTTACAGGGTTGTCCCTAGTCAAGCTGGGGGTAATAGTATGTCAGGAGGTTTCAACTTTCCATGGGTTAGCACACCCTTAGGGGAACATCCCTTGGGGGTAACTTTTCATTGTTGGGAGGTTTTCCCTTTGTTAACACATTTATTCATGTGGGTTTCTTCCCTGGGACTAACTTGGGAATGTTTTTCCTAGAGGGTCCACATTTACGCCTGGGGGAATGTTTGGTCTCGGGAGCAGTCATGCACCTAGAAGTGCCACCATCCCAGGGGGAACTCACTCTTCAGGGGCTCCCCAACCCTCCAACAATACCAATCCAGGGGGATCACAAGGTCCATCTGGGATAACAAAGACTTCCCCTCCCTCTTAGTATTCATTTCCATCGTTTCCTTTCCTTGCAAAGTTAGATTTACCATATTTGTCGTGATTAACAAATGACCCTATTGCTCGTGACCCTTCATGGCCAACAATGCCTTTCAAGTTTCCATTCGATATTTCGAAGTTCAACAAAAATCTATGAAAAGACCCCTATACACACAACATGACATACCACTTATGGTGTTCATCCAACTCATTGATGAATGATAATGTGAGGTTGTTTCTTTTCTAGAGATCCCTGACTGGAGCTGCCACCAAATTTAAAGGTGGTTCCTTTAAAAGCTTCAATGACTTGGAAATGACATTCTTAATGTAATACCAATTGCCCATACAGTATGAGATAAGAACCGAGCTCTTGACTTCATTACACCAAGATAATGCCACTCACATTTTCGATCATATACATGAGTGGAGACAAATACGTAGGATGATTAAGAATCAGATTCTGTAAAAACTCCTTATGGGGTGGTTCACAAAGTCCCTCCTACCACCCATTGCCAGAGATGTAGCTATGGCCAGGGTGGTTACCGAGGTGCTGGCCATTTTGCGTGCCCAACACTTAGATTTGATTTATTCTCAATTGAGCACACTTTATGACATCATCCCAAATGATCCTAGGTCGTCAACAGATCTAAGGAAACCAAACCTAAGACCACATGTCGATGGTTTGGTTGGTTCTGTTTCCCACGACTCTGTAAACTAGTTAGCTGATAAGATGGGTTAGATGTCTATTAAGTCATCTTTTGGTACTAGTGCTCAAACTATTGCAGTCCCTCCTCAGACCTACAAGGTGAATTTTGTGCAGTCCATGCTACTGAAGAATCCTTAGCAACCTAGAGGAAAGAAGAAATGAAACAAGAAAAAGAATTACAATGATGAGAAAGGGATTGCCTCCACCTAGACCACCCAAGAGAGAGGCATTAAAGAGAAGATAAAGAGTGAGTTTCCCTACACGATTTGTGGGGAGGACCACTCTACTCATTAGTTCCTTTGAAATGACGAGGTCCACAGATTTTTGACATAACAACGACCCCTCCAACAACCTGTTGTCTTAACCCATCCCTTCCCCCCTCAAAGACAAAAAATAGTTTGCACAAATTATGCCCCTTCACAAGGGGGCATGGCAGGCACCCCTCACCACGACATGTCTTCCTTGAGTGTTTCCATTTTCATGTGTGACCAAATGGTCAATTTTCAAACACGAGCCAAGAACTATTACATTCTCAAGCCTTTCCATGCTGATCCGAAAAGATCTTTTAATGACTATGGTTGAGTTATTTCTGCATGCGTTTATTAACCATTTAAGAAGCTAATGAAAGAGGATGAAGATAAGAGAATTATATCATAACCATAAAATCATATATAGAGCTAAACATAAGCAATAAGAACAACAAACCATAACAAGAGAAGTGATAACAGAGTTCGACACAAAATTGCCTACGTCTCCAGGCCTTTGTCTCAGTGGGGGAGGCTTCTTTATTTTTGTTCAAAGCTCAATAAGTACATCACAGCAGTGCCATAAGGCTACAAGACTGATCTGGTCATGTTCTTCCAGATCTTTAGAACCCAACAGAAGAAACAACACGCAAAACGGATGACCGGAGCTCCCAGAAATGGCCCGCAAGCATCTACTCCTCAACAACTTCCTTGCATAAAAATGGCTTTGGCTTGGCTTTGCTTCAACATAACTCTGCTTTGACTATCCTCCATGACCTCAAACATGCCTGGTTTTTATAGATCTAAATTTGGTTATCCATCCCCAACTTCCTCCCAAAATCTGGGCTAAAAAAAGCCCAATATCTCCCAATAATAGCCAAAATCTTCAATAACAGGCCTAAAAATCAACAAAAATCCACTAAACCAAAGTAAATAACCCACATTTGTTTAAATATAGGGCTTATCCCCTTTAATCTTGCACGTGCCCCCTTAAATGTTCATATGGCAGTTATAAATGGCCAAGCTCCAGCCCCTTAGGGGCTGCGCGCTAGTCCTCATCCCGAAATAACTGGTCACATGCTCTTACAATAGGACCGATCCCCTAGGATGTGCGCTGAACCCACAGTTCCAGCTCTCAAAGCATATAGAGAAGGGTGATACATGCGTGCTGGTGGTTGGATTGTATAGTCCACGCCCCTTTTAGCTAAACGGTGGTCACTGGTGTAATAAAATCGTGCGCTGGGGCTATGCCCCAGCCCCAACCCTCCTTCCACCCATATAAAATACATTGTAATTTAAATACAATTAAATGCATATATTTTAAAAAGAAACATGTCGGGCTCATTGGTGTCAGTGCTCTCCTCAAGGCGCTTGGTCATAGGTCATGGGTTCAAAACCCATGGACCCCAAAACATTTTGAAACTTGCCATTTAGACTGTTGACTGGGTGCCACGTGGCTGTCCATGCCTGGACCATGTGGCACCACCACATTTCTCCAATCTTTTCCACATGTCCAAACCTGATTTGATCTGTCATCTGCCTAGTCAGCTGCTGCCACATGTCTTTGTCACATCAACATCATGAGGTGTCTTTGGTGATGTCATGCTGACGTCAGCATTGACTTTTTGCCAGTTGACCTTTGACTTTTTTGGTGTTTGAGAAAATGGTCAGAGTGCGATAACTCTCACATACAAAGCCCGTTTGAGAAAGTAAATATATGGCTGGAATCAACGCGACGAGGCGGTCACAATGGAATTGGTTTCGTCTGATTCCAAGAACTTTTAGTTTTGGGCCTTTTCTGGACCTGGAAGGCTCCTGGATCTGATTCTGGATCACATCTTGCGCTAGAAGAAACATATTCTTCCCATCCTGGTAGCCCTCTTCATATTGAGAAGCCATCTTTTGACACATCGCTTTGCTTCCCGAAGGTCATTCTTCAACACACGATGCATAATCCAAACACATGGGGTCACCCACAACTACAATATTGTGGAAGACTTGGCCCAGGAACCATGTGCCATGTTTGTGCTTGAAGTCCTCCAAATCGTCCCCATGTAGAGGAAAGCCGTGTCATCTGTGATAGGCGAGGTTGATCCATCAGAGTCAAGTTTTATGACCTTTGATTCACCTCAAGTTACTCATAGGATCTCCCATCAGGTCGCCCTCCATATCATAGCATGATCATTAGGGAAAAACATCTACCAGACAGTGGTGGATGAAGGAGCCTCGACTTGCATCATGTCTATTTATTGTTGGAAGGCCCTTGGCTCTCTTAAGCTCAACACATCTGCCACAATATTGAATGCATTTGATGGGCACATGTTCCAACCCCATGGAATAATCACTGCCTTACACATTGAGTTGTGTGGTAAGACTATCTCTGTTGATGTGGAGGTTGTCGATGCACCTCTTGAGTACAATCTATTACTTGAGCATACTTGGTTCTACAAGATGACTGCAATTGTGTCATCAATATTTAGGGTCCTACGCTTCCCTCACCAAGGGAAAATCGTTACGATCGATCAACTTGCATTATGTACCCCATACCTTGGATCCAATGAGAGGTCTAATGTACCCTTTGTCGGTGATACCACACAGTATTATATGAACGTCGATGCGGGGATGTTCAAAGATCCGTCGCTCATGGGAATTTTTCCCCTCCCCCCACTGTCTCCCACTACCAACGTAGCTCCTATCGACATGATTTCGTCATTTACCAGTGGATCCATCGGGTCTTTTGATCCTTGGGTGGTACCTCATCCCAAGGATGTTGATTCATATCGAGCCTCCATGCCACTCACCTCAATAGAGATTTCCTACCAGGCGATCCAATTAGCATCCACTAGCCCTAATTTAGATTCCCCTCAAGATGTAGAATATGATTAGTATCCCAAATCCTCTTGGGCCATTAATCCTCTTCCCATTTTGAATGACTTTCTCGATCTTGAACTTCCATATGACGAAGCTATAATGGAGGTCATGGATTCCCCCGATATGCCATGGAAATATTTTCACCATCGTGCATCTTTCCTCCCTGCTTTGGAATAGTTTGAGGATGACATTCAAAATCCTGTTGCCAATGGTAATGTTCAATGGTCCCAGTCTCCCATTATGATTCATGATGTTTTATCAGAAGGGAACATGGCCAACATTTCGAAAACCATACCCATTGACATTTCCCAGAAGCCAGGTGTCATGGAACATGTCCTAATAGGTGCCAACTATTCACCCCAAGAAATTGAAACATACACGACCCTATTCAAATAATTTCACAATGTTTTCGCTTGGTCCTTGTTGACGCCCAAAAGCGAAACGTAGGGTACCTGCATGCAAAATGGTTGCAATGCCTTATTATTTATGTATAATTAATAATATACTAGATAAGCAGGACCTCGTGTGTGAATATGATGAAGGATGACTCGTCTCTTGTGTGCTCATGTCTTGGTTGCAAAGTAAGCTCTACAATTTATTGTCTCGAAATCACTCTTTAAAACTGAATGGGAAAACAACAGGCTTATGGGCGATTTGATTAAAAGAGAAATGGTATTGTTTTGATGATCATCGCGGTTCTATTCTACTGTACATAGTTTGAATGAGAATTTAAAGTCTAGACTTGAAGTTGTATATGGTTATGGCATTGTGTTACTATGATTTAGTGTTAAAGGGTTATGCACCATTGTTTAAGTTTAAAATTCATAAGTGTTTGGGGCATGGTTTCCCTAACAAGTGTGGACATATAATATGTTGGTACAAAAAGGTTGGCGCACACATTAAGTTTGAAAACATAGTGTAAGGGTGGCGTATCTGACTTGTATTGAATTTGGTATGACTATGGTGGATTATGCACTATATGTGCTAGCGTGCTCGTACTGGACTATGGGTGATGGAGTAAATGTGGATACGACGTGTAGTAATTGCACATCGCTCTAAACCTACCTCGATGGTCGCCACCCTTGCTATGTTCACATTTCATCATTTTTTTGGGTTGATGTTGCCTCCGTGTTTCTCGACCTTGGAAGAAATAATTATGTTTTGTTGATTCTCCTTGGAATTTTGCATCCATGTATGAATGTTCTTGCTGCTCCATCCATGATTTATTTCTCTGCTCATTAATTTAATCAAAGGTTGGCTCTTGCATTCTCTCACAGTCTGTGTTTTTCCAAAGTTTATGGCATGTGGTTTTTCAACTGTGTAATGGTTTTCGAATGAAGTTAGTCTCTGTTGGTGTTTATGTGCAAGCTAATTCACAGTTGAATGTCTCTCTCTGTAGAATTAAATTATGGTTGTTCTGTTGCTCTACCTATTGGAAAATATTGTGGTGAAAGTAGTTCGGGTTTGACTCGTTTCTGGTTATTCGGTGGTTTCTTGTCTCTCTAATATACGAACGATGAGATTGCTTGCCTATGGATTATTTGTAGCCCATGTCTGTCAATTATTTGAATATATCATAGATATATTTGCTCGTGGCCACCGTAAAGGGTCTATGAAGAGGTTTGTGGAAATTTGTGGTGGTAAGAGATGGTCAAAGTTTTATTTTTGGGCTAAACCCTCGAAGTGTTTGCCCTCTTACTCTCTCATACCTCATTGCTTTTGATGAGTGGTATCTCAAACCCTGAACTTGATGATTGTGTAAGGGTGGCTAACCCAACATTGGATAAGTTTGTTGTTCACATCTCTTTGGTCATCGGGTTTTGTTGATTTGTTTACTTGATGGTGTTAGAGTTAATACCAAGCTCACTTGGTGATAAACCCAGTCTGTTATATGACAGTATTGAAGTTATGACAATATCGAAAGACAATGTTTAAGATTTATGGTCGTGTTGTGTTAGCATGCTTGAGGTGATCGGGTTTTTAGTTGGATAGAATGTCTATGTTTACAAATTGTATATTTGTTGAATGAACTCGGTGAACAGGAACAAAAGTGAAGAGTGGAAGATTTGTTATTTAAAATCTCAGTTTAATTGTTTCATTATCCACGAGGATCCCTTTTGGTCGATTTTGAGAGATCGTGTAGTGGTTAGAGAACACCGATTACAATGGGTTTAGACCCATTATGTATATACATCAACTGTTAGTGTTGGTTCTTGGTTCACTATGCTCTCTTGGCCATACTGTGCATCGAATATGTTATGTTATAGTTGTTGGAATGTTTCTTGGGAAAAACATTTATTAAATGAATTCTGTGAATACAATTTAAAAATACACAGTGAATAGTCTTGGAGTTTGAAACAACAGTCTTGGAATTTTGAAACAGAGTATTGAATTTTGATTTTGAAACAAAAAAGAGTTTGGAAATTTTGTTGTTATGATGATGGTATTGTTTTGTATGGCAAATGATAGAACAATAACCATTTGGTTCCATTTCATTGTACCATTTTTCACACATTACATTCCCTTAATTTTCCCACATACACTTATAACACTCCTTGTTCTATTATTAAGCATTTTAAAGAAAAAAATTTGTATGAAAACAAAAGGGGATGGATATGGAGGTTGGTTGATGACTAGTCTTTGAGAGTTGGATATATACATAGTTTGATTATTTATGTGATTGCTTGAACAATATCCGTGTATTTTGTCCCATCCATGCTACCATCTTTTGCCCACTACAAACCCCTCATATTCCCAATGACCCTATCACTCCCTGTTCAGATGACAATTGATTGATAAAGTTTTTAATGGATGGATTGCATGTGTTCTGTAGTGGATAATAGAGCCAACTTTTTATTTTATTTTAGAGTTTGATGCATGGATTATTAATATTTTTTCATGATTTATTGAATATTGCTACAGGATGAGATTTTTCAGCAAAGGCAGTAATGGTAGAGGTAATAGAGGCAACAAAAATCGGTAGAGGGGTCATAAAAGACCTCGGTTTTCCATACATTTCGATGTTGATCCATAATAATTAAATCAAATATTTCAATTTGGATTATTCAATTTAGTTGTTCATGGTATCCTCCAACCCCGACTTGAAAGAGCTCCCTTCCAAGCACCTCAAAACTTTTCTGGTGTCTGAGTCCCTCCTTATGTGTCGATGCGACCATAGCTGCCCACCAACGATGATTGACAAGAGATTGTCCACCAACCTAATGTCCACCACTATGGTTTTCCCACTGCATCCTTACCTTTACCACCACCTCCACCACCGATTAATCCAAATGCCCAAGTTTCCCATGTTGTTTCACTAGTACAATCATCACATGTTAATACCTTGGTCCTTTGTAATTAATACTCATGGATTAAGCAATTGTTTTTGAGGCTATAAACCCTGGGTGACATTCCCAACTATCTTGTCTTAGCCTGACAAGATTTGAAAATTCTTGACTAATGTTTTCCATACCTTTTCCTCAACATTTATTTGGCGACCATACTGGGGATATCTTCCATATCTCTTTGGTTGATTATATTCACGTTTATCTTTAAATTTTTCTGTTTTATTTAAATACTCCTTAACTAATTTTTTTCATGAAAATACCTGTTATAAGACAACCCAATATTGGAAACGATATTAATGACCAAACTAGCATTGCTTTGACCTTATTCAACACTATTTTAGAAATTGCTAGTACTCGATTTGAGCTTGAACACTCTTGGGAAGTAGTTGTAAGAGATATAAGTATCCGTGAATGTTGGGAAGCCAGGCAAAGGAAACCCAAAAATTAATAGTAACCTCTATTTTCCTAGATCCTTGGTTTTTCTTTTCATGTCCTCAAATCCCCGCATCTCTCTCTCGAAGAGGATTGTCCCATGAAGCTACTCCTATGTTCGAAATAGGAAGGAGGAAAGTCGTTCTGCCAACTCAAGAAAGTGTTATAAGGAGAACATTGTCTGATTCTTCTAGTTCAGCTTCATCACCTATACCTATTACCTTCAACATGACATATGCAGGTAGTGGCAGCGGAACCGGAGGTGCCTCTTCCTCCCAACCTTCTGCTTCATCAATGATTGGTAGTATATACAACCATCAGATCCATGTCCAATCCACTACCAATCCTACTAAAGTGATAAAGAAATATGGGCTTTTCCATTTCTAAGAAGATACTATGACCACTCCATGGCACGTGTCTTCTCCCTTGAATTTGACACCCGCTACTTGTTGAAATAATGTAACTGCGAAGAGCATTCTTATTATTATTGGATTAAATCCCCATTGCGGATTGATCATGTCATTATTATTATTATTGTTATTGGATTAATCCCCATTGTGGATTAATCATGTCGGTAATTGTATAAGGACCAAATCCCCTTTTGCGGATTGGTCATCAGACAATTATAAAGGGCAGAATAAGAAGTCGGCCCCAACAGTTATTATGGAAGACCCAAAATTAATTAAAGGTGGGATACCCACCCAGAGTGAGAGGTCGGCCCTGCCAGTTGTGACCTTTCACACGTGCCAGTCTTGTATAAATAAGAGGCTAGCGCCTCACTTCAAACACACAACTCACTTGCTCATTCTCTTATGAGGCAAGCCGCAATTACCAGTTGGAGAGAGGGAGAAGAGTGGCACATCTCTTGGAGAGGACTATCTGTATTGGTTTGAGTTATCTCTTGAACATTGTATAAGCGATTTATGATAAGGAAGTTTTTGCTGGGTTTTCTTCCCCTAGAGGGTTTCCCAAGATAAATGTTGTGTCTATTGTGAATGTGTATTTCTTAGTGATCTTGTTCTTATGATGCTCTTATCTATTGAAATGAAAAGAACTATAATAATGGCATAAACATTAACATGGTTTCAGAGCCAACCTGAATAAAGCACAATTTGCAAGAGGAAAAACGTCACTGTTACCGTACCCAAAAATTAGGGTTTTGCAAAAGTGAGTATTTTCAGCTCCCTAACCTCCTAGAAAGTTGCGCCCTCCCCCAAGGATCATTTTGGCACTTAGAGCGCACCTTTTCAGTGCATAGATCTCCTGGAAAGTGAAACCCTAGTTTCACAAAGTACCAGAAAACCAGAAAACTAGTGTACCAGAAGTACCAGAAGTACCAGAGTACCAGAAAACCAGAAGCACCAGTCCAAAAATCCGCAGATCAAGTTTGAGGGGGGTAAAAGTTGGATTTTTAAAATTCTGACTGCACCAGCTAACTCGCCTCAGCCCAACGCATCTATCCCTTGGATCATAATTTCAAAATTCAAAGTTTGAAAAATTAGGGTTTCCTCATAAAACCCTAAGTTGCAGTTGCAGTTACAGTCTCAGAACCAGCTGTAGTTGTAGTACCAGTTGCAGTTGCAGCCCTAGAACCAGTTGCAATCACCCTTGAAGTTTTTCGTAATGATTACCGCTGTTACCAGATGGAGCCACTACCTGCAAATGTTATCCAAGGTATGTACTCACATATGGTTAATGGTTAAACCCTAAAGAGTATTTGCAGGAGAAGGGATCTTTTGCCATAGATCCATAAGGATCTCAAGATCCAACACATTCAAAGGAATGATGCAACCCAGGTGTGATTATTCTAATATGCATCTATTTGTTATGAAATTATCTTAATCAATGTTGCATGTTGTAGCTATGATCAATTTATTAGAAGGATTAAAAGATGATCATAGAGCTTATTCTCTAACCTAACCTTCTGTCAAGTTAGCGTATTGTCGTAGTACAAAAGATAGATTGAAGAAAGCACTCGTCACTTGAGTGAAGGAGACCTGGAAGAAAAGCAAGCACTCACTCTTAAGGACAAGGCTCTAGGTTTGATTAATCAAGATTCAAAGGTACACATGACAAGATGATGACTTTAGTTGAGATAGCAATCATCGTAAAGTATTATACTTGATAGCATGTGAGAATATAGATGTAAATACTTTGCCTGATATGACTAACACCTCCTCTAGGAGAAACCTCGTGTGTTAGTTCCAAGTTGCCATGGAAGAATGCTTGGTCACAACACTATGAGAGTGTTGACCTCATTTCGTATTGTATTCCTTACCTTTAATCTTTACTTCAGATAAATTATAAGTGATATCTCTAAATGAGCTACTGTGATGATTGTTCGTGCTATTGCTTTATATTATCAAGAAGGATATTATTCTTGCTTGTTGTTTTGTTGATCTTGCTCCAGGTCACATGAGGAATCTATAGCGAAGGTTGTAGAAGGAAACATGCTAAAGGAGAAATCATAAATGAAGCAATCATCAGTGGAAAAGAAGGAGGTGGGTCACTCAGAAGCTGCCATGACCCACGCTATTGAAGAATCCATGTGAACTCTAGAAGATTAGCTCACATCAACTACAAGGCACTACCATACATATGCAAAGCTGTCACAGGTCTACCATAACTCAAAGGTGACCATGAAGGCGTATGCGATGGATGTGCGCAAGGGAAGAATATCAAGAACCCTTTTCCAAAGAGGGATAACAAAGCAGGAGTATTGAAACTCATTCATTCAGATGTATGTGGCCCAATGCCATCATCCTCCATTAATGGGTATACTATGTATCATTCATTAATGATTATTCTCGTAAAAGACCTGGATATATCTGAAGTATTCAACAAGATCAAGGAATTCAAAGCCTTGATAAGAGAACCCTTCTATAAGGAAGATTAATATACTCAGGTCAGATAATGGAGGATACCTCAAAAGAGCTCGTGAACTTTTGCAAAGATGTTGGGATCAAGATCCCCAACAAAACGGTGTAGCTGAACGGAAGAACAGAACCATGTTGGAAGCTGTGAAGATCAAGATATTCCTATGTGCTTATGGGCAGAAGCAACAATGACAACTGTTTATGTGCAGAACCGATTGCCCCATAGTGCACTTGGGCTTAAGACACCAGAAGATATGTTCACCAGAAAGAAGCTAGAGGTAAGCCATCTCAAAATATTTGGTTGTCCAGTGTTTATTTGTATACCGAAAGAGAAAAGAAACAAGCTGGAACCCTCCGGAAAGAAGGGAATATTTGTGGGATATTGTGAGGTATCCAAAGCCTTCAGAATCTACATACCTGGTCACCGCCATATTGAGATCAACAGGGACGTGACCTTTGATGAAGAAGTAGCACTTAAGAAATCGAGAAGATGCCAGCTTGAAGAAGTATATGAAGAGGAACCTGTAAATCCCAGGATTGTAGAATCAATGAGGGAGGTTCCCAGAACTGCATAACCAGTGAGGGAAGTCGTAACTTCCCCTGATGAGGAACTTCTAGAAGACCATGATATAGTAGAAGTTCAAGAACCTCCTCAAATGACCTTCTCCCATAAAAGAAAGCCTGCTTGGGCAAGAGAGCTTATTCAAAGATGGAGAGAAGTATGGTGTTCCAGAAGGAACCTCGAGACAGGTGAAAAGACCAAAGCCATTCTCCAGTTACACGGCTTTGATATGTGATCTCCCAAATGAAGAGCCTACCTGCTTTGAAGAACCCATTCAGAGAAAAGAATGGGCAGATGCCATGACAGAGGAATACCAATCCATAATGAAGAACGAAGTATGGGAAATAGTTCCCAGATCGATGGCTCTTCAAAATAAAACATGCTGTTGATGGAAGTATTGAGAAGTATAGAGAAAGATTTGTCGCTCGTGGATTTTTCCCAGAAGGAAGGCATTAACTATGAAGAGACATTCGCTCCTGTGGCCAGATACACTTCAATCAGGACCATTATAGCTCTTGCAGCTAAGATGAAGTGGAAGCTGTACCAGATGGATGTGAAGACAGCTTTCCTGAATGGTGTTATTGAAGAGGAAGTGTATATAGAGCAACCCCAAGAATTTGAGGTTGAAGACAAGAAGTCTCATGTCTGCCGATTGTAGAAAGCCTTATACAGATTGAAGCTAGCTCCTAGAGCTTGGTATGGCCGTATAGACAGTTTCTTGACGAGCTTGGGCTTTACCAAGAGTAAAGCAGACTCAAATCTCTACTTCAAGATTATGGATAATGAACCAGTAATATTATTACTGTATGTGGATGACTTATTCTTAACTGGAGAAGAAAAGCTCATCGTTGAATGTAAACAAAGACTTGCCGCAGAATTTGAAACGAAATACCTTGGCCTAATGCATTACTTCTTAGGTCTTGAGGTATGGCAGAGTCCAGGGAGAATATTCCTTAACCAAGGGAACTACACGGTCGAAATATTAAAGAGATTCGACATGCTAGAATGCAAGTCCATGAATACTCCCATGGAAGCGAAGTTGAAGCTGCTGGTCGATACTTCGTCAGATTTGATAGATGCCACTCTGTACAGACAGATTATTAGATCGCTGATGTACCTGACGAACACCAGACCAGACATATGTTTTGCAGTGAACACCTTGAGTCAGTTTCTGGTAGAGCCCAGACGTGTTCATCTAGTGGCTGCAAAACATGTGATGAGGTACCTTAAAGGTACAATTGATTATGGTCTCAGCTATGATGGAGATCATGACTTCACACTGAGTGGATATACTGATGCAGATTGGGCAGGAAGCATTGTTGATAGAGAAAGCACTTCCGGATGCTGTTTCAGTTTGGGATCAGCTATGATCTCGTGGCAGAGTAGGAAGAAATCTAGTATTTCTCTCAACACAGCAGAAGCAGAGTACATTGCCGCATGTTCTGCTAGCTGTGAAGCTATATGGCCTCGAAAGTTGCTGACAGGCCTATTTGATTTGGAGATGAGAGAAACCACGATTCTATGTGACAATCAAAGCTGGATTAAAATGACAGAGAATCTTGTGTTCCACGATAGGTCGAAGCACATAGAGATCCGCTATCATTTCATCCACGACATGGTATAGAGAGGAGCCTTGAAGCTCCAGTACATTAGCAGGAATGAACAGGTTGCTGATGTGTTGACTAAGCCTCTATCTCGTGTAAAGTTTGAACACTTTCAAGATAATCTTGGTATTGTCCGAAAGGACCCTCCCTGAAAGGGGGAGTAGATGTATTCCTTGCTTCTGACCTCACTGTTAGACGTAAAGCAAGATGAGTCATGCTTCTGACCTCGCTGTTAGACATAAAGCATGACGCCGTGTGATCCTTGCTTCTGACCTCGTTGTTAGACGTAAAGCAAGATGAGTCATGCTTTTGACCTCATTGTTAGACATAAAGCATGACTCCGTGTGATCCTTGCTTCTGACCTCATTGTTATATGTAAAGCAAGATGAGTCATGCTTCTGACCTCGCTGTTAGACGTAAAGCATGACGTCGTGTGATCCTTGCTTCTGACCTCGCTGCTAGACGTAAAGCAAGATGAGTCATGCTTCTGATCTCGCTGTTAGACGTAAAGCATGACGCTGTGTGATCCTTGCTTCTGACCTTGTTGTTAGATGTAAAGCAAGATGAGTTATGCTTCTGACCTAGTTGTTAGACGTAAAGAATAACACCGCTGATTCCTTGCTTCTAACCTAGTTGTTAGACGTAAAGCAAGATGATTCCTCGCTTTTGACCTCGTTGTTAGACGTAAATCGAGATGTTGATGTGTTCCTTGCTTCTGACCTCGTTGTTAGACGTAAAGCAATATGAGTCATGCTTCTGACCTAGTTGTTAGACGTAAAGCATGACGTTGTGATTCCTCGCTTCTGACCTATTTGTTAGATGTAAAGTGAGATGATGATATTACTTGCTTATGACCTAGTTGTTAGACGTAAAGCAAGATGTGACTGACACTGAGCTACCATCTTAACCACTGTGACATTGAGCTAGTGTAGTACTGTGATGTGCCAGCCTAGTGCTGTGATGAGGTATCATTTTTTTTGATACATATTTGATGCAGATGATGATAGCATTCTTTTGAGAATGATGATGCTGCCGATGAAGAAAACTTCCGATGATTCGTAAATGTGCTAGACAATGTTTCAAGATGATATTGCCGATACTGTCCTCCAGATGCCACTGATGATGCAGACCTCTCTCGCCTGATGCTGATGAAGAATACCCTTCTTGTTAAGGGGGAGTGTTGAAATAATGTAACTGTGAAGAGCATTCTTATTATTATTGGATTAAATCCCCATTGCGGATTAATCATGTCATTATTATTATTATTGTTATTGGATTAATCCCCATTGTGGATTAATCATGTCGGTAATTGTATAAGGACAAAATCCCCTTTTGCGAATTGGTCATCAGACAATTATAAAGGGCAGAATAAGAAGTCGGCCCCAGTAGTTATTATGGAAGACCCAAAATTAATTAAAGGTGGGTTTACCCACCCAAAGTGAGAGGTTGGCCCTGTCAGTTGTGACCTTTCACACGTGCTAGTCTTGTATAAATAAGAGGCTAGCGCCTCACTTCAAACACACAACTCACTTACTCATTCTCTTATGAGGCAAGCTGCAATTACCAGTTGGAGAGAGGGAGAAGAGTGGCACATCTCTTGGAGAGGACTATCTGTATTGGTTTGAGTTATCTCTTGAACATTGTATAAGCTATTTATGATAAGGAAGTTTTTGCTGGGTTTTCTTCCCCTAGAGGGTTTCCCAGGATAAATGTTGTGTCTCTTGTGAATGTGTATTTCCCAGTGATCTTGTTCTTATGATGCTCTTATCTATTGAAATGCAAAGAACTATAATAATGGCATAAACATTAACACTACTCACCCATTACCAAAGTTTAAGGAGCATTTACCTAAAATTTCGAGAAACAATACCGTGACTACAAATGAACACTTAGTATCATTGTCCAATGATTGTCATAATATTGGGGCCAACGATAACGATACTTGCATGTGCTTATTGGTTAATTCCCTTGAAGGGAAAGCTGCGGCATATATTTTTGACCTCCCTCCCAAAATTCTTTCCACATGGGAAGAATTGGTTTATTGGTTCAAGTCCACTTAAGGACAATCCAAAATTCTGGTAGAACAATAAAGGGAATACAAAAATATCGCATATAAAGATGGTGAAACCATCAAGTCTTTTAACCTTCGCTTCACCAAGTTATACAATCAAATTCCTGAACTAATCCGTTCGCAAAATCAAGCCACTTTCATGCATTATTATAATGCATTGCCTTCCTCTTATCATCATAGACTCGAAGAAAAGGCTATTGACAATCTTGGTTCCACTCTTCATACTTGTCTAGAATATGAGGAGCAACTCAAAAAAACGGGTGTCCCTAAAGGGGACTCGGTTAAGAAAACAAATATTTCTGCCCTCCTACAACTCGTCGAAGATACGAACAATAGGTTGATAGCCTACAAACAAAAGGGAAGTGTTTCTTCACCCGCCCCTGTCGCATATTCTTCTTCCTCAACACCTTTTAGGAAAACTAATGAAAATACTTTTCAACCAAAGGCTATTATGTCTCGCAATTGGTGTAACTTATGTGAAGAAAATCACGAAGAAAGTATTTGCTAGGTTAAGAAAAATGGCAGAGATAAGATCTTTCGCAAAAGGCCTGATACAAAAATCGTGGTTCTAGACTGGGTTGAACCAAAGGATTTTATGATAATCAACACCAGGAACAAATCTTATACTGCAAAGGGAAAATATAACCCTCCTCGTACTTCTTCCACACCAAGTACTTCTTCTCAGAGCACTGATACACAAGCTATCAGAGTTTTGGAAAATCAAGGAATGCCTTCCCCTCTTCTAAATACAAATCCTTAACCAATTGGGTAATACCAAGGCTGATGGTACTCTTTTGGACATGGTTTCTGTCCCTGAACAACAAAAGCATCTCAAGAATTTTATAAAAGGTAAAGTTTCTACTATAGCCAATCTTTTCGAATAGTCAAAAGAAGAGGATTCAAATGTAAATAAAATAGGTGTAATTTTAAGAAACCTGTAAAACCCCCCCTTTTTATATTTTAGTAAAAATTATGGATAAAATAGCTCATTGTTTCCTAATTGATGGCGGGTATGGTCCAAGTGTAATGTCAAAAATTATCATGGAAGAGCTTGGCTTATCATGCACTAATGAAAATTCTAGAAGCATGCTCTCTTATAACAGTCTACAACAGTCAACTTTAGGTGAAATCAAACATGTAACCTTAGTCTTGTGCGCACATCCTGAAATAAGAACAACCTTCAATATCTAGGTAATCGATATGCCAGTAAGCAATTATTCAATTATTTTAGGAAGAGACTGGCAAGCCTTAATGGGTGGATATATTTTGCTTGATGAAATAGATATGTTTGTCCATAGGAACGAAAATAACATTATAGTCTTGAGGGAAGGAAGAATTTCACCATACATAGAGAGTGTTCCCCAACCTAACGTAAATTATCTTAAGGAAGATTTGGGAGTATACTCTATCTTCGCCGATGAGGGTGACATTATCCTTGAACCAATTGATTTCGACGATGGCATGTGTCACATGCATTTTGATGGTTCATGCTCAAACGAAGGTAATGGAGCCGACATTATTCTATATTCCCCTATAGGTAAGATCCACAATTTTTCTTATAGGTTAGAATTTGCTTTCACTAACAACGTCATTGAGTTTGAGGCCCTATTGTTAGGCATAAAAAATGTGTATAACCTTGGTTGTGGCCATCTTACAGTATTTGGTGATTTCGAACTTGTTGTGAATCTTGTACGTAAGATTTATTCACCTAGCAATAAGTTGCTTAAATGATATACCCAAGTTTTTTGGATGCTTATTTCAAACTTGTTATCATTTAACATCACTCATATTAAGTGGGGATGCAATTCAACGACTAATAGGCTAGCTGTGTTCACAACATCCCCTACATGACAACTTTTGCCTCAAAGACCTCATTGTATGTTTCAATCTCTATATCATTCTCATATCCCTAATAACTTGGAATCATGGCAGGTATTCCCAAGTGATGAAGGCATTTGCGCTTTCATACAAAATGAACCATTTAGGCCCAAGGAAATCATATCCATTGAAGACGAGAAATTTCCTAAAGGCTTGACTCCACTCAAAAGTTTGTTTTCGTCGAGTGATGTAAGCAACAAAGAGATAGATAAGGAAGAGGAGTCAAAGAGAAAGTGGGTGATACCATTTGCTTGAACCTTGGGACACCCAAATCTCCAAAGATTGTTAAACTAGGTGCCCAATGTTCCAACAAAGAAAAAGAAAAATTCATAGAACTACTCCATGAATTTCAAGATGTTTTTGCATGGTCATACGAGGATCTTCGTGGTTTTGATCCTGCTCTCATACAACATGTCATTCCTATCAAGGAAGGGGTAAAACCAGTTAGGAAGAAACAAAGACCTATTAACCATGCACTCGAAGCTACTATTAGGAAAGAATTGGAAAAATAATTGAAAGCTGGTATAATCTTTCCAGTTAAGTATTCCGAGTGGGTTTCAAATCCGGTACTTGTTTGGAAGACTACTTGTCAGATCAGATTATGTGTCGATTTCCATGCATTAAACAGAGCGAGTGTCAAAGATCATTTTCCTCTCCCTAATATGGAAATGATTTTCTAATAAGTTGCAGGGTCACAAATGATGTCCTTACTTTACGACTTTTCTGGCTATAATCAAATCAAGGTAAATAGGACTGATAGATCTAAAACCACATTTACTACACGTTGGGGCACGACGTATGCCTTTTGGCTTGTCTAATGTAGGTGCTACCTTTCAAAGAGATATGCAGATAGCTTTTGACGATATGATCGGTAAAATTATCCAAGTTTATCTCGATGATTTCACTATCTATTCAAAGAACCAGTTAGATCATTTTGGTCATCTTAGAAAAGTTCTCATGCGTTGTAGAAAATTTGGCATTTCTTTAATCCTTCCAAGTCTATTTTCAATGTCCCTAAAGGCAAACTCCTCGGTCATATTGTTTTTGATTCAGGAATAAGCATTGACCCTGAAAGAATTACTGAAATTCTAAACTTCCTGCCCCCACCTCCAATAAAGAAGTCCAAACTTTCATGGGCATTATCAATTTTGTTTGTATGTTTGTTCCTGATTTTGCTCTCATGGTTAAATCAATTCATAATCTGTTGAAGCAAGATCGTTCTTTTTCTTGGACATATGATGTTGAAAATGCTTTCTTTAGGATTAAGAAATCAATCAGTTCCACACTGGTTTTGGCAAAGCCAGATTTTGAGAAAGATTTTATCATATATACCAATGCCACCAAAGAAGCAATTTCTGCTATCCTCTTACATAATGATGACCAAAACAACGAAAAACCAGTAGCATACATGAGCCATAGTTTATCAGATGATGAAATCAAGTACTCTTATATTGAAAAACATACTTTTTATCTTCTTAAGGCTATAGAAAGATTTCGCCACTTTATTTTAGGCAAACATACGCAGGTAAGAGTGCCTTTTCCTGCTGTCAAGTTTCTTCTCTTACAAACTTATATTCAGGGAAAATTGAACATTGGCTTGCCAAAATTCAGGAGCATGATTTAACCATCATGAATTAAAAAATGATCAAGGGACGATACTTAGCCCTTCACTTAGCTCAACACCTTGAACCAAGTGAAGAACTTGATGATCATGATAATCCTCTTTCAACTCTATTCTATATTGAAAATAAAAATCTTTCTATGGCTAAGGATCCTTGGTACAAAAATCTGGTGTATTACTTGCAGCATAAAAAATGCCTAGGTAACTTGGATCCTCACCAGAGAAGAAGACTCTGCCTCGAATCTTCTAGGTATATAATTTTGGGAGACTTCTTGTTTAGAAGGTTTGTTGATGGTTTATTACTTAAATGTGTGAATGATGAAGAAGCACAAAAAATGTTACATGAAGTTCATGGGTCATCAGTTTCTGTCATTCACATTGGTGGCTATTTTTCTGCTAAAGCTACTCCCTTTAAAATCATAAGAAATGGCTACTCTTGGCCTTCGATATTTTGAGATTCCTATGAATTCACAAGATCTTACGATAAGTGCCAAAAATTTGCTGGGAAACAACGTCTTTCTTCCATGCCTTTATAACATGTCCTCCAAGATTTCCCTTTTTCTAAATGGGGCCTAGACGTCATTGGTCCTATAAATCCTCCGTCTTCCGCAGGGCATACTTTTATTTTGATAGCCACATACTACTTTACTAAATGGACCGAGGTTGTCCCTCTTAAGCACACACATGATGAGCATGTAATTTATTTCCTAGAAACTAATATCTTTTCCAGATTTGGCATTCCACTAGAGATCATTACGAATAATGGACCAACCTTCATTTATGCAAAGTTAACTCAATTTATGGTTAAATTAGGGGTCAAAAATTTCACTTCATCAGCCTATTACCCCCAAGAAAATGGGCAAGTTGACTCCACTAACAAAAACTTGGTTAGGATCATCAAGAGGACCATAGAGGATAAACCTCGCTAGTGGCACACACTTCTCACTTATGCTCTTTGGGCAAATCACACTACCACCAAGGTAAGCACAAGTTTTACTTCCTTCCAACTCACATATGGTCAAGAGGTTATTCTTCCTACTGAGATGCATATTTCCTCCTTATGACTGATGTTACAGATTGAAGAGTTAAATTCTTCCAATGTTCCCCAAAGGATAAATGCACTGTTAGCCTTGGAAGAACAAATGAATTTTTCCTTAGAGAACATAAAGAGAAGGCAACAAACTGTGAAAACGTATTTTAAGAGATGAGCAAAAGTTGTTGAATTCAAGATCGATGAAAAATTCCTACTATGGGACTCAACTCATGCTGAGAGAGGAAGACGCTCAAAGTTCCATAAACTATGACTAGGTCCTTTTAACATCGTTTTTGTCCTAGGTGCAAACTCATATCTTTTAAAGGATTTGGAAGAGTGATTGTTCTCTTACAACACTAATGGTTCCCACTTGAAACATTATGTGGAACCAGTTTGTTAATTAACGCTTATTTGAAATGACTTCTGTATATAGTCTTTTGTTTTACTGTTTTCTCTTTTTTTTTTTACTTTGGTTTGTTGAGTTTTTAATTATTATTATTATTATTATTATTTTTTTTTAATTTACCAAAAATAAAGTCTGGATCAGTTTTGCCATAACAATGTCATTCTGTAAGTATTGTTGATCAATAAGAAATAAGGTACACACAATTTTCACGATGTCCTCCTTTTAGACATTGCTGAAATTGCTTTTTGCTTTCAACACTGTTGTAGGATAGTTGATTTTGTCTTCTCCCCTATTTCTACTATCCCTTTCTTCTCTCCATCCTGAGATTCAAAAGAGCATATCAGAAAAATTTCTCCTTGAAATTTTAAGAGGCGTTATATGTTACATATTGATCAAATGTTATGCATACAGGACTAAACCCCCTCGTACATACCACTTTTCATAAGTTATTCCCAAAGTCTTGTCATATTATTTCCCTTAAACCATCTTTTCCCCCCTATTGCATAACTATTATTTTTAGTAATTTTTTTCCCCACTTCTACTAGTCTGCGAAATTGGACATTCTGAGTTCTTAAGATGTTGGAAACATATTTCCTTGTGAAGTCACTAGTTTGTTGACGCCCAAAAACGCAACGTAGAGTACCTGCATGCAAATTGGTTGCAATGCCTCAAAATTTATGCATAATTAATAATATAATAGATAGGTGGGACCTCATTTGTGAATATGATGAAGGATGACTTATCTCTTGTGTGCTCATGTCTTGGTTGTGAAATAAGCTCTACAATTTATTGTCTCGAAATCAATCTTTAAAACCGAGTGGGAAAACAACAAGCTTATGGACGATTTGATTAAAAGAGAAATGGTATTGTTTCGATGATCATCATGGTTCTATTCTGCTGCACATAGTTTGAATGAGAATTTAAACTCCATACTTGAAGTTGTATATGGTTATGGCATTGTGTTACTATGATTTAGTGTTAAAGGGTTATGCACCATTGTTTAAGTTTAAAATTCATAAGTGTTTGGGGCATGGTTTCCCTAGCAAGTGTGGACATATAATATGTTGGTGCAAAAAGGTTGGCACAAACAATAAGTTTGAAAACATAGTGTAAGGTTGGTGTATCCGAATCACATTGAATTTGGTATGGCTATGGTGGATTATGCATTGTATGTGCTAGCACACTCATACTGGACTATGGGTGATGGATTAAATGTGGATACGACGTGCAGTAATTTCACATCGCTCTAACCCTACCTCGATGGTCGCCACCCTTACTATGTTCGCATTTGGTCATTTTTTTGGTTGATGTTGCCTCTGTGTTGCTCGACCTTGGAAGAAATAATCAAGTTTTGTTGATTCTCCTTGGCATTTTGCATCCAGGTATGAATGTTCTTACTGCTCCATCCATGAATTATTGCTCTGCTGGTTAATTTAATCAAAGGTTGGCTCTTGCATTCACTTATAGTCTATGTTTTTCCAAAGTTTATGGTATGTGATTTTTCAACTGTGTAATGGTTTTCAAATGAAGTTAGTCTCTATTGGTGTTTATGTGAAAGCTAATTCATAGTTGAATGTCTCTCTATGTTGAATGAAATTATGGTTGTTCTGTTGCTCTACCTGTTGGAAAAAGTTGTGGTGAAAGTAGTTCGGGTTTGACTCGTCTATGTTTATTTGGTGGTTTCTTGTCTCGATGATATAAGAATGGTGTCATTGCTAACCTATGGATTATTTGTAACCCATGTCTATCAATTATTTGTATATATCATGGATATATCTGCTTGCATTCGCCATAAAGGGTCTGTGAAGAGGTCTGTGGAAATTTGTGGTGGTAAAAGATGGTCGAAGTTTTGTTTTTGGGATAAACCCTCGAAGTGTTTGCCCTCTTGCTCCCTCATACCTCATTTATTTTGATGAGTGGTATCTCAAACCCTGAACTTGATGACCGTGTAAGGTTGGCTAACCCAACGTTGGATAAGTTCATTGTTCGCATCTCTTTTGTCATGGGTTTTTGTCGATTTGTTTACTTGATGGTGTTAGAGTTAATACCAAGCTCACTTGGTGATAAACCCAATCTGACATTATTAAAGTTATGACAGTATCAAAAGACAATGTTTAAGAGTTATGGTTGTGTTGTGTTAGGATGCTTGAGGTGATCGGGTTTTTAGTTGGATAGAATGTCTCTGTTGAAAAAATGTATATTTGTTGAACGAACTCTACGAACAGGAAAAAAAAGTGAAGAGTGGAAGATTTGTTATTTAAAATCTCAGATCAATTGTTTCATTACCCACGAGGGTCCCTTTTAGTCGATTTTGAGAGACTATGTAGTGGTTAGAGAACACTGATTGCAATGGTTTCAGACCCATTCTGTCTATACATCAACTGTTAGTGTTGGTTGTTGGGTCACTATGCTCTCTTGGCCATACTATGTGACGAATGTGTTATGTTATAGCCGTTGGAATGTTTCTTGGGAAAGTCATTTATTAAATGAATTCTGTGAATATAATTTAAAATACATAGGGAACAATCTTGTAGTTTGAAACAACGGTCTTGGATTTTTGAAACAAAGTATTGGATTTTGATTTTGAAATAGAAAAGTGTTTGGCAATTTTGTTGTTATGATGATGGTATTGTTTTGTATGGCAAATGATAGAACAATACCCATTTGGTTCCCTTTCATTGTACCATTTTTCGTACATTACATTCCCTTCATTTTCTCACATACACTTATAGCTATCCCTGTTCTATTATTAAGCATTTTAAAGGAAAAAAATTGTATGAAAACAAAAGGGGATGGATATGGAGGTTGGTTGATGATTGGTGTTTGAGAGTTGGATATATACACAGTTTGATTATTTTTGTTATTGCTTGAACAATATCTGTGTATTTTGTCCCTTCCATCCTACCATTTTTCACACACTACAAACCCCTGATATTCCCAATGACCCTATCACTCCCTGTTCAGATGGAAATTGATTGATAAAGTTTTTAGTGGATGGATTGCATGTGTTATGTAGTGGATAACAGAGCCAACTTTTTATTTTATTTAAGTAGAGTTTGATGCATGGATTATTAATAATTTTTCATGATTTATTGAATATTTCTACAAGATTAGATTTTTCAGTAGAGGCAGTAATGGCAGAGGTAATAGAGGCAGGGGAAATTGGCAGAGGGGTCATAGAGGACCTTGGTTTTCCACACATTTCGATGCTGATCCACAAGAATTAAATCAACTATTTTGAGTTGGAATCTTCAATCTAGTTGGTCATGGTATCCTCCAACCCCAACTTGAAAAAACTCCCTTCCAAGCACCTGAAATTTTTTCTAGTGTCTGAGTCCCTCCTCATGTGTCGATGCGACCAAATTCGCCTGCCAATGATGGTTGGAAAGAGATTGTCCACCATCATGTTGTCCACAACCATGGTTGACCCACTGCATCCTTGCCTTTACCATCACCTCCACCACCGATTAATCCAAATGCCCAAGTTTCCCATGTTGTTTCACGAGTACAATCATCACATGCTAGCAAAATATTGAAAACATATGTCCACGAGCCTGTGCAGGAAAAGGGAAAAGGAATAACCACTCACTCCAACTCATCTGAATAATCTGCCAAATTAGTTTCCTCTCGCCTTCATCTTAAGGATGATTGTTTTCATGTTATTAGTGCAGTTCAACATCAAGGCTCTAACCAGTCAAAAGATGCCACAGGAAAATCAAGAGGGGACAACAATGAGAAGAGGCCTAATGATTCTCATAGTAAATATGGATTTTGATCATGATTATTGTTGTTTCATATGTTGAAGATATTATTTTTACTTGGACAAAGTTTTGGAAAACAAGTTTATATTTAGGCATTCTTTTTTTAGGACAATATGGATATTTTACTTTTTGGATATGATCAGATTATATTGGGATGATATTTAAAATATTTTGTCATATTTTGCTGATATTTAATATTTGATTAAAATTATGAGCATGGGAGTTACAAGGGATATATTTGATTCAAATAATTGATTTTATATTTCATGTTTGATGATTATTAAAGGAAATAATCGGGAGTCGCAAGGTGTCCCACCTATTTAGTTATTATTTAAGATCCTTATTTATATATTACTATTATTTATTTGTATCAAACTAAGTAGCTAAGTTAATTTAGCTTAACTAAAGAAAGGTAGTTGAAGTACCATAACTTATTGAGAAGGAATAAAATCTCAATGAAGTGAAGAGACAAAAGGGGGAAGAAAAGGGGAACTACAACCATAAGGTTTGCTCTATACTAGTTGGATAATTTCAACTTTCATTCATTCCTAGTTTACTAGAAAGCTTAATTCTCTTGATGACAACAGGGTCTTATTGAAGGCAACATGATTCAAACTCTAAATCACATATTTCAACAGCTTGTTTTAAAGGTGTATGAATTATATTTGACACTTTGTGTATTTTTGTTTGTTCATAAATTGAGTTTCATGACTGATAAAGAATATTTTGTAGAGTCAAGTGACAACATTTTGTGGGAAGCTGATCCAGATCTTTAGCTTCAGTTTTCTTCTTGATTGTTAGAGTCTTTTTGTATGGTGCCCATTGGAGGCTTCTAAATTTGATTTTGGTCCCTACCTTCACAGGGGTTTGTAGAGAGAACTCAGTTTTGTATCTCAGAATGAAATAAATGAAAAATTAGATTACTGTTTCAGTCTCACACATGTGTTTTAATGATCCGGTTCATTCTTTTGCTTTGATCTCCATATATACATTTGTATAGTTTTTTTACACATTCATGTAACTTTTTTTAAGATTACTTCTTTTGCATTGATATATACAACACATAAAAACTAGCCTTGGTCCTTTGTAATTAATACTTGTGGATTAAGCGATTGTTTTTTAGGCTATAAACCCCGGGTGACATTCCCAACTATCTTGTCTTATCTCGACAATATTTGAAAATGCTTGAGTAAGGTTTTCCATACCTTTTCCTCAACAGTCCTATGAAGAAATGCCTAGCATTGACCCCCATATTGTCGAACATGAGATCAAGACGTATGACGGATCCAAGCCAATTCGACAGAAGCTCTGACCAGCCAACCCAAATAAAGATGTTGCCATAAAGGTGAATGTGGAGAAGCTTATTTGTGCACATTTTATCTATCTGGTTCCCTTGACCAAATTGGTTTCCAACATCGTTCTAGTCGCTAAGAAACAAGGCACTATTGGGGTCTGTTTCGATTATAGGGATTTAAACAAGGCTTGTCCAAAGGATAATTATCCAACCCCATTCATTGATTAAATCATTGATGAATGTGTCGGTAGTGAAATCTTTTGATTCATGGATGGTTTCTTTGGCTATAATCAAATCCAGATCAAACTGGAAGATCATCACAAGACTGCTTTCATTTTCCCTTGGGGTACTTTTGCTTATTGAAAGTTGCCATTTGGTCTTCAAAATGATGGAGCTACTTTCCGGTGGGCCATGTCCTATGCTTTTCCATGACATAAAACAAATTTGTGAGGTATACTTAGAATTTTTGGCAGCTCGTTCAAAGCACCATGAGGATCATCCCGGTCACTTGCGAGGCATTTTCATCCATTGTCGCTATTATAATATTCGTTTGAATCTACATAAATGTATCTTTTGCGTGGTTTCTAGATGATTGTTAGGCTTCATTGTGTCCAAGTATGGGATCATGGTTGATCCCTTGAAGTTTGAGGCTATTGTTAAATTGTCTCCTCCTTATACCATTAGCCAACTCCAAAGTTTGCAGGGGAAGGATAACTTTTTGTGTAGATTCATTGCCAATTATGTCGAGATCACAAAAGGATTTATGTGCTTTGTTGTAACATATATTGGAAATTTTTCTACTCAATATCTTTATCCAAAATGTGTTTGAGAATCACATCGAGCTTATTAATCAACTAGGGATCTCAACTCCAAATTATCTCTAACTTGCATCAGATTATTGAAGGCCTTGTAGGGCCTTTTGGGAAGAAAGTTCGTGTTCTGGGGTCTGTCACTGGTTCAAGGTACGAAGGGTGAGTTAGTGCTTCGAATAATCTACATTTTGAGGTTTCATTCAGTTACTCTACTACTTTAATGGTAGAGCCAGAAGGTGTTGTGACAGTTGCAAGCAATTTTGAAATTTCTTATGCTGCAAATCGACAAATCTCTATTTCAAAAGTACAACATGATGTACATTACCGTCAGGTGGTCGCTGATAGCAGGACGACTGCCTAGGAAGACAAACAACGAAATCAATAACCAGTCGAACAATCATCTGAAAAAGAAGTTGCCGCCAATCCAGTAATCTCAAAGCAAGAAAATGTTAAAATCTCCTTCTCGCCTACAAAATGACGTGATCAAATCCACACACGTCAAAATAAAAACTGTGGTGAAACGCAGTGAAATGAAATTGTAAATTCCTCCAAGTCATGGTAAAATGTACTGGTGGAGGATTCAGTCACATAAGATCATCCTGAGCACATAGCCATTGCGAATCTGGGAGATGTAAATGTTCTGGAAGCAACAGTTAGAAACTTCACTCTAGCAGACCAACAATCCCTACATTGCGCTCAGTTTGCAGGGAATCCAGCTACACTAGACGAGAAACGAAAGAGTGTGAAGAAAGCGGTGTTGGAACCAACAATGCAAGGTCGTGACATGATTGTTCATGCAGGACAGGAACTGGAAAGACTCTCGCCTTTGGAATCCCAATCCTGGACAAAATCATTCAACACAACCGTAAAAATGGGCGTGGATCATATCCCTTGG
Organism: Picea engelmannii; assembly: GCA_009831015.1. NCBI lineage: Eukaryota > Viridiplantae > Streptophyta > Pinopsida > Pinales > Pinaceae > Picea > Picea engelmannii. The sequence continues at coordinate 189,314 of ML779593.1, forward strand.
CACTCGTTTTGGCTCCAACATGAGAACTTGCAAAACAAGTTGATAA
>ML779593.1:189409-202798 GCA_009831015.1 Picea engelmannii
TAAAGAATTTCAAGAATCTGCTCCAAGCCTAGATACTCTTTGTTGTTATGGGGGTTTACCTATAATGAGCCAAATCAATGTTCTTAGAAGGGGTTTAGATATTGTTGTCGGAACACCTGGTCGCATTATTGATCTAATCAATCAAGGTGCACTAGTCTTGTCAGAAGTATAGTTTATTGTTTTGGATGAGGCTGACCAGATGCTTAATGTGGGCTTTGATGAAGACGTTGAGGTGATTATGGAGAGGTTGTCAAAAAAACGCCAGAGTATGCTTTTTTCTGCTACAATGCCTGTCTGGGTGCAGAGGCTTTCGAGGAAATATTTAAATGATCGTATTGTTATTGATCTTGTTGGTGAATCATCTCAGAAGTTTATGATCTCTTTGGTGAATCGTTTTCACTCAAACAAAGCGAGATGCATATAGTCTGTCAGTGGCACTGGGTCGGGTCCTTTCCTGTGAACCTTTGCATGGTGATATTTCACAGAATCAGCGAGAGAAGACTCTTGCTGGCTTTCGCGAGGGACGTTTTTAACGTGCTGATTGCTACTGATGTAGCTACCCATGGTCTTGATATTCCTAATGTTGATCTGGTTATTCATTATGAACTCCTGAAAACTTCAGAGATCTTTGTACATGGAGGCGAATCAAATGCATACACTGTCATAGACAGTTCGCTGGAAATTAGGATTTATTTGTGCTTTTAAATAAGTTCGGATTACTGTTATGATTAGTTAAAGATGGTTGAAGTTAGTTCATTTTCAGTTAGGTATCCTATGACGCGGATTCAACCTCCTTGAGAGAGGGAATTTGTATAAAGGTTCATCCATTGTAATAGAAGAAGGGAGGGGGGGCTGGGGGGAAACCTCTTTTGAAGAGAGCTCCTTTTGAAAGTGGAGTTATTTTGAAAACCCAGAATGGAGTAATACAGAAGAGCTATGTTCACTTGATATTGTGAGATTCATCACAGTCGATTCTTTCAGTATGTTCTTTGTTTTGCCATTGTCGTATTGTCTATCTTTTCCTTTATTGACTGAGTTAAAATTTGTTTGGAATTCGTTTTACATGCTCCTTACACACAGTTGATATGTGTTGCGTTTCGATGGTGTCTAGTCAAAATTGACTCAAGATAAGTGCTCTGCATCTAGTTATTAGCCTTTAGTATTTTTCCTCTAAAGTTGTAGTGAAAATTCATCCTTGTTAGATGCTTTCACTGTGATGGTCTTTTCCTTTTATTTTTCTGCTACTATATCATGATTATCAATTGCTGAAAGATAGACTTACTTTGCCTCATTTTCCACAAGTAATATGATCACTGCTATTATCTCTTTTCTTTGGTTTTCACTTGACTCCATCGCCCAATAGGTCTTTTCAAATCTGTGTAACCACCAACCTTATCAAAAATCTTCTATGATAAGAAATCTGGCCTTCTTACTGTGATTACTAAATATTCTTGAGTAAAGGGCCCTTGGCTGTTGAGAGAACTCTCTCTGAGTGTATTAGGTCAGAAGTACACTCTAAATCGATTTTCAGGGATGGGCTTGCTGCAACCCAAGTCAAGCTCCGAACAACAAATAAATTTTTCTTTTAAAATGTGCTAAGGCTTGGCTCTATTACAACCTAGAGTCAACTCTTGCAACAACATGCTTGTTGAAGAAGGGTGTACCTTTTGTGTGGTATGACCAAGCACAATGATCATTTGAGGCCTTGAAGAAGGCCTTGATGTTGACTCCCTTATTGATCTCTCTTGATTACACTCGAGACTTTTTACTCTATCTTGCGGCCTCTGAATCTACCATTGACATGGTGCTTGTCCAAGAGAATGATGCACATTGAGAGCACATCATTTACTATCTTAGCAAATGACTTTTTGGTCCCGAGCTTTGATACTCTCATGTTGAGAAGTTGGCCTTGGTAGAAATTTATGCTGTCTAATGATTACGACATTACATCATTCTGTGAAAAACCACTGTAGTTTCTTATGCCAACCCAATGTAGCACATTCTCAGTCGTCAAATAATTAGGGGCAAGTACTCGAAGTGGATTGTAATCCACCAAGATTTTGACTTGGAGTTTGTCTCCTCCAAGTCTAAGAAATATTTGGCTTTCGCAGAGTTGATGTATGGACTTCCCCGAGTCGATGAGGAACCCATGGTTAATGAATCTTTCCCTGATGAGTTCTTGTTCCTTATTGACTCATCTGATCCTTGGTATGGAGATGTGTTGGTCTACCTGCAAACTCATCGTTTCCATCCTCAACTTTCCTATGATGACCATCAATGCATATGACATCAGTTTAGACACTACCTTATTGTAGATGACACCCTATATCATTGGGGGGTTGATTTGATTCTACATCGTTGCCTAATTCATGAGGATGTTAAAAGAGTTTTGAATGATTTCCACGTGGGGGCATTTGGAAGTCATCACTTTAGGTTGGCCACTGCCCAAAAAATATTGTGCGCTGGCTATTTCTGGCCCACAATCTTTAAAGACTGTATGAATGTGGTTAGAAAATGTCATTCTTGTCAAATATTCACTCATAAGATGTGTGCTCATCCTACCCCCCTTCATCCCGTGGTGACCATCAACCCCTTTTCCAAGTGGGGCATTGATTTAATGACATGTAAGCCTACCTCAACCCATCATCATGGCTACATTATCGTGGTTGTTGACTACTTCACTAAATGGGTTGAGGCTTTACCTACCTTTTGTAATGATGGCACCACCGTCACTCTTTTTTTGTTGAATCATATAATTTCTAGGTTCAGTGTAATATCCCTGGCCACCAACAGGGCGGGCAATGCTACCAAACACAACCTTAAGTTAGCCTTTAAAGCTCTGATACCATTTTGTAACATCCTCGACCACCAATAGGCTGGGCAATGCCACTACTCCTGCAACTCTACTGCTCTATTATGATCTATGACAACTCCAACATTAAACTACTGGGCTATGCCACACAAAGATACTTGTAGAAAAACATACACATCCATATAAACATAGAATGACTACTCTACACATATATAACATAATAATGCAGAAATAACAGTAAGACTACACATGCAACATATACAACATATACATGCAATACTCATCATTTACAACATATGTACCATTACACAACATGTAAATGATCATAAAAGTGGTACTTATCTTTTATTAGAAAATCACCAACTATGTGCAGACCTTCCACGAATCTCCCAGCCATAGACCACGCTGATCATCACGCTCAGCAGTGGGTCACCTCTAAGCTAGGACTAAGCTCCACCCAGGGTAAGGGAATGTTAGACTAGGCTAAGGTTACCGCAACACTGCAAAGTGCAACCAGAAATATTCTCTCCAAGAGCCTTCTTACGCCCACTACTCATGGAATCTCATTCCCCACATGCCTGTTCCACCTGAGAGTATACACCTTCACAAGCACAATCCATTGGTGCTTCACCTCCCTCTCTGGGTCTCGACAATAGGTTGGATTAGGAATTCTCAGATCTCCGTAGCTAGTGCTGGACTCTCTCTGGGAGAAAACCACTTCCCAACAGACTCTCTCACCTGGAGAGAGTTGCTCATAGGCTTGAAAACCTGCCTCTTCTACCACGGGCTTGACAACCTGCTTCTTCAGCACACTCCTCGATTCATCTCCATCTAGGTGAGGACAATAGTAATGGTTCAACACTCATTCACAGAGGAATGACAGAAGGCAACAAGCCACACTCAGTCCAGGGACTGCATGACCACAACATTAACCCACAGTTACGACACCACACGACTCAGACAAATACATAATACCCGGGCTTCACAGAAGATGTGGCTTAGTCCACGGGTTCTCACTGGTTTCAGGATGCATGACCAGAGGACAAAACACAGGGGTTGAGTGTAGAGGCAAAACGGGTTCAGACTCCGGGTGGCCGAATGACCAACAAAATCACGCGGAGGTTGGAAGAATGACTCACGGGTTACTCGTTTCAGGGTCCTTGGTGGATGTCCCCATTCACGGTTAGACAATGGATGGAGAATCACCAGACTTCCCCTGAACCAACCCCCAACACGACTCAACTCATCATCTTTTAATGCATGTGCCCAAGTCGACACTTGTCTTCCTAGAGTTGCATGCATTACATTTTCATTCGTTCCCCTTTCCCAGGAACTTGGGACAATACTCATCAATTGTCCACCTTAGCCTTTAAGAAATAATAAATTATTATCCCCTTTAGAGGTAAGCCCCCTAGCTTAGCCCCTAGGCCCACACACTTAACCTCCTCCCTTACCCAACCTTGTGGAAGCTTAGTCCCCCATCACTCTTTCTTCGTGGTCGGTCTGCACGCAACAATGTTTATAATTTATTAATGATATGCATAATTACATATACCAAATCAGGCTCCTAGCCTTTAACACCCAGGTTCTCCAGCCTAGTAAACACATAAGCCCACCAACTTATCAACACTTGGCTCACCAACCTATAAACATGATCACAATTCATAATATCACTGGGGCTCGTCCTTGGGGATATTACAATCCCCTCCCCTTATTTTTTCACTATCCTCAGTGCAACTCTTTACACAACATCAACAAGATTTCCCAAAATCTTAGAAAAGATGTGGGTATTTTGCCTGCACAACATCCTCATGCTCCCATGTTGCGTCCTTAGGACCGTACCAGGTCCACTGGACCTTTACAAGGCCTATGGCTCAATTCCATAACTGCTTGCTTTTCCGGTCCAATATACGCACCAGATGCACTTGAAAGGCACCTTCTTGCTCCACCTGAATCACATTCCAATCGATTGCATGATTAGCATCAGGTATATATATTTTGTAAGCAATGAAATATGAAACACATTATGTACAATCATGGATGCAGGTAATGCAAACATATATGCAATATATATATATGTATATACAGATAGTTCTAATAACATTATAACCTGTATCCAATACACAACATACAATAGTTAGAGAATTGTACTTATCTTTGATTTGAGAAGACCTTCCACCCTAGAGTAGGGTTATGACTCCATCGGGGCAATGGCTTCCCAAGATAGCCACAATCCACAATCCATATCCACATGGTCTAGGCCAAGGTACCAAACCTCGGCAACACTCCAACCATTCAAACCTCAACAACACTTCAACCAACAGTCTCTCATTCTCCAAATGCCTATCCCACCTCAGGAGCGTACACCTTCACTATCAGACAGTCCATCTGCTACACCTCCCTTTCCTTGGGCTTCAACAACATGCCGACTCAGAAAGTCTCAGAGCACCGTGGCTCCCGGAGTTCCAACTACCCTAAGAGATTTCCAATCAACATCTTCCCCGAGCTACTCTTTGTAGTCAACTTTCTAACTTTAATCAACATCATCTCATGTGCATCACCCACATGCATTTATCATGAGAAAACATAAAATAATTCATTTAGGAACTCCAATTAGTTCAAAAGGGAATTCAACTTTTATTCCCAAAACATGAAATTCTATTTCATGATTCATCTTGGTTGTTGCCATATTATGAATGCATCCATCCTTGTGATTTTCCACAGGCACTAAACTACATACCATTTTCCTGCAAGACTTCATCTTGCACACTGCCAACAATTTGTCAGTATTTCTGTACATCATAATTCAACATGTACAACACCTTATGCAATGATATTATAATTGCCTGTACCTAGCAATTCAATCACAATTACCAAACAATTTAACCAAATAAAATGACTCATCATTCTATGCATATGCATGTTCATAAATAACAATAAGTTTATTGTTTCAATTTTTCTGACCACAAAATTTTCTATAGTCTCTATTCCTGTGACTACCCGGCTTACAAATTTCATGTTGCAATGTTTAACAGTTCCTGAAATGTTCTCAACTTCATGAGTTAGCAACATTTCAGCCCTTAGTGTAATTATTTCCATGCCAAAACATATATGCTTGTACTTACAAAATGCATTTAGCCAATTGCATTTAAGTATACAATTCCATCATGTATGAGTGCAACTCTGCCCCTTACTAGACATGAGTACAACTCTCAATGCCTATTTATTCAGTGCACCCTTGTATTGAATTACATAATTCTCTTCATCTCAGTCATGTATCTCACCATCCATAAGTTGGAATTCTTGCCAATGTGTTAACACATTTTCCACACACTTCCTATTGTCTTCCCGATTAATTGGGTGCCTTCCTTTTCGACCTGAACACTACACCAAGAATATAATTCCATGGTGTTCATTAGTGTTAGCAAAAAGGTTGCAGTTCAAGTTTTATTTAAAGGTAGGAAGGTTTTAGCACTCGCGTGGCTCATAACCTTTCCATATCCATACCTTGCCATATCCAACCAGGTCCTGGTCTCATACATGACTAGCTTACTAACATTCATTCCTATAACAAGTTCTTATCTTTTAATTCTTTGGTTATTACCCCATAACCAAATTAACATGACATTGTCATTTGTCAGTCTGTGCATTCAAAGCTAAGAAGCTTTGAATTAATACATGCCTCCAACCTTTACCACATCCAATGGTATGCATTCAATAATATAATCATGTGATTTTATAAAACAACTCTGGCTGAGAAAATTCTTACCTAAATTTCCTTTCATCAATTATGCAAAAAGAGTAATAAAAGCTCATACCTGCATGATTGCCATCAATAAATTTTATACTACCTAAAAGTCTGATGACAGTAGAATCTTTCATGCTTCTTTTATCAAACTTATAACCAACACTTCAACTCTCTGTTGCTTCCCTCCTTATGTAGCAACATCACCAACAACACTTGCAAACATGCAAGCATTCTTTCCTCTGGCTGACCCAACAAGCCATAACATACTTGCTGCCACAAAAATTGCAGCAACTTCTTTCTCCCTATAAATTTTTTTCTTGCTGATCCCAAAAGTATTCAATTCTTCTCGGATTCCTGAATCTTCTTGTGCTCTCATTGTAGTCACTGTACAAGACTATTTTTGTTCTGAGCACTTTCTAGCCAAATCACTCTTGGTTGCCTTTGCATTTATAGTCCCAAACTAAGCTGATATTAACCTTCATCTTTCATTAATTTCCTGGGTCCAACTAACCCAATCATGTACTTGGATGAATCAAATTCCCCACCAAGTTGTTTTATAGACTTTGGATTCTTCAACATCCAGTTATTCTTCAAGACTGAACTTCTTTTACCTTACCATCATAGATTCAAGTGATACCTCCAACTTCTTGGGTTGTCACTCATGGCTCTATGGTTATTCATTGTTATATAAGGAGTATGTCTCCTGAATTAACCTGGTTATGATCCCATAACCAATCATAGCATAAAATGCAACAGACATTTTATCTAAGTGCATTCTAGCATCAACAACACTTAGACACTCTAGGCCTTCGGCTATTACATATCAATTTAAATACTGAAAATTAACTGAGGGAATCCTTACCTCGATCCCCTTCAACATGTATGCATCAACATAAACTAAATGCATACTCGCCTGGTTGTTACCAACCTACTTGTTGTTGTCTAACCAATTGATATTTGTAGAAGCTCACAGACTTCCCCCTTCATCATTTTGATCACCATTCATGCCATCCTCACGGGTCTTCACCTCGATGGAAATTATAAGAAACAACAACATCCACATATTTAACCTTGCTGTATCATTTTCCCTGAATACATAATCCATCCTTTAGTCATACTCAAACATTATTTCATAATAATAGACTATTCTAAGTTCACCAACATGTTATATGCACATCCAAGCATGTACATATGCAAAATTTCTACATCCATATTGATGTAGACCCCCCCTGATCTCCTCGGGGTTTCACGACCTCCGGGTCTAGGATCTTTCTTCCTCCTGAGTCAGATCAACCCTTCGGGCTCCTTATTGAACCCAAAACAATTATACACAAGCCCTCTTTTTCCTTTAGGCGCAGGTCCTGACAGACCCATTGGCTATTCATGTGCGCTTCCAAAACTCCAAGTTTCAGGTGCTAGCCCCTTTTTCATTAGCCCTTTCCTTCTTAAGACTGTGGGCAATGACCTGATGGAAAGCTGTGATTGCGGGCGTGGGAAAGAGTTGTTTTAGGCCAACCCGCTTTTCGCCCCACAATTCACCTTCAGCTGCCACGTATGCCTTTGACGATATCATGGTATAAATTGCAACCCGCTCTAAGATTTTTAACATTCAAGCAAGTTTTGGCCTCACAATCTAGCTCCTCCGTCGATCTCTCATTTTTGACGATGATCCGTGATCATTGACTACTATCTATCCTCCTTTCCTATATTTCATGTGCCTTCCCAGAGCTCCATGATCTGTCGGCACGTAGCTCTCTTCCAAACCAACGACTATGATTGAATCCAGCCTTTTGGTCTTCGAGAGTTTCAACTCTCAACTTTCTCTCCCTCCTCAATAGCTATCTTCTGAAGTGGAAGATATACTGGCACCTGTCACTACAGATGTGCGGCTACGATTTCCTCCGTGAATATGGCCTTTGGGAGTTTTAGTTCTCAACCTCTCGTTTCTTTCGGAGAGATTTCTCCAAAATGGTAGATCGTCGACCACACGTCCTTCTAAATCGACGGCTCTGCTCCCACTTTGGGACTTTAGTCTTTTCAACCAGATTAACGATCCTTTATCTCCCTCCTCGATCAACGATCGAGATCTCCTTAAGGACTTCAACGCTTTCACCCTCTGCTTTCCTCCGGAGTTCCAGATCTGGCACCAAGCATCCACTTTCAGATCAACGACTGTCTAACGGAGTGAGTCTCCGTCTTCCATGTGTCTCCTCACAGATCAATGATCCAGTTCCTTCCTTCGGTTCAACGACCCTTAGACGTTTCAGGCTTTGACACTTTAGAACATTCCGAAACACAAATTCACAAAAACCTCTGAGTACGATTCTCCGAAGTTCGCGATCTGGCGACACCTGTCCAACCCAGATCAACGACTCCCAGCTGCTTCAACTATTTAGGCTTCGAAAATTTCGTATCTTCCCCAAACACAAATTTCTGAAGTGTTTCACTCTGGAGTTATGGATCTTTTTCCACTTGTTAGCCTTGGCGATGGACGGTCCTAAATCACTTCGGGACTTTAGCGAGTCCACTCTCCCCTTTTCCTTGGATCCTACTTAGAGGTGATATTGGGCAGTGACATCATGCAAACACACGATTGCAGGCACGCTCAAAGGTGTTTTGAGACGAAACTACTTTTCATCCTGCAATTCACCTTGAGCCTACACACATCCTTTCTCCAAAACCGTGGTTTGGATTGCGGCCCGCCCTCAACTTCATAAAGCTCGAGCACCCTCTATCCCCGTAATGCGAAGTGACTGTCGATCTCACAATATTGACGATGCTTCTAAACGGACGACCGAGATCTACCTCCAATAGTTCATATCTCTTCTGACTTAGAAGATTTTTTAAGTATTCAAAGGCTTCGACCTTTGATCCTCCTTTGAGTCTGTCTATTGGGTCTTGTCTTCGCTCACGTAAGCGTTATCTCTTCTAAGCTTTAGGAATTAGAATGAGTCTGTCTCCCACGCACTCCTTGCATTATCTCTTTTGAGATTTTCAAGTTACTCAGTCTCCTGAGGGTCTCGACCCTTCTGTTTCCTTTCAAAGGAAAACTTCGTGCCCTCTTGGCAACCTTCTTCTCAACAAAAACCTTGCTGAGCGTTTTCTACAGAGTGTTCAATAGTTCTGTGAGTATCTTCCTATGATACTCTTCTCCTTGAACTCGACAAAGTGTTCTCTCCGTGCACACTTGCACTCGCTTGATGCCCACCTGACAGAGCCCTACATAGTTCTCAGTGAATCTCTCTCTCTCTGAACTCAACACAGAGTTCTTCCTGTGCACTCCTTGCACTCGCAACTCACATGAGAGAAAAAATTGAAACTTGTTCGTTACCAAACCACTTCATACATTACTCTACGGTCCAACACCACTTCTGTTGTGTTTTTACAATACCACTACTCCTCCTGAGCTTCTTAACACGACCAAGATAACCTCTTGACACTCAGGAATGTTTCTGAGGTCCAAAATTGGTTCCTCTTAACACAATTTCCAATTACCCAGCCCATCCAGGCTCAACGTTGAAACCTTGGGTCAGAATGTGAGTTTTTTCCATTTTGACAACAACTCCTTCCGAAACTCTTGCTTCAACTTCCACTAACATGGCCCATCCAAGCTCAGTGTTGTAACCATGCTTTGATACCATTTTGTAACATCCCCGGCCACCAACAGGCCAGACAATGCTACCAAACACAACCTTAACTTAGCCTTTAAAGCTCTGATACCATTTTGTAACATCCCCGACCACCAACATGATGGACAATGCCACTACTCCTGCAGCTCTACTGCTCTATTCTGATCTATGACAACTCCAACCTTAAACTACTGGGCTATGCCACACATAGATACTTGCGGAAAAACATACACATCCATATAAACATAGAATGACTATTCTACATATATATAACATAATAATGTGGAAATAACAGTAAGCCTACACATGCAACATATACAACATATACATGCAATACTCATCATTTACAACATACGTACCATTACACAACATGTAAATGAACATAAAAGTGGTACTTATATTTTATTAGAAGACCACCAACTACGTGCAGACCTTCCACGAACCTCCCAGCCATAGATCATGCTGCTCATCACGCTCAACAGTGGGTCACCCCCGAGCTAGGACTAAGCTCCACCTAGGGCAAGGGAATCCTAAACTAGGCTGAGGTTACCGAAACACTACACAGTGCAACCAGAAGGATTCTCTCCAGAAGCCTTCTTACGCCCACTACTCACGGACTCTCATTCCCCACATGCCTGTTCCACCCGGGAGTATACACCACAAGCATAGTCCATCAGTGCTTCACCTCCCTCTCTGGGTCTCGGCAACATGCTGGATCATGAATTCTCAGAGCTTCATAGTTGGTGCTGGACTCTCTCTGGGAGAAAATCACTTCCCAATAGACTCTCTCACCTGGAGAGAGTTTCTCACAAGCTTGACAACCTGCCTCTTCTACCACGGGCCTGATAACCCACTTCTTCAGCACACTCCTCGAATCAGCTGTAGCTAGGTGAGGACAACAATAACGGTTCAACACTCATTCACACAAGAATGACAGAAGGCAGCAAGCCACACTCAGTCTAGGAACTGTGTGGCCACAACATCCCACAGTTACGACACCACACGGCTTAGACAAATACGGAATACCCGAGCTTCACAAAAGACGCAGCTCAGTCCATGGGTTCTCACTGGTTTGAGGATGCGTGACCAGAGGACAAAACATAGGGGTCGAGTGCAGAGGCAAAGCAAGTTTAGACTTCAGGTGGCCGAATGACCAACAAACTCACGTGGAGGTTGGAAGAATGACTCACAGGTTACTCGTTCTAGGGTCCCTGGTGGATGTCCCCGTTCATGGTTAGACAATGAATGGAGAATTTTTAGACTTCCCCCAAACCAACCCCCAACATGACTCAACTCATCAGCTTGTAATGCATGCGCCCAGGTCGACACTTGTCTTCCTGGAGCTGCATACACTACATTTGCATTTGTTCCCCTTTCCCAAGAACTTAGAATGACACTCATCAATTTTCCACCTTAGCCTTTAGGAAACAATAATAAATTATTATCCCCTTTAGAGGTAGGCCCCCTAGCTTAGCCCCTAGGACCACACACTTAGCCTCCTCCCTTACCCAACTTTGTGGAAGCTTAGTCCCCCATCACTCTTTCTTTGTGGTTAGTCTGTACACAACGATCTTTATATTTTATTAATGATCTGCATAATTACATATACCAAATCAGGCTCCTGGCCTTTAACACCTAGGCTCTTTGGCCTAGTAAACACATAAGCCCACAATCTTATCAACACTTGGCTCACCAACCTATAAACATGATTACAATTCATAATATCACTGGGGCTTGTCCTTGGGGATATTACATTCAATGTTCCAAATACCATAGTGATGGACCATAGGTCCCATTTTCGCAATAAGATGATGTTCAAATTAGCTTCCAGGTTGGGTTTTTGTCATGAGAACTCAATGCCCTATTATCCTCAGGCATATGTCCAAGTAGAAGCCATCAATCATTTCCTCTAGACAATGATCCAGATGATGTTAGGAAAACACAAGACAAACTAACATCTTATGCTCTTTTCGACATTATGGGCTTACCATGCCTCTACTAAAATTGCCACTGGGTTTACCCCTTTCAAACTTGTTTACGGTCTAGAGGCAATATTACCAATTGAATGTGAAATCCCGTCATTGAAACTTGTCATATAACTGTTTCCTAATACCTCTATTGAGGAGGAGCGTCTAGGCTTGATGAACAATGTCATGACACTACTTTGGCCAATGAAACAAAGAAGAAGCATGTTAAATCTTAGTATGAAAAATTTGTCCGTCCTTGCATATTTTCGGAGGGTGACTTGGTTTTCGTTTATGACCAGGACCATGACACATTGGGAACATGTAAGTTTGAACCCCTTTGGCATGGTCTCTACATTGTTAAACATGTATTGAAAAAAGGGGCCTATGAGCTAGTTGATTATGATGGGAATCATCTTTCAAAGCCTTGCAATGATATCCACCTTAAAAAGTATTATTCTTAGGCCATCTGACTGCATGATTCTTTCTATATAGGTGTGTTTTTTTTTGGTTTTGGAGTGGTGTGTTTTTATGTTTGTGTGTTTTGATTGTATCGGTTAGTTGGTTATCATGATTTATGCTTGATTTACAGATGCCATTGTATTCCTCAGTCTACATGGGATACGCCGATGGTGCCATCCGTAGTCCTTAGAACATTGCATTTGCTGCTTGGGTTATCTTTTCACCCACTAATGAGCTTGTGAGTTCAGGTGGTGTCCACTTTGGGCCTGCAACTAATAATATTGCAGAGTATAGTGTCGTCATTGAACTATTTTTTGAAGTGCTCTCCTTTAGCATTCGTCGTCTAGTTGTTAGAATGGACTCTTAGATTGTGGTCTCACAATTGAATCACACATATAATATCATACATCCCATCCTGTTTCATAAGTATTTGAGGGTGTGTCTTCTTGAACGCTACTTCGTGCATATTGAGTATTTCCACGTCCAAATAAGGTCTAAAGTGTTGGTTGGTTCGTTAGCTAACTACATGCTAGATTGGCATTTGTCTCATTAAATTAAGTATTTAAGCATGTATGTACATAAAAATATGGGTTCTCATTCATAACATTTGAACATCCATAGGTAGCCATCGAAAACACACACACACACACACACACACACACACACACACACACACACACACACACACACACACACACACACACACACACACACACACACACACACACACACACACACACACACACACACACACACACACACACACACACACAC
>ML779593.1:202848-309798 GCA_009831015.1 Picea engelmannii
ACACACACACACACACACACACACACACACACACACACACACACACACACACACACACACACACACACACACACACACACACACACACACACACACACACACACACACACACACACACACAAAGATAGTCACAACATGTGATTGCATCTTTTTAAAAAAGTGGTGCATATAAAAAATTGGGGCTCTATAGTCCTCCTGATACATAAACGTGTTGACCAGGGAAATGGAAACTCTGGATCCTGGTGGAAGTTAGTCCCTGCATAGGGGAGATTCTCAATGCTAACGATCCGGTGACGCGACCAATTGGAGAACCCAATCCCATAGTGATCTTGATGATGTCCCTCTGGTAGCCTCACCATGTAGTTGACCCAAAACATCATTCATGGGTATGAAGGTGTTCAATCACCCATCACCATCCAAGGCGTCAACTGAGGCACCCGTTCTAGAAAAATGGTCACTAGGAGGGATTTGTATTTGAATTGCTTATGTTTTCCCTGCTTGCAGTGAGTTAGTTGTGAATTCATGTTGGCGAGGACTCCCTCACACCAGTTAAATATGGTGTGCTCTAAGCACATCAAAGCCACTTGCATGTTGATCTTGGATGCTAGATGTAGGCTTGTGGACCCCGAAGCCTGGGTTATACATAAGAGGATGGTTTTGAGTGGTAGATCCATAATGTTCCAGATGGGGATCTTACCACTCATCTTATGTGACCCATACCAACAAAACTTCTCAATAAAATCCATGACCAAACACTCATCTATACCTGGTGAAAAATTGACTCGCCATGGTAATCCTCTTCGAGACAATACAATGTAAAAATACACATCATCCATGTCCACCTGCATAATTTTTCCCTGAATGATAAAACAATCTTGGTCAGTGTCCTAGTACCATACCAGTTGGTTTAGTAAATATTCATGAGAGCCCAACAATGGACAGTGGAAAAACTTAAGGAGCCCACACTCCTAGAGAGATGTCAAGGTCATAACATCACCATGTGCAACATAATCATCAACCTCATCGGATCTTTCCTTCCATTCAATAATGATGGATGCTAGCTTGCATCCAAGAAACAAAAAATCAAGAAACTCATTAGCACCAAAATCCCAGAAACTCAGCTTGCTAAACAAAATCCTAGAAAATATGCACCCAATCATTTCAATCCAAGGAGGTTTCCTTGGACATTACACGGCGACCCATACTGGTTGCGTAATACCTCGCGTGACCAGACATGGTTGTCTCACGATGATGTCCAGTGGGTCATGCATTTCCTTTAAAAAAACATGCAAGAATAAGCAAGGAAATGTAGAAGAGAGGTCTACTTCTTATCTAGTTCTGGTAGTTAGATGAATGCTTGGAGACAATATCCACAATGAGCTCCACACTTACTCTTGGAAGAGAGATTTCTCCTCAAGCTCTCACATTCCTCTCTCACCAAGTGAAGAATGAGTTTTACCAAGGTGAGTTTCCTTTTATAACCTTTTTGGGAAATAAAAAAATATTTTTTTACCACGAGACCAAGTAAGTGGGTTTTACTGTTTATTTGAGCTCATTGTTATTTTAATGCCATTTTCACTTTAATTGACCTTGGAATCTAGTCTACGCACCTTAACAGGGATTTTTTATGAAGGTGGAAACATCCACTGCACTTGAGGTATACACTCCTAAACTGACATATAGGGATAGGTTTTTCCCTACATTTCCCGCTTTGCATTATTAACCATCCATACTGCTAGAATTATGCCTTAGGTTCGAACCCATATGGTCGTGACACTAGCCACTCCTTTTGTATGTTGTCACTAGTTCGATAGTGTCTACCCTTTATGGGCGACCTAGTTAGCACCTAGATTTCCATTTGGTGCCCATGCTGTGTTTTTCCATAGGTGTAGGAGCCTTCCTTTATCCCCACTATGACTTGAAGTTGAACCTCATTCTTCTCACTTCACCTATATTATGGCCACATCCCATTGGGGTTATCAAAAACATTTATTGTTGCTTAATGGTCACCTATGCATTTTCTTCTCGTATCATGCCTCCCACCGCTGCACAATTGTTTTCCCACATCTTGCTTACAATTAAGCAGTAGCCTTGACCATTTGCCTCTTGCACTATTTGGACTTTCTTTTGCATCCCTCTACCCAGGGATAGAACAACTACTAAGAGTGGACCTCACTTGCCTGTACCATTTGCATTAATCTTTCTTTAGGTCGGTTCCATGAACTTGGAACATAGGAGCATGCGGTTAAGCCACTTATTCTCTCTCGTGGAGTACACTTTTATCTCTTTTCCGGACTCGTAAAAGAACACGAAAAAGACACTACAAAGTAAACTTTTATCTCTTTTTTGGACTCGTTAAAGGACACGAAAAAAGACATCACGAATATAATTTTAAATTTTTTGGGGCTCGTTAAAAATGAATGAAAAAATATACTACCAAGCATACTTGCGTCATTCTTTCGTGCTCGTTAAACCATGAAGGAGACAAAAAACACACAAAAAGATTAAAAAAAAAGTGGGTGGTTTTTCACCATTGGTATATTCTCAAAATCGCAGCATTAGTCGAGTCGCCCTTGAACATGGTACATTTTTGAGTCCTCATCATTTAGTTGGGTTTTATCTTTCCTAGGAGCCATCCCAGTAATATGAGTTAGAGATACTCCTCTGGATGGTTACTTTTCCAGTCATCATGGAGAGTGTTTCAATGCCTCATGCATTGTTGCACTATATTCATCCATATATTGTGTCATGTTGCCAAGTCACCATTGTGTTGTGCTATATGTTCAAGGGAAGTTTAAGCCTAAGTCGGTCATCTACTATTTTGTTGGATTTTCGAGTTGGACATCCCCGTGTCAGTTGTACTTCATGATACTCTCTCTTTAAATCATCTCTCGGTGTATGTTTCATGTCGATTGATGGGGGATACATTAAGGACTTCCTTCGATGGATCTCTTTCTATTGAATTCAACACATTATCTAGGAAATGGATCTAGATACTAGCTAGTACCTTGGGGCTTGTAGTCATTAGTGGAAAGCCTCCTCATGATCGACAATGGGTTTACATCATTGACTCTTGATCAATTGATTATACAAGTGTTCGACACCAGCTCATCTATTCACACTCATTAGATTGTACTAGGTAACTTAGGGTCTATCTTCATCATCGGTGGGTCCCCTCGTGTCTGTTAACATAATACATCAATGACCGGTAATCAAATGATTTCTACCATGCTTGACACCAACTCATCTATTCACATGTTGTAGATTCATACCATCTAGGTTTGGGATGAATACCTTGGGTCTAGGCCCACATCATTCCTTTACAATACCCCTTCCCAAGTTGTGATGGAGTATATCACTTGTATATGAGTACTTTGAAGACTTCAAGGGAACTTCCCTTAGTTCTCTTTGTCTTCTTGATATCTATATGTTGTGTAATAGACCCACATTGTATTTGCTGGTGGCTATGATTGTGTTCATGAAGTAGATACACATTGTATTGTCTCGTGGCTACGGTCTTATTAATGAAATGGATCTTGTTAGTGCTAGAAGTTGTCCCTAGACTGCTATAGAACCAAGCCTAGCCCATCTTAGTTATTGCAACAATTTGTTTGGTTTGAGTTGGTGGATCAAGTAGATTGAGACAGAAGAAGCGAGACAAATTATGGATTAACACATGTAAAGATCAATGATCAAGACCATTGGGCAATGGAGTCTCTGACATATTTCATTGATCAAAGGTAATCAAACCAACTATCATAAAAGAGGTTGATAATAACATAGAAAGGTAAATGAAAGAGGAAAACATACTACGGAAAATACAAGCATCACTTTCAGATCAGACTTGCATGATCCATAAGACTGAATATTCAATAAACAAAAAATCTTTCTGAGAATGAAAACTTGATATCTGAACGGACGTTACTAAAATAATTTAAGTACACTAAATACTTAATGTACAGGAAATTTGTAATGCATCAATCCTATTCAAACAAGAGGAAGAAATAATATGGAAACACGATAAAAAAACAAAGACTGATAAACATGGTCTTCATATAGCTCTGATGAAAAATATAAAAGAAAACTACCCACATACTTACAATGGAAAACAACAGACCTCTCCAAGCCTCTCTCGAGCCTCCTCTCTCGTCATTCCCACCCCAATTTTTCTACATAGCAAATGCTAGTATTTATATCACATTTACAGTGTTTTAGCTTTTTTTACAACTTTTTTTGCAACTAAAAATCTCCCAAAAATAAAAGAGATATGTCGAACTTATGGCGAAAAATATGGAAGATGATCAACTACAATTCGGATTGCTGATTGTGTTCCCAGAAATATGGGATATATATTTGAGTGCTCCTCGTCATTTATCTCCAAATTCCTGTAGTTGCCTTTATGCCTTGAAACCCGAAGTTAACTATTAGATTCCGTGCCACTTGTACATTTGCGGTTCTTATATTTTTATGCCTTTGAATTATGATTTGATACCTGGAAATCGAGAATTGATAATTATCTTAACAAGATGTTCTTCCATTTGGAAGTGAGGATCGATATAAACAAGTGGAAAAACTTCCCATTTTTACCACCCTCAACAAACACATAAAGGTCGAGTATAGTGAGAGATCCATGGTCATATTCCACAATTACATATGCATTATCAAGGATATTGAGTTGGTGTGCCCAATTCTCAGGCTTGTTAACATGAATACCATCTTCTTCCAATATAATATCTATTGGAGACAAGTATCCAACCAAAGATGACATGGAGGAACATTCAACACCACTAGATTTTTACAATGTTTGTTGTGTCGTTTGTTGGTAAATACTGGAATTAATTCATTGTATGATTTTCAATAATTCACCTTGTAGCCGCAAGTGCATGACCAAAGTCATGAGCTCCTATAGAGAGTAGTGTTCCAATGTACATACCCAATGCATCTTAAGGGAGCACTTATACCAGGAATAACGAGAGTAGCTACTTATAATTACTCCTTTGATTTTCCCTTAAGGAATTTCTTTCTTTGTTTAAAGCTATAAGCCAAGTAGACTCCCATATAGGAATCATGATAGTTCCAACCATTGCACAAATGTCGAATCCAATGCCAATTTTGAACCAAAATTTTAGAAGCTTTGAGTGGCTTCTTGCCAGGGAGTGCAATCTTTCGTTAAAAATGTTTGAATTGAAATCACAATACCTCTCTCGAAACTTCGTCTTGATATACCTTTGAATATTATTGTGAATACCGAGTGTTGATATGAATGAAATAGGGAAGATGTTATTGGCATGATACTTGTCCTTCAGTACTACTGTAAATTAATGGCACGTGCGCGTTGTATTTTTTGTTTTAAGTTTGTGGAGCAAATCCCACATTGCCAAACAAAAGATTTTTACAATTGTTTATATACGTTGAGGATTTGATACCTCATCGACATGTTGTGCACATTTTTATTTGTCGCGGGGCATCCTCTTGGTGCCTTGTGTATGTAATGCCTTTGTGACTCAAGCTCAAACTTTTGATGCTGGCTTTGAATATGACCTGAAATGTGGCTTTGGAGATGACTTGAAGATTGGGTTATAAAAACCCAATAATTTTTGTTTGACAATATACATTTAAATAAAAAATTATTATAAAACCCAAAAAGATTTACAAATAATAATTTTTTACATATGCTTGATTTTGATGATGATCAAAGTGAAGGAACCAGATAGGGGTTTGAAAGATGGATAACTTAGTAAATAATGATGCAAAGGATAAGTAGCTAGAAAAATAACACTTGTAGGAATGTTGACTTTCGTGTGCTACAAGAACGACAACATTCTTGCAATCTTGCAGGTTTAGGCAATAACATTGGCTCCATTTTAGGATGATTCCCTCCCTACGAGGCATCGATAACACACAGACCATCGTTCATTTGTTCACCATTGCAACCCTGTAAATCTGTAACTCTTCTTTACAAACCAATCGATCCGTGCAAACTGTGAACTTATTGAGAGCATTTGATCCTTGTTGAAAACTGAAAACATTGACACACTGAAAAACACACTACAAACAAACTCAAACTGAAATCAAATGCTTGCATGACAAGATTATTTATATACAACTCCTAATCTTTCCAACAAAATCGATCTGTTCAAGTATAAACAAACTTCCAGTTCATCCATTCAAGTAGTTGACTAGTCAATATAACTCTTTGCATGTAGTCTTTTGAAAGAATATAAGAAGAACCTAATGCATGTAGCGAATTTTCCATAGAAAGTTGATACTTACTACCATGGATAAGTAGAATGCCAAAACCTGTATCACTTGAGGTCATTGAAACAAAAGAATCCATCCAAAGTGCAATGGGATCATTAAACTCATGCCACAAAATTCCTTGATCAACTATGAAATTTCTTTCAATATCCACCAATATATGTTGTTTATAATCCATTTGACCAACATTGCTTATGAGTTCATTGTTTGAAATTTGTACTAATGATAATAAAGTAAACAATTTATCTTGATTAATGAAATTATCATATAGTCTTCATTATCATACCTCAGTGCCTGCTGATCAGGATAGGTGAGTTGTTGCTATACATCCTTTGATTTCATACAAAATTGAACGTACTTGAGCTGTAACTCTAAACAAAAAAATGAACACTTTTTTCAAAAGTTTGAATCAAAAGATGAGGTTGAAGAAGTCATTTCATCATATTCATCTTTAGATAATGTACCAATCCATTCTTTTAAATATTCAAAACATGCAGAATCTCTCAACGTACCTATCCATTTAATATATTCTTCAAGGAAAATAGGATTTACCAATAACTCTGCCACCCCGAGTGATACAACAATTGGATCAGAAATCGAGTCCTTCATCCTGAAACCAATGGAATCGACAGTGGAGCCGCCAAGATATTTTTCAACAATTGAGTTGCCAAGTGAATGATGTAGTCAACTTGTCAGCAACTCTTATTCACCATGAAGAACTAGTCTTAGTCTTTGTCGTATAGCCTAGGGAAGATAATCTTCGTTACTCCATTTCCCGACAACGACGCCAAAACATGTTAGTGCTATAATTTTTCCCTAGACTGCTATAGATCCAAGCCTAGCACATCTTAGTTATTGCAACGATTTGTTTGGTTTGAGTTGGTGGATCAGGTAGATTTAGAGAGAAGAAGTGAGGCAAAAAATGGATTAACACATGTAAAGATCAGTGATCAAGACCAATGGGAAATGGAGTCTCTGACATATTTCATTGATCAAAGGAATCAAACCAACTATCAAACAAGAGGTTGATAATAGCATGGATAGGTAGAGGAAGGAGGAAAACATACTACAAAAAAATAAAAGCATCACTTTCAGATCAGACTTGCATGATCTATAAGACTGAATATTCAATAAACATAAAATATTTTTGAGAATGAAAACTTGATATCTGAATGGACGTTACGAAAAGAGAGTAAGTACACTAAATAATAAATGTACAGGAAGTCTATAATTCATCAATTCTATTCAAATAAGAGGAAGAAATAGTATTGAAACATGATGGAAAACACAAACATGGTATTCATATAACTTTGATGTTGAAAAACATAAAAGAAAAAAACTACCCATAGGCTTATAATGGAAAAAAACAAACCTCTCTAAGCCTCTCTCGGGCCTCCTTTCTCGTCACTTCCACCCCCCTTTTTCTACATAGAAAATGCTAGTATTTATATCACAATTACAAAGTTTTAGCTTTTTTACAACCTTTTTTGCAACTAAAAATCTCCCCAAAATAAAACAGATATGTCAAACTTATGGCGAAAAATATGGAAGATGATGAGCTCCAATTCAGACTATTGATTGTGTGCCTCGAAATCTAGGATATATATTTGACTTCTCCTCATCATATATATCCAAAATCATATAGTTTCCTTTATGCCTTGAAACCTAAAGTTAACTATTAGATTCCCTACCACTTGTACATTTGCGGTTCTTATATTTTTATGCCTTTGAATTATGATTTGATACCTGGAAATAGAGAATTGATAATCATCTTAATAGTATGTTCTACCATCTGGAAGTGAGGATTGATATAACAAATTGGAACAACTACCCATTTTTACCACCCTCAGCGAACACACAAAGGTCAAGTATAGTGAGAGATCCATGGTCATATTCCACAATTACATATGTATTATCAAGGATATTGAGTTTGTGTGCCCAATTCTCAGGGTTATTAACATGAATACCATCTTCTTCCAATACAATATCTCCTAGAGACAAATATCCAACCAAATATGACATGGAGGAACACTCAACACCACTGGATTTTTACTATGTTTGTTGTGCAGTTTGTAGATTAAAAATGACATTACTTCACTGCTTGCTTTTCAATAAGGCACCTTGCAGCTGCAAGTGCATGACCAAAATCTTGAGCTCGTATAAAGAGTAGCGTTCCAATGGACATATACCCAATGCCTCTTAAGAGAACAATTATACTAGGAAACACGAGAGCAACTACTTACAATGATTGCTTTGATTTCACCTTAAGGAATTTCTTTGTTTATTTTAAGCTATAAGCCAACTTGAATCCCATATAGGAATCATGATAGTTCTAACCATTGCAGAAATGTCGAATCCAATGCCAATTTTGAACCAAAATTGTAGAATCTTTGAGTGCCTTCTTCCCAGGGAGTGCAATCTTTCGTTAAAAATGTTTGACTTGAAATCACAATACCTCTCTGGAAACTTCGTCTTGATATGCCTTTGAAGATTATTGTGAATATCGAGTGCTGATTTGAATGAAATAGGGAAGATTCTCTCGGCATGATACATGGCCTTCAGTACTACTGTAAATTCATGGCACTTTCGCATTGTCTTTTTTGTTTTAATTTTTTGGAATATATCCCACATTGCCAAACAAAAGATTTTTACAATTGTTTATATGTGACGAGGATTTGATACCTCATCGACGCACCGTGCACATTTTTCACTGTCGTGGGGTCTCCTCTTGGCACCTTGTGTATGTGCTGCCTTTGTGACTCAAGCTCTAACTTTTGATGTTGGATTTGAATATAACCTGAAATGTGGCTTTAAAGCTTACTTGGAGATTGGGTTATAAAAACTCAATAATTTCTATTTGACAATATACATTTAAATAATTTTTTTTATAAAACCCAAAAAGATTTAGAAATAATAATATTTTACATATGCTTGATTTTGATGATGATAAAAGTGAAGGAACTAGATATGGGTTTGAAAGATGGATATCTTAGTAAATAATGATGCAAAGGATAAGTAGCTAGCAAAATAACACTTGTATGAATGATGACTTTCATGTGCTGCAAGAAAGGCAATATTCTTGCAATCATGTAGGTTTATACACTAACATTGGCTCCATTTGGGGATGATTCCCTCCCTGTGAGGCATCGAGAACACACAAACCATCATGCCTTTGTTCGCCATTGCA
This sequence comes from Picea engelmannii, assembly GCA_009831015.1. NCBI lineage: Eukaryota > Viridiplantae > Streptophyta > Pinopsida > Pinales > Pinaceae > Picea > Picea engelmannii. Next base: position 212,294 of record ML779593.1, read on the forward strand.
GCCTTGTAAATATGTAACTCTACTCTGTAAACCAATTTCTCCTTGTTGAGAACATAAAACACTGACACACTGAAAAGCACACTGCAAACAAACTCAAACTAAAATAAAATGTTTTCATGGAAAGCGTATTATGTACAAATCCTAATCTACCCAACATAATCGATCTGTTCAAGTATAAAAAAACTTCCAGTTCAACCATTCAAGTAGTTGTCTGGTCAATATAACTCTTTGCATGTAGTCTTTTGAAAAAATATAAGAAGATCTTGATGCATGAAACAAATTTTCCATGGAAAGTTGATACTTAATACCATAGATAAGAAGAATTCCAAAACATGTATCACTTGAGGTCATTGAAACAAAAGACTCCATCCAAAGTGCAATGGGATCATGAAACTCATGCCACAAAATTCCTTGATCAACTATGAAATTTCTTTCAATATCCACTAATATATATATTTTAGATTCCATTTGACCAACATTGCTTATGCGTTCACTGTTTGAAATTTCTACTAATGATAATAAATGAAACTATTTATTTTGATCACACAAACTATCATAATAGTCTTCATTATTATACCTTAGTGCCTGTTGATCATGATAGGTGAGTTGTCATTGTACATCTTTTGATTTCATACAAAACTAAAGGTACTTGAGTTGTAACTCTAAATATAAAAAATGACATTTTTTTCAAAAGTCCGAATCAAAAGATGAGGTTGAAGAATCCATTTCATCATATTCATCTTCAAATAATGTACCAATCCATTCTTTCACTACTACACTTTGGAAAAATTGCGACGTTATGGACAATATTGGCCATACTGTCAAAAAATAGAGGAATTTATAATTTTTTTCTCCATAATTCCCGATATCATCGCACTTGTGACATACTTTTCAAATCGTCACAAGAGCGACGACGTTCATAAGATGTATCTCTTGCGACGAAATCAAATGTGTGTCGCACTTGCGATGGTGTGGACATTAGGTTGTCCCCCACAAACGATTACCCACTATTTGACAAAGTCAACATTGACTTGGTCAACAGTGGTCGAAAGTGTGACTTTTTGCTCTCACACTTGCAACGAGGTGGATTCTAACTCCCCCCCCCCAACTATGACCCACTATTTGACAAAATCAACATTGACTTGGTCAACTGGTGTCAGAATTGCGACATTATAAAATCTATAAATATGTTGCATTTTATGGATGTTGCAACAAGTTTTCTATAACAACGACAGTTCAAAAAGGGTATAAGGTCTTCTTGGCGAACAAAAAACAGTTTTTTTTTTTTCATATGTTATAATAGAAAAATATAATAGATATTCTATTATACACCACTCAATTTTATAAGACAATTATCAATATATGTCTATGGGGAAGAATGTTAGAAAACATTAGAGGTGGGAAAAGAATTAAAGAGGGTGAAAAAGGTAATGGTAAATGTTATTGCCCTTGCAAAAATGATTGTACTAGACATCTCGAAAGAGTTTTAATAGAAACAACTAAAAAACATTGTAGAAAATATGGGCACATGGACAGGGGATCAAATGAATATCGTCCCATGGTAATTAGCTATATATATATATATATATATATATATATATATATATATTCATTATCTATTTTAATATTGATTATATTCTCAAACTTTTATACTGTTTTATACATGCACTAATGTTTCATGATTGTTTGTAATTATAAAGTTAGATTTGCCCCCTAACTTTCTACATAAAGCACCAAGTAGTAGTAGAAATTATGTTGTACAAGATGAGGAACATGAATCAAATAATTAAGATCAAGTTAATGATCCCATGGAAGTAGATGGAAATAATAACATAGTTCAAGATAATGGGACAAATCAAATGATCCAAGACTTATTCCGTCATGCATATGAGGATCATGGGGACAATAGTGATGGTATTTATGATGAACCTCTGCTTGAAAAGGAAAATAAATGACTTTATAAAGGGTCAAGAGCAAATCTTCTCTCCACTACATTGCTGCTGGTGAAATTAAAGGTTGCAAATCATTTGTTGAACACTTGTATGACACAGATCCTAAGGTATGTAATATGTTTCATCACATATACATAAAGGTTGACCTTTTCCCCCTTTTTTAGTGTTAATTATTGTGTAAAATAAAAATGCAATATTTACAATTACTATTCTTTACATTAACTAGTTATTTTTTATGTTTTAGATTGTTAGGTGAATTTTTGTTAACCTCGTCAAATATTTTACATTACACATATCAATATTTACATGCTATTATGAAAGACATTGGAATGGAGTATCAAAGTATAAATGAATGTCCTGATGATCATATTATATATTATGGACAACATGCGTCGAAAAAAATGCCCAGTATGTGGTATCAGTAGATATCGAACCGATCAAGTAACAAAAATGGTGCCTCGAAAGGTCCTCCGACATATTCTCATAATTCCACATTTGCAACGACTGTTCAGGTGCCAAAGCATAGCACAGTTATTGATTACCATGCACGAAAGAGAATTGAAGATGACGTTCTTCGAATGCCTGCAAATGGTTATGCATTTAAGGAAATTGTTGCAAAATGGCTAGAATTTACATATGAATCTCGTAATGTTAGGCTTTCATTGGCAACTAATGGTGTTAATCCATTTGGAGAGCTTCGGTCTGTTTACCTCAGTGTGGCCTATTTTTGTTATCAACAATAACATTGCTCCTTGGATGTTAATAAAGAGGGAGCACATAATGTTGACAATGATTGTTCCAGGTATTTGCTTACATTGATTTTTTGAATGTAAATTTTTCATTTTTTTTTTTTGCATAATATCTTTTATTTATTTATGTATGTATATATACATGTAATTTTTAGTAATTTCAAAAAATTAGGTAAGTACCAAGTTAAATATATGAATGTGTATATCGAGCCTCTTATCGAAGAGATACTAAAGTTATGAGAGGGCATGACTATGTATGACATCTGTAAACCAATTGGGCAGAAGATATTTCAATGCCCTGGAATACTTTTATGGACAATTCATGATGCCCCAGGACTAACACATTTTTGTGGTATGTAACATTCCATATTGCATGCTTGAATAATATATAATTAATTGAATATATCATGTATGTTTTTTAAATAATCATTTCGTATATTAATAATTCACATTAATCCATCTGTTGCAGGTCTTCAAACAAACGGTAAATTTTCATGTCCCGTTTGTGGTCCTAAGATGAAATCTCATTGGTCAAAAAGTTTAGGAAAGGAGGTGTTTGATGAGTATACACACTTCCTCTCTAAGAACCATAAGTATCGTACTACTGAAAAAGATATTTTCAATGGGAAACAAGAGATTGGACTAAAACCACAAGGAATGACACCTCACCTATGGAAGTTGGCATATGACAGAATTAATCCTCGAGGTACGCATTTTGTTTATGTATCGTAAATGGAATCATGTTTTGAAATTTTATTTTAATTATTCAATTTATTTTACTGCATTTGATAAATAATGTTCTTCTTTTTTATGCTTCATCAATGTCGTCGTCGTGAAGGTAGTAATAATGGGCTTCCATGAGGAATGAAATGTTATCCCACTCAATTCATGAGGTTGCCTTGCTATGAGGAGCTAAAAATAGTTCATTTGTTTGATACAATGCATATCAAGAAGAATGTGATAGACACATTATGGCAAATCATAGATGGCAAGAGGGATACCAAAAAAATTGTAAAAAATTGTAATGACATTCAAGAAGCCAATCATGCAATGGAAAGTGTGATCCGTTCAAATAATGATGGAGACCAAAATAACCTTCCATGGTTATTAACAGAGGAACAAAGCAATGGTGTAAAAGAGGTCATTTAAAGAATTAAATTTCCCACAGGTTTTTGTTCAAACATAAAGAATATCATAACAAAGAAAGGTGAATTTTGTGGGGTAAAAACACATGATTGGCATACTTTCATTAAGGTAATTAATAATTTTAGTATTCATATTTATATATTGGTCGTATACATTTTTTGAGATTTTTTTTTTTTTTTTGTCTAGTTTTGAAACAAGTAACGATTCATTTTTATTGTTATAGTATGTTCTACCTCTATCTCTCCCAAACGACTTTGACAACAATGTCAAACAGGTTATATATGATCTTGGAAAATACATGAGGTAAGTAGTTGCAATATATATGCAAAAAAAAAAAAAAATCAATTTTTTGTTGTACTTAATGACATGTGTTTTACTTGTAATGTAATATGTATTATGTTTTGTTGAAACTGCTATTTTCTTGCGCCATGATCTGTAGATGGTTGTCAATGAAAGAAATCCATGAATATGATACAAAGTATTGGAAGAGAGATTTGTATTAATTTAATTTATTATTATTATATTTAATATATTATAATATTACAATTTAAAAACATTTTGTTTTAAATTTAATTTATCAAGGTTAATTTTTTTTACACATCTGCCTATAGTTCCTAGAAGATGTAGAACACTGACGACAAATACTTAAATTGTACAAAAGAGACCCATTGACTGCACATACTTAAATCTGCCTATAGTTCCTATAGGCACATACTTAAATCTGCCTATATTTAAATATAGCCCTTGATTAAGTCATCTTCATTATATTAATTTATCATTTCGTCACACCGAAAAGTAATTCTAACCACTCCATGTTACCAATTGAATTTATCTTATAATTCCTCGACTAATGTGTGAAATGCAGAAGTATCTACCTCCAACATTTTTCAATGCACAATAACACTACCTCATACACCAAGTTGAGGAGATTGAAATGTGTGGACCTGTACACACAAGGTCAATGTGGATGGTGGAGAGGCACTTGTAATCATTGAAGTCTTTGGTTAGACAAAGAGCACATCCCGAGGGTTCTATGGTGGAGGGATATATGGTATTTGAATCCGTGGTGTATATTAGTCATTATCTTCTTAAATTAGTAGTGCAAGCTATGCATGCAGTGGATTGCATTTGGGATGTGAACTCCATCAATTTTTTTGAAGGGGAGCAACTATTGGGGAAAGGTACAATGAAGAAAGTGAGAGGTAATATTTAAATTGCGGATACTTGTAATAAATATAAATTTTCATTTTTTGTGTGTATATGATCATACTCATTGAATATTTATTCTTTCATCATTTATTAATATTTATCATGGTTATAACAAATATTTAATATTGGTGAATTGTGATTTTTTGATCAGTCAGTTGCTCAAGATTGGGATGCACTACATTTATACATTGCAAACAATCTTGACTGGATGAAGGTAGGGATTGACAGATGTAAACAACGTCACGATGGTAGGTTATCATGGAAATAACTGTCTGAATTGGTTAGAGAAGCTCATCGTAATTGAGATTTCGATGTTACACAGAGGGAAATAGATTTAACATATTGTTTGAAAGATGGAAAGGCAAGCAAATTCAATCATTTTATTCAGTTATTTTATAATATATTAATGTGACTGTAGGTGTGTTTTTTTCATATTATACTTTCCAAGTTATATACATTTGTTTATTATTAATTGACAATGCATCTTTTACATGTCTGACATATTGCAGTTGAAACACCACAAGGCTATGTGGTTCAATGGTTGTAAATTTTGCATCAAACACTTGGATGGAACCAAGAAAAATTATGATAGTGGGATAACTGTAGTATTCCAAGTCACTAATGTTTCCTTTAGGAGTGACATACGTCCTCGAGAAATTGAAAATAGATACTATGGGTTTTTGAATGATATAATTGAGTGTGACTTTAATTCCTTCAAATTAGTTTTGTTCGATGTCAAATGGTATAGTTATGAATGCATGAACATGATGAGAAAGATCCATTATTCAACATGCCAACGTATTTTTGATGATCAAAACAACGGTTTTTGAAAAAGCAAATGACCGCTATGTTTTTCCAAGTCAATGTGAACAAGTCTTTTATTCAAAGGTTCTAGGTAAGAGGGATTGGTCATTTGTTGTTAGATATGATCCAAGGGGAAGGCCAAAAAAATATACTGTAGATGAAGAAGATGATATTGAAGAATAAGATGATGTAGAGTTAGAGTAGGAAGAGTATAGGTCGACAGATGAAGAAGACAGAGAAGATGAACCACTAGTTCTTGACGATGATATCGATGAAGATATGCTTGAAAATGACATTGATGGCGATGATGATATCATCAATCCTTTCAACATTGTTTCTGAACCGGATGCTAATACATATGTCAAGTTGGATGATCAAGAAGAATATACAGAAGAAGTATGATACAAATTTTGCATTCGTCGATGAGGTATGTAACTAGATATTTTACTTTGTATGAATTATTCTCTTTAAATAACTTTTTATGTGGTTAATTACATGTTTTAAAGTTTTATTTCATTTTTGTTTTGGTAGTTTCTATGCATGATTACTATGTTGCTTTTGTTTATTTTCTATTTTATATATTGGGTATTGGGGAATTGAAAGTGATGTGAGGGGGGGGAGGGGCCATATGAGCTTCCACCTTCACGTGGTTGGCCTTGTTTAGTAGACAAAAAATTATTCTCGAAACCAAGAGAAGTTCATTCATTCATATTTATATTCAAAGATCACTCACAAACCCACTCTATATATCGACCCATGAGATTTCGTATTTAAATAATGATTTTGTACTAATATTAATCATTATGGAGCAAAATAGTACTTAGATGAGAGAAAAAAACAAAGACATAAAATAACTTGAAGCTTGTGTGATTAATCAAGTACTTCTTTTATCAACGTTATTGCGCCATGGCCTTGCAGTACTAGTAGATGTGGGAACATGCATCTCGGTCATATTTTAAAGGAAACAACTAAAAGACAATGTACTAGGGCTAGATCGGTACATGATGGACAATGTAATACCCCAAGGACATGCCCCAATTATATTATGCATTGTAATCATGTTTATAGGCTGGTGAGCCAAGTGTATATAAGCTGGTGGGCTTATGTGTTATTTAGGCTAGAGAGACTAGGCGTTAAAGGCCAGGAACTCGATTTTTGTATTTGTAATTATGGAGATCATTAATAAAATATAAACATCGCTCCGTGCTGACTAACCACGAAGAAAGAGTGATGGGGGACTAAGCTTCCACAAGGCTAGGTAAGGGAGAGGGGCCTGGAAGGTTGGAAGAGGGGATACGATTGAGGGCTTAAGTCCTTGAATAATAATTTATTATTATTCCAAAGTGGTGTGAAAGGTATATTTTTATCCTAAGTTTCTGGAAAAGGGAACACATACTTGATGGAGTGCATGCATCTTCATGGGCAACATGTGTCGGCCCAGGCACATGCAATTTAACCCAAGAATTGAGTCGTGATGGGGGTTCATATCCATTCTAGCATCCGTCGTCTGAACCGTGTTGCCTCTGCGTCTGATCTCTGCATACCTCACGCAGCTCTGAAACCCGAAACCGTGAGGCCAACCTGGGATGTTTTCCTGAGAAGTAAAGGTATCCTCTGTCTGAACCGTTTGAGTCTGCGTTTGATCTATGCATTGATTATTTGTAACGCACCCTGAAAACCATTGGCAAACCCATGGACTGAGTTGTGTCTCTTGTGTCCTATGAACCTAGTTTATCCACACTGCAAATCTGAGTTTGTGCTTAACTGTTTGGGTTGCTGTCTTCTATGAAACCTAAACATACCATAATTGTTTATGCTGTGTGTGTTATAACTATGGGCTGTTGTGGCCACACAGTCCCTTGGCTGAGTGTGAACTATTGTCGTCATTTGTTCCTTGCTGAGCCTTACTGTTGTCCTCCTTGTGTTGGAACAAAGCTGAAGAAGCAGGTTGTTAGGCATGTGTGCAACACTCTCTCTAGGTGAGAGAGGTGGTTGTGGTTGAAGAAGCAGGTTGTCAGGCCTGTGAGCGACTCTCTCTAGGTGAGAGAGTGCACGGAGGAAGTGAGAACTCCTGGAAGGGGTCCTATAGCTGCCATAGAACTCAGAGAATTCTGGTCCGACCTGTTGCTGAAGCCCAAGGCAGGGGAGGTTTAATAATCGAAGGACTATCCAGTGTGACAGTGAAGGTGTATACTTCTGGGGTGGGACAAGCATGTGGGGAATGAGAGTCTGTGAGCAGTGGGCATAAGTGGCTCCTGAGAGAGAATCCATCCTCACAAACTGTGTGTCTTCTTGTTGACCTTGCCTAGCCTAGGATTCCCTTGACCAGTGGAGCTTAGTCCCTTCTCGAGGGTGACCTACTGCTGAGAGTGATGAGCAGTGCGGTTTAAGGCTGGGTGGTTCATGGAAGGTCTGCACGTAGTTGGTGGTGTTATTCCAGTTAAAATATAAGTATTAATTATGTACTTAATTTATATGTGATGCATGTCTGTGTCTTTGAAATGTATCATGTATTCCGTTACAATTATGAATTACTGTTAATTCCATTATTTCTGTACGTTAGCAGTAACCTTGTGATTACTCTATATTGTTTGGTTAATTTTCATTAAATATGCATGTTATATATATATATATATATATATATATATATGTATGAGATTGTTTCACGTAGTAGTGTTGCCCGACATTGGAGTTGATGGCTGGGGACGTTACAATATGGTATCAGAGCCAAGGTTTCAACGTTGAGCCTGAATGGGCCATGTTAGTGGAAGTTGAAGCGAGAGTTCAGAAGGAGATGTTGTCGAAATGGACAAAACTCAAGTTCCGACCCAAGGTTTCAAGTAGAAATTGTGTTAAGAGGAACCAATTTCAAACCTTAGAATGTTTCTGAGTGCCAAGGGGTTACTTGGCCGTGTTACGAAGCTCAGGAGGAGTAGCGGTAGAATAAAACTGTAGCCTGCGTGGTATTTGACCAGAGAGAGAGAGAGAGCTCAACACTTGGGGTGTGGGAGCCATAGGATCTATCTGGAAGGAAAGGAAAAACCTTTACGACCGTCAGATCTAGAGAAAGCGCAAAAGGGTTAACCTGGGAAGCCCTTCAGACTTTGTGACGTCGGAGAAGCTTGATGAAAAGGTATGAGAAAGGCCGAAAACTGAAGCGTCGAAGTCCCGAAGGATATCTACACCGTAGATCGTAAGAAAATATCTTGACCGTTGGATCAAGCAAAGGAGCAGATTGTAATTTCAGATTTTGGGAGAATTAAAGTATGTTGAGGGGAGAACTTCAGAAGTCCGACGTTTCGAAGCGAGAGTAGGTGTGGTGGGGCTGGATGACGTCGCCAGAGGTGACATGGACCTTCCTAGACATGCCATGTGCCACCACCTGAGTTGGTGACATCTGTACCATGTGGACTCGGGGGTTCGAAATTTCATAATTCAAATGATAGAAAGGAAGCAAGTGTGAGAACTTTTGAAGTCCTGAAGCTCCGAACTTCCGAAGTCCTGAAGTCTCAGAACTTATACGCCTGAATTTCCATAGTGTGTGTCATCCGTTGGATGTTGGGTAGATGTGGATTGTTGATCCACTCTACTTCACGAGTTCGGTAACTCAGAACTCCAAGAGATCATTGTTTTGTGCCTTGAAAATATTCCGAAGCCGAAGGTCAAAGGCCCGAGTAAGCACTTGGTCATGACCCATGGTCGCGTGGGTTGGGGACTGAGAGAAAGGGGCTAGTGCTCGAAAACTTAGCAGAGTAGAGCTCCGAAATAAGAAATCTGCGGGGATTCTTAATTGAATGAGAATCACAGAGAATGAAAACTGAACGTTTTCTTGAATTAGATTTGTTTATGAATGATGTGGGATTTGTTAAGGAATGATGACCTGAAAAATTACGGTTGACTGCACATTGTGTTTGCAGAAGTTTAACGAGTGCAAGAACCGATTAGAGTTTCCACTGAGCGCAAAGAAATGGAAGAGGCACAGATTGCTTCCAGTTCAGAGGATGAAATAAAAAGGATGGATGTTCATTTGGGAGTTGAAGGGTCGAACTTCAATGGGCATGAAGAAGAGATAGATAAGGGTGAGCATATGATGAAAATCATTGAAAGATTGTAGAAATATGCCCAAACTCACCAAGCAAATAGCATAAAGCTCATGAAAGCTAAGGAACAACATGGAGAATTCAACTTAAAGTTGATGATGAGTCTGGAGAGAATAGAAAAGAAGTTGGAAAAGGATAGAGACTCGAGCAAAGCATGGAGTCACCGGACTTCTGAGGGAAGAAGATCAAGGAGTGTTGGTAGACACCATCATCACTCCCAAGGTTGCTCCAAGAGGAGGGCACACAATAGTTCAATCCCATCTCCTACTAGAAAGCACAGGAGATCTGGAGTGGATGCACTAAAGGGAAAAATGAACAAGATTAAGCCTCCTACGTTTGATGGAGAACATAAGAAGGAGGAAGATGTCAAGACATGGTTGCTTGGCATGAGGAAATATTTCCAACTATAGAATTATTCCTCTCATGTAGAAGGAAGAATTTCAATGTATCAACTGAAAGGAAAAGCATCCATGTGGTGGGATCAGCTTGTGCAGGTGCAACACATTAGAGAGAAATATATCACTTGGAAAGAATTCAAGAGATATTTCAAGAATAAATACTTGACTAAAAGATATTATGACAAAAAGATGAAAGATTTCTTTGAACTCAAGCTCGATTGCATGACCATTGATGAGTATGAATGAAGGTTTTTGGAATTACTAAAGTATGTTCCGTTCATCAAGGATGAGACTATCAAGATTCAAAGGTATCTAAGTGGACTGCCACCTTCCATTGGGGACAAGATTTAGTATGATGACCCTAAGACTATGGAATAAATTATAAGAAGAGCGAAATGATTATATGAGAAACAAATAGAGAAGCCTACTTTCCGGAAGGCTTGGGAAGACAATAAGAAATTCAAGATGGATCAGAGGAAGAAGGGAACTAAGCCACCCTTTTTTCAGAAACAGTCCTCAAGGACAACCATCTTTTAGAGAGCCCAAGAAGGATGAAGTGGGTGGGAAAATGCCAAGACCACCAGCTATGGAATGTTGGGGTTGTAAAGGAAACCATAGGTACAAAGATTTCCCCCACAGAAATGACAAAGTGAGAGCTATCCACAATGTTCAGCAGGATGAAATAGTGGAGGACATGGGCAGTAGAATATCCAAGATCTATGTAGCCCTGGACAACAAGCAAGCAAAATATCAATCACACATGATTGAAGTGGAAGGTATGATTAACAACCAACCATTTACTATTTTAATTTATTCAAGGGCTAGCCATAGTTATATAGATCCTAGTGTGGTGGAAATTTTGCAATTGTCAAGAAGCAAACGTGAAAAGTCTTGGTTAGTGCAACTGGCAATAGGAACCAAGAGGAAAGTCACTGAGTTAGTTAAGTATTGTTCTATGGACATGAATGGAATGAGAACAAAGGCTGAATTGAACATCATGCCTTTAGGTTCTTATGACTGTCTAATTGGGATGGACTGGTTGAACCAACACCATGCCATCTTGGACTGTCGTAAAAAGGAATTCACTTGCCTGGATGAGGAAGGAAATAAGAAAATAGTCCAAGGAATTCCTAGAGCTGTTGGCTGTCAGAGAAATCTCAGCAATGCAGCTGAAGAAGTGCTTCAAGAAAGGCTGTCAATTATTTGCAGCCCACTTGGAGGAAGCACTTGAGGATAAGGTGTCAAATATCGAAGACCATGCGGTACTAAAGGAGTTTGAGGATATATTTCAGGAGGTAACCAGACTACCTCCGAAAAGAGATATTAAATTCTCTGTAAACTTGATTCCTAGAACAACTCCAGTGTCGAAAGCTCCTTACAGAATGAGTACACCAGAGTTGAAAGAACTGCAATTGCAGCTTGAAGATATTATGAAGAAGGGGTATATACACCCAAATGTGTCACCTTGGGGTGCCCCGATCCTGTTCGTGAAGAAGAAGGATGGGATGTTGAGATTATGTATCAATTTCAAACAATTGAACAAAGTGACTGTAAAGAACAAGTATCTTCTGCCATGGATTGATGACCTCTTTGATCAGTTGAAGGATGCGAAGATATTTTTGAAGATAGATCTTAGATCAGGATATCACCAGGTAAGAATAAAGGATGGAGACATCACTAAGACCACCTTTAGAACAAGCTATGGTCATTACGAGTTCACAATGGTGCCATTTGGGCTGTCAAATGCACCCGCTGTTTTTATGTGCCTGATGAATGGTGTATTCAGAGACTATCTAGACAAGTTTGTCATAGTCTTCCTGGATGACATTTTGATGTATTCCAAGTTGGAGGAAGAGAATGAACATCATCTAAGGATGGTTATGAAAGTGCTAAGAGAGCACCAACTGTATGCCAATTTGAGAAAATGCTCGTTTTATCAAAACCAGATCCATTACTCGGGGCATATTATTTCAGAGGATGGGATAGCTATAGATCCTGAGAAGATTGAGGCCATCAAAGAATGGTCAATGCCAAAGAATGTAAAACAAGTCAGATCCTTTATGGGTCTAGCTAGCTATTACAAAAGGTTCATTGTAGGATTCTCAAGGATAGCTCACCCTATCACTTCCTTGCAAAGGAAGGACAAGAAATTTTAGTGGACAAAGGAATGTGAGAGAAGCTTCCAGTGATTGAAGTAGTTGTTAACCAGTGCTCCAATCCTGAGGATTGCAGATCCAAATGAAAACTTTGTAGTGTGCACATATGCATGCAAAGAAGGACTGGGAGGAGTCCTCAATCAGAATGGATTCGTAATTTGTTATGAATCCAAAAAAGTTAAAAGAGAACGAAAGGAACTATGCAACTCATGATTTGGAGTTGGCAACAATAGTACACGCTCTAAAGAAATGGAGGCATTACGTCATGGGAAGGAGTTTTGAAATGAGGACATACCATAATGGTTTGAAGTATTTGTTTGATCAACCAACCTTGAATGCTAGGCAAAGTAGGTTGCTGGAGTTTCTTTTTGAGTACGACTTTGATATCAAGCATATCAAAGGAAAGGAAAACAAAGTGGCTGATGCACTCACTAGGAGAGTGCATGAATTGCATGCTACAACCATTAGCATGTACCAAACTGATATTAAAGGAAAATTTTTGGAGGCTGCAAATGTAGATTTGCAGTACAGGGATTTGGTAGCAAACCTACAATAAGGTAAGATGCCACAAAAAGTGGAAAATTATAAATTGGAAACTGACGGAACACTTCTGTACAATAACATAATTTATGTACCTAATGTCCAAGACTTGAAATTTATGATTTTGAATGAAATGCATAATGTGCCTTATGTTGGGCACCCTGGATATCGAAAACTTGTGGCAGCAGTCAAGAGCCATTACTTTTGGCCAAGCATGAAGAAAGAGATTGCATAATACATAGCCAGATGTATGGAGTGCCAGAAGGCTAAAGCTGAGCACAGGCACCCAACAAGGTTCCTGCAACCTTTACCCTTTCCCGAGTGGAAGTGGGAGGTAGTTGTTAGCACTCTGTAATTTGCCCAAGGCTGTGGAGGCAGTCACAGAGGCAACATCAAAACCACTTCAAGTCAAGGATCTATCCCTCCAAGACTCAGAGAGGGATCCCTCTGTCTGATATAACTTTGTTGGAAATAAGATATTAGGCTAGCTAATGGGTTCAGAGTTTGGATTTTGAATTGGTTGGGTTGAAACAATAGATGAGGGTCATTGGGCAATGGAGTCATAGAGACATATTTAATCAAAACATATCTCTACAGGGAAACTTACAGGTCTAGATAGGCACCCTAATTGGATATTGGATATTGTAGAGTGGTGTGAAAGAAAAGGTGAGAATAGAGGATGGTAGCATAGCAATGAAGAATTTAATTATGACACTATCCTCTAGCAGAAAACATAAAGATTATCCAAAATCCAGACACATAGTGTACCTTTAAACAAATTCTGCTCTTAATTTACCATTGAATAATCAGAAGAAAACAATATATAACAGGGAAAAACATATAACAAAAGGACACTTCACCAACAGATGTGCCACGAGAATCCTGTAAATGCCTGTATATTATTTTTGCCAAAACTGTCATGTACACTAGCTCCAAAGCTATATAATGATACCATTCAATAGGGTCCAACCTCCCCTACTCTATTACAAACATATATATAATTCACAAACACAATCCTTGGGCTCAAGAGATCGAATGCGATCCTCCTGGTCGAAAATAACAAGTAAATCCCAAAAATATCTGAACTGAAAACTGGGTTGAATCTATTGAAAAAGGGGTCAACTCAGACATATGTTTCTCCCAATCGGTGACACCTGTACAAAAACTATAGGAATTTATTGTATATGAGTTTTTCTGGAACAAAAACCTCCTTTGGTTTCTCCAATTTCGTCTCCATCTCGCCAAAATAGCTCCTGCAAAATCAGGACTGAAACAGAAAAATTCAGAAACCTGAAAAAAGGGGTTGGAAGATGGCTTCTATTCTCCCAACTGGTGGCACTTGTGAAAAATTTGAAAGAGGTTTTTTTTCCTCAGCACGTTCTGAACAAAAATCTCTCTCGTTTTTTTAAAATTCGTTTCCATTTGCCCAAAATCCGCTTCGGAAGACAAGTGGTCAAAAATGGAAAAATGTCGGTTTTGTGAAATTGGGGGAGGGTGGTTTTGTAGAGGTAAGTGGTATATCGGACCCCCCCCCTCTCTGAGGTGATAAGTGGTATTGGGAGGGGGGGGGTCCGATTTCACCAGGAGGTGACAAGTGTCCCTTCCAATACCACTTATCAGACCCCCCCCTCGTTAAAGTTTGAAAAGCACGGGGGGTTCGACTTAATGCATGAGCGTTGATTTGTTTGCTTTGGGATATGTGCATAAGGTGCGCATTATGTTTTTTTTTTTTTGACTTTTTGTTTTATTTATTACGTTTTAACTTTTTCGTTTTATTTATTGCATTTTTTTTTTGTTTTACATGTTTTAATTTGTTTTTCAATTAATGTTTTATATTATTGTTTTGTATTTGTTATTTATATGTTATTTTGTTGTTTTATAATGTTTAGTATGTGTTTTATTTTAGTTTTTTGTTTCAAGTTTAATTTTTATTTATTTTATTTTTTATATGTTTTATTGTTAATATTATTATATTGTTTTTATTTTTTGATTAATGTTTATTATAACAAACTAACCTAATTATTAACAACTAACTTAATTATTAATCATTAATTAATTAATTAATGATTAATTTATTATTAACAAGTCTAACATAAATCTAACTATACTAAATTTAATTACTGACATTATTAACCTATTGATTTTTCTTTTAACCTAAGTTTGTTTATTCGTGCAGGGATAAAATTGGTGAAGGGGTGAAGGAATGAAGGGTGAGAGACTGAAGGGTGCAGCGGTGGATGAAGGATGCAACAGGGTGATGGAGGAACGGGCGAAATAGATGGAAGGGGAAAAAGGAAACAACCGAGAGACCAACAAGCTAGGAACTTCATCATGAGACCCACAAATGATATCTGAATCATCTGACCTCCTATAATTATAGGACACTAACACAGGATCCACCTGGGGATGACAACTCCCGAGGAGGTGTCAAGAATCTCAGACCTCTTGAACATGCCTACCAATGCTTTTATTCGTTGGGCCATGGAGTCACTGGAGCTACAATCTTCGATCTGACTTAGATTTGATTGAACAATGAACTAGATATCATCAACTGCAAACTCTGCTGGAAACCATACAATACTAAAAAAGATGCTCAAATGACAGAGCTTATTCAAAACAACTACCTACTCTACACTACTGATGGTTTTTTTGTTTTAAATGATACAATAATGCCAGTGCAGCCAATCCAACAACTGCTCTAATAACTCTGCTCTTTCAATGTTTTCAAACAATATCAGAAATAGAACTTGCATAGGCATCATGAATTGTTTTCCATCCTGATATTTACAACAAAGACCTCGAAAATCCAAGGCCAAAAGTAATGCCAGAAATATATTGGGGCTCCACAGTGCAAAATTTCTCCATCTAGGTAGCTATATGATCAAGGTAGAACTAACCTGTTCCTTGATTTTTAAATTCAGCCAAGTCAACAACATGATCTGGCACTGCATCTATGCTATCTAGATCCTCAAAAAATTCTTGATATGACTGCAAATGTTCTGATGGGCTTTGTAATGAGACTTCTGCTGAAAAAGACAAAGAAGTCGACTGCCTGAACATATCAATATCATAACATCTTTTCAACCCATAGATGGATGTTGGAAAATGACTTTGACAACACAAGTCATCCAATACATCAGATATTGGATCTTGTAGGAATTGAGATGACTGCTGCATTGGTTCCACTGAAAATTCTTGATTTTCTGTGTGTTTATCCTTAGGATATACTCAAGATTCTTTTTCAAAAACTGAAATGAATTAAAACTTAATGGTACAGAGTTATTTTGGATTAACTCATAATTTGTCTCAGGCTTTAAGCTCTCATATGGAATTTGAAAATCAAAGTAGGTCAAGGGCTGCAATTCTAGGTTTAGAAAAACCTCCATATCAACAATGGCATCTTCAACTAATTGATCAAAAAATTCTCCCTCCCTACTATTGACAACTTGCTTACAATTTTCTCTCAAAAATTGAAAAGAAGAGAAACATAAGGGCAAAGATTCTTCCCTTACTCTGAAATTTTCTGCATTTTCCTCATCACTGTCATGATTGTTGTGCAAAGGCTGATTGTCATATCTGAGCTATAACTTATCTTCTTCTTGCCAAAGACATGCTGCTGATTGCTTTGAACAATCAATATCTATTTCATCCTCATGATCATCATCATACTGATCACACTTGGGTAGATTATCCAGGTAAGAAATGACATCAAACATGGACATCATATCAGCTGGTTGTTCTTCTGCAAGTTGAGATGGGGCTTCATCTTTGACTGTGTTATGAATTGAATACATGAAAGAATCATTATCCAAACCATGGTACCAAGGATGAACTGCAAAGTGTTTGGGGACATGGATCCTTGTCTGTTCTGGAACTATTGGCACATGTG
The DNA here is from genome assembly GCA_009831015.1 of Picea engelmannii. Taxonomy (NCBI): domain Eukaryota; kingdom Viridiplantae; phylum Streptophyta; class Pinopsida; order Pinales; family Pinaceae; genus Picea; species Picea engelmannii. The sequence continues at coordinate 229,237 of ML779593.1, forward strand.
GTCTTTGAACAACAAGTTCATCTTTTCTACTAATCCTCTGCATCATCTCTCTTATAGTGTTTGCCAGAACATCTAGTTTCACTTCTAAAGATGTCATCCATTCCTCTTCTATTATATCTTTCTCTTCTAAATTTAACTTTGGCTTTCGGTTCAACAAGTTAGCTTCCACATCAACTGCAACATTTTTCATTTCTTCAAGTGTTGCTGTGTTCCTTTCTCTTAATTGGAATGGCATCTCAGGATCAAAGGCATCTGGGTAATGCAAGTGAGAATATCCTGGGGGTGGCCTTATATCAGCAGACATTGCATGATATACCTTGTTGAATCTTGATGAAAAATGAGGTACTATCTCCCCTGACTATCTTTTCAAATGGTCATATTCTTCTAGAATGAGAAAGACATTTTTCATGATCACCCATCGATCTAGGAATTTTTTTACAAACTGATGGAAATTGCTAATGCTTGCAGCTAGGAGATCCTTAAACCAATTTTTGACTTTACCTTGCAATGAAAGGGAAAACATTCTGATGCAGACATCATCTTCCACCTTAAACAGATCAATAAAATCCTCAAGACTTTGGATATGCTTTTCAGCAGTGATCTTCACATTTTCTCCATCAAACCTGGGCAGATTATTGATGTAATTGACAGGGAGGTCATGGAGAATAGGAGGAAAATCTAGAGGCTTGTATCAGTCTGGGATTTTCACAGGTATAGGAGGTAAATCAAGGGGCTTATAGCTGACTGGAATTTCAACAATGACATGAGATAAAGCACAAGGCTCATGTCTCACCAGGCTTTCTACAGGTGCATCTGGGATGTGCACAGGTGTATAAGTATGTACATGATCTACAATTTGGGGTTTAGTCTCTAGAAGCTCATCAATTTGCAAATGATCAATGTAAACTTCAGCATTGTACTCTTGACTAGGATTAGAATAAGAGAAAAGATAATTACAGAAAAATCCTATAACATCTTGAATATAATTAGGACTTGAATACCTGCTCTTTCTTGGCTGCTTGGTCATGTTTCAGGTTCTTCCTCTAGTGGAGTCTTCGAATCAGAAGAGATCGAGAGATTGGAGTCGCCAAGTGAATGATCTCAACCTTCTTGTCTCTGGTCACTGTCCACCATTAGTGATCAGATCTGGAACTTGAAGTGCACTACTGGAGAAAGTTCCCCAGTATGGTCGCCATTCTGTTAGCACTCTGTAATTTGCCCAAGGATGTGGAGGCAGTCACAGAGGCAACATCAAAACCACTTTGAGTCAAGGATATATCCCTCCAAGACTCAGAGAGGGATCTCTCTGACTCATATAACTTTGTTGGAAATAAGATATTAGGCTAGCTAATGGGTTCGGAGTTTGGATTTTGAATTGGTTGGGTTGAAACAATAGATGAGGGTCATTAGGAAATGGAGTCATAGAGACATATTTAATCAAAACATATCTCTACAGGGAAACTTACAGGGAAACATAGGCACCCTAGTTGGATTATGAAGATTGTAGAGTGGTGTGAAAGAAAAGGTGAGAAGAGAGGATGGTAGCAGAGCAATGAAGAATTCTGACACTGTCCTCTAACAAAAAACATAAAGATTATCCAAAAGCGAGACACAGAGTGTACCTTTAAACAAATTCTTCTCTTAATTTACCATTGAATAATCAGAAGAAAACAATATATAACAGAGAAAAACATATAACAGAAGGACACTTCACCAACATATGTGCCACGAGAATCCTGTAAATGCCTATATATTATTTCTGCCAAAACTGTCATTTACACCAGCTCCAAAGCTATACAATGATACCATTCAACAGGGTCTAACCTCCCCTACTCTATTACAAACATATATATAAATAAAAAAAACAATCCTTAGGCTCAAGAGATCGAATTCGATCCTCCTGGCCAAAAATAGGCACTAAATCCCAAAAATATCTGAACTAAAAATTGGGCTGAATTTGCTGAAAAAGGGGTCAACTCGGACATGTATTTCTCCCAATCGGTGACACCTGTGAAAAAAATGTAGGATTTTATTGTATATGAGTTTTTCTGGAGAAAAAACCTCATTTTGTTTCTCCAATTTCGTCTCCATATCGGCGAAACAACTCCCGCAAAATCATGACTGAAACAGGAAAATCCAAAAACCTAAAAAAGGGGGCTGAAAGATGGATTCAATTCTCCAGACTGGTGGCACTTGTGAAAAATATGAAAGAGGTTTTTGTTTTTCAGACCGTGTGGAAAAAAAACCTCTCTCGGTTTTTTAAAATTCGTTTCCATTTGCCCGGAATCCGCTTCGGAAGACAGGTGGTCAAAACTGGAAAAAACGACGGTTTTGTGAAATTAGGGGAGGACAGTTTTGGAGAGGTTAGCGGTATATCGGACCCCCCCCCCTGAGATGGTAAGTGGTATTGGGAGGGGGGGGGGGGGGGGNTTGGGGGGGGGGGGGGGGGGGGTCCAATTTCAGTAGGAGGTGATAAGTGTCCCTCCCAATACCACTTATCGGACCCCCCCCTCGTTAAAGCTCGAAAAACACGCAGGGGGGGGGGTGGTCTGACTTAATGCATGAGTGTTGATTTGTTTACTTTGAGATATGTGCATAAGGTGCACATTATGTTTTTATTTTATTTGTTTTATTTATTACGTTTTAACTTTTTGTTTTATTACGTTTTAACTTTTTTGTTTTATTTATCTCGTTTTTTTTTGTTTTACATGTTTTAATTTGTTTTTTCAATTAATGTTTTATATTATTGTTTTGTATTTGTTATTTATATGTTTTTTCATTGTTTTATAATGTTTAGTATGTGTTTTATTTTTGTTTTTTGTTTCAAGTTTAATTTTTATTTATTTTATTTTTTATATGTTTTATTGTTAATATTATTATATTGTTTTTATTTTTTGATTAATGTTTATTCTATCAAACTAACCTAATTATTAACAACTAAATTAATTATTAATCATTAATTAATTAATTAATGATTAATTTATTATTAACAAGTCTAACATAAATCTAACTATACTAAATTTAATTATTGACATTATTAACCTATTGATTTTTCTTTTAAGCTAAGTTTGTTTATTCGTGCAGGGATAAAATTTGTGAAGGGGTGAAGGAATGAAGGGTGAGGGACTGAAGGGTGCAATGATGGATGAAGGATGGAACAAGGTGATGGAGGATCGGGTGAAATGGATGGAGGGGGAAAAAGGAAACAACCGAGAGACCAACAAGCTAGGAACTTCATCATGAGACCCACAAATGATATTTGAATCATCAGAACTCCTATAATTATAGGACCCTAACAATAGTGACAATGGATTTCATCACAGGATTGCCCAAAACATGAAAGCATCATGATTCAATCATGGTGGTGGTGGACACGCTTACAGAAGCTGCCCATTTTATTCCATTGAAGACTACTCACAAGGAAACTAATGTTGCTGATATTTTTATGAGGGAAATAAGACGATTGCACGGTATTCCCAAGACAATTGTGTTTGACAGGGACCCAAAATTTACCTCAAAGTTATGGAAGGGTTTGTTCAAAGGATTGAGAACGAATCTGAACTTCAACACTGCTTATCATCTTGAGTCTGATAGACAAACAAAGAGGGTGAACAGAGTAATAGAAGACACTCTAAGGATGTAAGTGATGGACAAACCATCTAAATGGGAAGACTACCTACACTTGGTAGAATTCGCCTACAACAATGGGTATCAAGCATCATTGAAGATGAGCCCATTTGAAGCACTTTATGGAAGAAAGTGAAATACTCCAGTAAGTTGGGATAATCCAGCTGATAGAGTAGTGGTTGGGCCAGAGTTGCTCAAGGAAATGGAAGAACAAATGCTAAAAATTAAGCAAAATTTAAAGGCTTCCCAAGACAGGCAGAAAAGTTATGTTGATAAAAACAGAACCCACAGAGTGTTTAAAGTGGGAGAGCATGTTTTCCTGAAAGTGAAAGCCAATAGAAGTTCCCTGAGGCTGGGAAACTATTTGAAGTTGGCAGCTAGATTTCGTGGGCATTACCTGCATCCATGACTATACATAATGTGTTTCATGTTTCATTGGTTAAGAAATATATACTTGATGCTAATCATGTTATCAATTGGAATATGATTCAGGTGGAGCAAGAGGGTGTCTTGCAAGTGCATCATGTTCGCATATTGGACCAGAAAAGCAAACAACTCCGGAATTGAGCCATAGGGCTTGTAAAGGTCCAGTGGACCTGGTATGGTTCCGAGGATGCGACATGGGAGCATGAGGATGCTATGCAGGTAGAATATCCACATCGTTTTGAAGATTTTGAAAATCTTGCTGATGCTGTGTAAAAGTTGCACTTAGGACATTGCAAAAATAAGGGGAGGGGATTGTAATACCCCAAGGACGTGCCCCAATTATATTATGTATTGTATTCATGTTTATAGGTTGGTGAGCCAAGTGTATATAAGCTAGTGGGATTATGTGTTATTTTTGTCGGAGAGCCTAGGTGTTAAAGGCCAGGAGCCTGATTTTTGTATATGTAATTATGCAGATCATTAATAAAATATAAACATCGCTGCGTGCCAACCGACCACGAAGAAAGAGTGATGGGGGACTAAGATTCCACAAGGATAGGTAAGGGAGAGGGGGATGAAAGGTTGGAAGAGGGGCTAAGCTTGAGGTCTTAAGTCCTTGAATAATAATTTATTATTATTCCAAAGTGGTGTGAAAGTTATATTTTTATCCTAAGTTCCTGGAAAAGGGAACGCATACTTGATGGAGTGCATGCATCTTCATGGGTGACATGTGTCGGCCCAGGCACATGCAATTTAACCCAAGAATTGAGCCTTGATGGGGGTTCATCTACATTCTGGTGTCCATTGTCTGAACTGTGTTGCCTCTGCGTCTGATCTTTTCATACCTCACCCAGCTCCGAAACCCGAAACCGTGAGGCCAACCTGGGATGTTTTTTTGAGAAGGCGAGGCATCCTCCGTCTAAACCATTTCAATATGCGTTTGATCTTTGCATTGATTCCTTGTCACACACCTTGAAAACTAGTGGAAAACCCATGGATTGAGCTGTGTCTGTCGTGTTTCCTATGAACATAGTTTATCCACACTACAAATCTGAGTTCATGCTTAACCGTTTGGGTTGCTGTCTTCTGTGAAACCTGAGCATATTGTAATTGTCTATGCCGTGTGTGTTATAACTGTGGGCTATTGTAACCATGCAGTCCCTTAGCTGAGTGTGAATTGTTTCCGTCATCTGTTCCTTGCTGAGCCTTAATATTGTCCTCCTTGTGCTGGAACGAAGCTGAAGAAGCAGGTTGTCAGGCCTGTGTGCAACACTCTCTCCAGGTGAGAGAAGTGGTTGTGGTTGAAAAAGTAGGTTGTCAGGCCTGTGAGCATCTCTTTCCAGGTGAGAGAGTGCGCGGAGGAAGTGAGAACTCCTGGAAGGGGTCCTTTAGCTGCTACAGAGCTCGGAGAATCCTGGTCTGACCTGTTGTTGAAGCCCAAGGTAAGGGAGGTTTAACAACCGAAGGACTATCCAGTGTGATAGTGAAGGTGTATACTTCTGGGGTGGGATAGGCATGTCTAGCCTATGATTCCCTTGCCCGATGGAGCTTAGTCTCAGCTCGGGGGTGACCTACTACTGAGAGTGATGAGAAGCATAGTCTAAGGCTGGGAGGTTTGTGGAAGGTCTGCACGTAGTTGGTGGTGTTATTCCAGTTAAAAGATAAGTATTAATTATGTACTTAATTTATATGTGATGCATGTCTGTGTCTCTGAAATGTATCATGTATTCCGTTGCAATTATGAATTACTGTTAATTCCATTATTTCTGTACGTTAGCAATAATCTTGTGATTACTCCGTATTATTTGGTTAATTTTCATTAAATATGCATGTTATATATATGTATGAGATTTTTCCACGTAGCAGAGTTTCTCGATAGTGGAGTTGATGGATGGGGATGTTACATACAACAATAACCTGTGAATGGGGCCAACGTTGAAATTCTTTGAAAATGTTTCTGTATGCACTGTAATTTGACATGGATAAGATGTTCGCATGCCTTGACGATATGGAAGGGTTTCTAGACTCAAATATTACTCACACATCCACTCTATATATCAACCCATCACGTCCTCATTTCGTTTTAATTTTCTTGGTTGAATTTTAAAGGAAACAACTATTAAAAGACATTGTACTAGGGCTAGAGTACATGATGGGAAAAAATACCGACCTGTGAATGGGGCCAATGTTGAAATTTTTTCAAAATGTTTCTATATGCACCGGAATTTGATATGGATAGATTGTTCACATGCCTTGACAATATGGGAGGGTTTCCATACTCAAAGATCACTCACACACCCACTCTTTATATTCATCGTTTGTGTCGTTCAAAACCAACATCATGCCAATTAGGTCCATGATTTTGGTTGTGGTGAGAAGAAGGTGATATATGAGATTTCATATTTAATTAATAATGATTTTGTACTAATATTAATCTTTATGGAGCAAAAGAGTACTTATATGAGAGAAAAGAACAAAGACACAAAATAACTTGAAGCTTGTGTGATTAATCAAGTACTTCTTTTATCCACGCTATTGCGCCATGCCCTTGTAGTACTAGTAGATGCGGGGATGTGCATCTCGGTCGTATTTTAAAGGAAACAACTAAAAGACATTGTACTAGGGCTAGATCAGTACATGATGGACAACAATAACCTGTGAATGGGGCCAACGTTGAAATTCTTTCAAAATGTTTCTGTTTGCATTGAAATTTGACATTGATAGACTGTTTTCATGCCTTGATGATATGGAAGGGTTTCTAGACTCAAATATTAATCACACACCCACTCTATATATCGATTCATCTCGTCCTCGTTTTGTTTTAATTTTCTCGGTCGAATTTTAAAGGAAACAACTATTAAAAGACAATGTACTAGGGCTATAGTACATGATGGACAACAATACTGACCTGTGAATGGGGCCAACTTTGAATTTTTTTCAAAATGTTTCTGTATGCACCGAAATTTGACATGGATAGAATTTTCACATGCCTTGATGATATGGGAGCATTTCTATATGCAAAGATCACTCACACACCCACTCTTTATATTCATCGTCTGTGTCGTTCAAAACCAACATCATGCTAATTAGGCCCATGATTTTGGTCGTGGCGAGAAGAGGGCGATATATGAGTTTTTGTATTTAAATAATGATTTTGTACTAATATTAATCTTTATGGAGAAAAAAAGTACTTAGATGAGAGAAAAAAACAAAGACATAAAATAAATTGAATCTTTTCATGCGATTAATCAAGTACTTCTTTTGTCAACGTTATTTCACCATGCCTTTGCAGTACTAGTAGATGTGGGGACGTGCATCTCGGTCGTATTTTATGTTGAAATATTGTAACTGCAAAGAGTATTCTATTTATTATTGATTCTTTATTCATTATATCAAATACCCTTTTGTGGATTTATCATGTCGAGCATTGTAATTGACCAAATCCCCTTTTGCGGATTGGTCAAAACCTAATTGTATTATGCAAATTAAGAAGTCGGCCCCAGGCCTAATTAAAGTGATTTTAACCACTAAGAAGACAAGTTGGCCCTACCCAGTGAAGATACACCTTTCCAACACCTGCCACCCAAAATAAAGAAAGGAAGCCAACACCTCATTATCTCACTCACTCATTCGCTCATCCAGTGCCCAAGTTTGGTAGATGCAGTTGGGAGAAGAAGGAAGAGCGAGGCACATTGCTCAGTGTTGGATATTCTCTAGTGTTTTGGTTTATTATCTTGGCATTGAATTGGATATCTATATTAAGGAAGTTTTTGCTAGGTTTTCTCCCCCATGAGGGTTTCCCAGGATAAATGTTGTGCATCTTGTGATTGTGTTTCTCTCAGTGATCCTACCTATGCTATTGTTATCTACTAAATTCAAAAGAAACCTAATAATAGCTCAAAACTTAACATTTTAAATGAAACAAATAAAAAACTTTGTACTAAGGCTAGATCCATACATAATGGGCAACAATAACCTGTGAATGGGGCCAACGTTGAAATTCTTTCAAAATGTTTCTGCATGCACTAAAATTTGACATGGATAGACTGTTCGCATTCCTTGACAATATGGAAGGGTTTCCAGAGTCAAATATTACTCACACACCCACTCTATATATCGACCCATCTCTTCCTCGTTTTGTTTTAATTTTCTCGGTTGAATTTTAAAGGAAACAACTATAAAAATACATAGTACCAGGGCTAGAGTACATGATGGGCAACAATACTGACCTGTGAATGGGGCCAATGTTGATTTTTTTTTTTTTTTTTGTATGCACTGAAATTTGGCATGGATTGACTGTTCACATGCCTTGACGATATGGGAGGGTTTCCAAACTCAAATGTCACTCACACACCGACTCTTTATATTCATTGTTTGTGTCATTCAAAACCAACATCATTCCAATTAGGCCCATGATTTTGGTCGTGGTGAGAAGAAGGCGATAGATGAGATTTTGTATTTAATTAATAATGATTTCGTACTAATATTAATCTTTATGGAGCAAAAGAGTACTTAGATGAGAGAAAAAAACAAAGAAATAAAATAACTTGAAGCTTGTGCTATTAATCAAGTACTTCTTTTATCAATGTTATTGCGCCATGACCTTATAGTACTAGTAGATGCGAGGATGTGCATCTTGGTCGTATTTTAAATAAAACAACTAAAATACATTGTACTAGGGCTAGGTTAGTACATGATGGGCAACAATAACTTGTGAATGGGGCCAACATTGGAATTATTTCAAAATTTTTCTGTATGCACTAAAATTTGACATGGATAGACTGTTTTCATGCCTTGACGATATGTAAGGGTTTCTAGACTCAAATATTACACACACACCCACTCTATCTATCCACCAATCTCATCCTCGTTTCATTTTGATTTTTTCGGTCTAATTTTAAAGGAAACAACTATTAAAAGACATTGTACTAGGGCTAGAGTACATGATGGGAAACAACACCGACCTATGAATGGGGCCAACGTTGAAATTTTTTCAAAATGTTTCTGTATGAAACAAAATTTGACATGGATAGATTGTTCACATGCCTTGACAAAATGGGAGGGTTTCTAGACTCAAATATCACTAACACACCCACTCTTTATAGTCATCATCCGTGTCGTTTAAAACCAACATCATGCCAATTAGGCCCATGATTTTGGTCATGGAGAGAAGAAGGCGATAGATGATATTTCATATTTAATTAATAGTGGTTTCGTACTATTATTAATCTTATGGAGCAAAAGCGTACTTAGATGAGAGAAAAAAACAAAGACATAAAATAACTTGAAGCTTGTGTGATTAATCAAGTACTTCTTTTATCAACATTATTGCGCCATGCCCTTGCAGTGCTAGTAGATGTGAGGACGTGCATCTCGGTCGTATTTTAAAGGAAACAACTAAAAGACATTGTACTAGGGCTAGGTCAGTACATGATGGGAAACAATAACATGTGAATAGGGCCAACATTGAAATTATTTCAAAATGTTTCTGTATGCACTGAAATTTGACATGGATAGACTCTTCGCATGCCTTGACAATATGGAAGGGTTTCTAGACTCAAATATTACTCACACACCCACTCTATATATTGAACCATCTCCTCCTTATTTTGTTTTGATTTTCTCGGTCAAATTTTAATGGAAACAAGTATTAAAAGACATTGTACTAGGGCTAGAGTACATGATGAGAAATAATACTGACCTGTGCATGGGGCCAATGTTGAAATTTTTTCAAAATGTTTCTGTATGCACCGAAATTTGACATGGATAGATTGTTCACATGCCTTGATGATATGGGAGGGTTTCCATAAACAAATATCACTCACACACCCACTCTTTATATTCATTGTCTATGTCGTTCAAAACCAACATCATGCCAATTAGGCCCATGATTTTGGTCGTGGCGAGAAGAAAGCGATAGATGAGATTTCATATTTAAATAACGATTTCATACTAATAAAATCTTTATGGAGAAAAAGAGTACTTAGATGAGAGAAAAAAACAAAGACATAAAATAACTTGAAGCTTGTCATGCGATTAATCAAGTACTTCTTTTTCAATGTTATCGTGCCATGCCCTTGTAGTACTTGTAGATGCAGGGATGTGCATCTTGATCGTATTTTAAAGGAAACAACTAAAATACATTGTACTAGGGTTATATTAGTACATGATGGGCAATAATAACCTATGAATGGGGCCAACATTGAAATTCTTTCAAAATGTTTATGTATGCACTGAAATTTGATATGGATAGACTGTTCGCATGCCTTGACGATATGGAAGGGTTTCCAGACTCAAATATTACTCACACACACACTCTATATATTGACCCATATCGTCCTCATTTCATTTTAATTTTCTCGGTCGAATTTTAAAGGAAACAACTATTAAAATACATTGTACTAGGGCTAGAGTACATGATGGGCAACAATACTGACCTGTGAATGGGGCCAACGTTGAATTTTTTTCAAAATGTTTCTGTATGCACCAAAATTTGACATGGATAGACTGTTCACATGCCTTGACGATATGGGAGGGTTTCCAGACTCACATATCACTCACATACCCACTCTTTATATTCATCGTCTATGTCGTTCAAAACCAACATCATGCCAATTAGGCCCATGATTTTGTTTGTGGCGAGAAGAAGGGAATAAATGAGATTTCATATTTAAATAATTATTTCGTTCTAATATTAATATTTATGGAGCAAAAGAGTACTTAGATGAGAGAAAAATACAAAGACATAAATAAATTGAAGCTTTTCATGCGATTAATCAAGTACTTATTTTATCAACATTATTGCGCAATGCCCTTGTAGTACTAGTACATGCAGGGACATGCTTCTCGATCATATTTTAAAGGAAACAATTAAAATACATTGTACTAGGGCTAGATCAATACATGATGAGCAACACTAACATGTGAATGGGGCCAACGTTGAAATTCTTTCAAAATGTTTCCATATGCACTGAAATTTGACATGGATAGGATGTTCACATGACTTGATGATATGGAAGGGTTTCCAGAGTCAAATATTACTCACACACCCACTCTATATATCGACACATCTCGTCCTCATTTTGTTTTAATTTTCAACCCATATAGTGCCTTTATCTTAACCCTCTTCACTTGCAACCTTTTAGTGGTATTTTATTATATTTACAATGTACATACTTATAGAGGTCCAATGGTCATACTTTACTTAAACCACATATATTTAGGATTATATCCAATTCATCATTATATGCACTTTCATAATATAGGGTTCAAAATTGGGGTGTAGCACACCTTGTAAGACATCCAACACACTTCATATGATAAAATATTTAGCACATGCAATACAACCACCAAAGAGGAATTCTTGCTTGACAACCATGCCATCACTCCCCCTTAAGGTCCTCTACTCTATCTTTCAATGTCAACCAAAACTACTGCCATACATACATCAAACACTTTGGTGACCTCATTCTTGCTCCACCTCAAATACACTAACAAGAAACATTTTCATTACTACCTTCCATTAGTCACCACCCATTTTTTGTAGATAACCCCAGTCATCTCCTCAAACTCACCTCCATCACAAGAAGTTAATTTTTCCTTTAGATTGTATATGCACTATTGGATTCTAGCTTTGTTGCAAAATACAAAAGAATGATTCTCTAGGCTTAATCCATTTAGAATAATTTTTGGAAATTGTTTCCACTCACATAGAGAGTCTCATGCTTTAGTGGATTCACATATTTATATAGACCATGTCATAGCATGTCGATATTAGAAAATGTTAACTCATCGCATAACAATGTTGCATTAGTGATATCGCTATAACTAAATAAGCGATATCACTATAAAAAATTTGGAATAAAAATTCATCATGCTCCACTTGTAGAATGTAGATTACATGAGTTCCTCGATTGAGCTTCATGGCACACTTCTGTCTCCTCACTAGTCAAGGTGCATTTGGGACAATACAATGAAAAAATTCTTTAAGGGAACTAAGTGTTCCTTGATTTCGTTTATACTACCATTTCCAAGTGGAACATCACATACATCAATGATTCATAGAATGAATTAGCCTATAGTAGGGTTTTCTCATAATCATGGTTGACCAATTCTATTTAGTCATAAATGCCATGTCCTAATGAAATTTATCGCCTAAATGAAGCACATGCTTGGCTACTTATTTATACAACACAACAAAACCCCAATATATGGTCATTATAATGAGTATTAGAATGCATACCCTAGATCAAATTATCTTGAGAGAGAACACAGATGATACCCTCTTAGAAATGGCACATTCAAAGCTCCACAACAACCCAAAAGAAAGATTAGTTTGAGAATGTCTAGTAGGCCATATGATTACTCAACTTACCTTCCTTGTTAAATCAATGCGTTGATACTTTTTTACAATCTTAGTTCTAGCACAACATCATCACTAGTATACTAGTATCCACTATCCCTTAGATTGAGCTTCAATAGTTCTAATACATAGTGCAACATGTCATCTCATGAGAATACAATGTGGTTCAAATCTTGCAAGTTTTTTTTATGTCACATCATCTCATATACTTTGATCCCTACTAATTGTGCCACCCCCACTCAACTCTTCCTAGTAGCAATCACTCTACTAAGCTCCCTCCAACCATTACTAATGATTTTGTTGTTTTTGTCGAATACATGCTTACAACTCCACTTGGTTTTCAACCACCATGTATTTTTGTTCCTTTCTCATTGGTTTCTTTAGTCTACCAACACCCAAGGACTAGATAGTGTTAAGTGAATCTTTTAGGATGTAGTAATGTTTAACGACTGAATGAACATTGATAATGTGATTGTGATTAACATTAACTTATTTGGTGTGAGACAATTTATTCTGATTTTTAGTGTGCTTCTTAATATATGTGGGTTATAATGAGTGGAGTTCTTAGTGTATGGAATCCAAATGTGGTGTAAGTATTACCAAGTATACAATCAAGTGTGTGTGTCCATTCAACACACAATATCCAATAGCAAGATCCTTCAACCATTCATTTGCATGCCACTTGGTAGGCATGTTGAACTTTAAGCTTTGGCAATTTGTTGTCATTATATCATGTGATTGACATATCAACCATCGGAATGAAAGTGTCATCTAGCATGCACATGTTTTTTGATTTCATCTTTGTTCTTGAATGCGGGCACAACTTTCAATATGTACCCACTGCCATTTATAGTATGTAATTGTGTCAAAGCATGTTTTCTCACTCAACATGTGCTTAGGGTAGGTTTATGACTATAATGAACATTTAATGTGGCCAGGATATCATTTTGCGTAAATATGAGGTCAATTATGTTAGATAAATAAAATGAGAGTGGATTAGTAATTTTGTGTTTAAGATCTACTTCACTACTTCTAGTGTCATTATAGAATCATTTTACGTGATTGTTCTTTTATTCTTCATTACCATGCAATTTTGTTATGCTTACTATTTGAGTGCATATTAGAAATACAAAAATACAATAGTTTAATCATTCTACAAAGACTCGTTTTCACAAACACAATTATATTAGATGAAATTTATTGAAGTTAAGAATTCAAAGAGTTTTTAAATGTAATCAAATGTGATTATATAATAGATAATAAACTTATTAGTCTCTAATTTATATTAATACAATTAACTTTGAAACTTATTAAAAAATGTGTCAATTTTTTATTGTAATAAAAGTACAAATTAATAATAAAATTATTATTATTATTTCTTTTATACTGTAAATCCAACTTGAAAGTAATGACAAAACTTCAACACTGCTGGGTTTTATTTTAAAATCATGTGATTTTTGGTACTAGAGATTTAAAAGCAATGAAATTTATTCTATAATTTTTTGAACTTTAAATGAACAACAAATCTTCATAGTTGTTGCGTTCTATTTTGAAATTTAAATTTTTAAAAGTAATGAAATTTGATCGTCCACTTTAAAAAGTATAAGAAATGACAATTTTTAAAGGAAATTGTTGAGTAATTTGTAAGTCTTGAATTAAATGTAATGTTGTATAAGTTCTTTCAAAGGATTAGATGATGTAATCACATCATCCTTAAATGAGCAAGCTTGAAGTTTATATGTACCTAAGTTAATGCCATTATAGATCTCTTCAGTTCTCTTCATTAAGTATCCAAGTCATTGCCAATTTGGAAAGATGAACTAACAATACCATCCAAGGTGACACCAACTTGTCTGAATAAATAAGAATATGATGATGGACCATTACCCTAAAAAATGAGTGGCTTGATCCATACTCAATTAACATCGAGATAAATCAATCCACTTTGTACCAAATTTAACCTCGATTCCACTTGATCTCCACTTGGTGAATCAACAATTCTACCCAAGTCAACTTCAATTAGACTCACCCTTCCAACAATTCCACCGAAGTTTACTTTAGTTTAACCTGGCTACTCAACAATGTTACCCAATATGAATTTAACTTGACATAGTGGCTTCAACTGCTTTATCCAAGTTAAGATATCTCCATCACTCAATAACTCTACTAAGGTTGACTTTGGCTCCAATAGAATACTCAACAACTTTATCCATGTTGACATAAACTCAACTTGGTAATTCAATAATCAAACAAAGTGGTTAAATCCACTTTAACCAAGAGAATCAACAATAGAGCCACTTGAGTTAATGAAGTCAATTTATTGATGGTTCATCCATTGGGATTGAAAGCTAGGAATCAAACCTACTAGAAATTGGCATTGGAAAGAGGAATGAAATTATGATTATGTTCAAAATTATCCAGTTTGTGTTGGAAGTGTTACCCCTCATTTTACATGAGGCCTACACTAGTATTTTTTCACTACTCTTGTGATTTTCATCACAACGATAGGTTTACAAGTCGATCTTTGGATGTCCTAGGGGTTGTGATTGCATTTTATGAGACTATTAGTGATGTAGTCATGGATGGCTAGATGATGTTTATGCTCTATTTTTCTTGGTGATTGCTTTCCTTTCATACTAGTAGACCTGGTTGTGGATTCCCTATGATCATTGGATGGTTGATGATACATGTTGATGTATGACTCCCTTGATGGAACACCCAAGCAATTTTTGGCTAAGCTAATATTTTATTGGCATATTTGTTTGCTTGGAATTCTCCCCTTGATATCGCTTGATTTCATATTCATTTAGGTTGATATGGTATAACATGGTGTGATGATCATGAGGTGAATTCCCTTGCTCATGTTGAGGATTCATACACATATTATGGTTTTTTATGACATATATTACACCCTCATGTTGAGCGTTTCCCTCTTCTACATATTTTTATGCCCTATTACTTGGTGGAGGAGCCTGCCATGGAGTGCCCTATCCTTGTGGGATGATTTCACACTTGTTTAGGTTTTATTTGGATATTACTCCTCATCCCATGTGGAGCCCTCACACTCCTTGCATACATGTTAAGGGATGGTCTTATTTATTGATTAATGAGGGGAAACCCCTTTATTTATGGAATTAGTTGATCATTCAAGGCATTTCACATGTGTTATTCATATATTTGATGCCTTATTTCATGGATCCACTTGCTTGGAACTTGTTTTGAGGAAGACATCCACCATTTGAGCCCATTATGCACTTTTCCATTCTTTGTTTGATGAGATGTTTCTCTTGGAGGTCTCACACTTGCTATCATTGGAGGGTTGACTTAATTCAAACTTCTAGTTTGTGGAGATGTCCACCTTTGGATGTCACATTTCATACCTTTTATTTCTTGTTGATGGGACATCTCACATTAGGAGGAGGTTTCATGGTTTTATGTCCTATATGAAGGAAGATGCACACTTATGGATGTTGCTTGCACTTATGTCTATGCTTATTATTGAGGACACCTACCTTTCTTGGAGCCTTATTGCACTTTCCAAATCGCCCCTCTTGCAAACTCGCCTTGCATTGCATTTGGGCGCCTTGCCTCCTTTTCGTGACAATTCCTCATGTGGGCGGTCCTCTTGCAAATTTTCCTTGCATTGCATTTGGGTGCCCAACCTTATCCATGCCGTCTTAAAAAATTTAAGTTGAAGCCAAAATTTCTCCTTATCCAACATCCGACTTGTCTTCTTGCCTAGTGCTCCCTTGTGTGGCCGTTTTCGTGCTTGTCATGTGGGTGGGCTCACCTCTTGCCAACTCGCCTTGCGTTGCATTTGGGCACTTTGCCTCATTTTTGTTATGACCTCTTGTGGGCGTCTCTCTTTCCAACTCCCCTTTCCTTGACTTTGGGCACCCTGCCTTGTTTTCGTTACGATTCCTCATGTGGTTGCCCCTCTTTCCAACTTACCTTGCATTGTGTTTGGTGCCCTACCTTGTTTTCATTATGATTCCTCATGTGGGAGACCCTCTTTCCAAATCAACTTGCGTTGTGTTTGGGTGCCCTGCCTCGTTTTCATTATGAATCCTCATGTGGGTGCCCCTCTTGACAACTCGCCTTGCATTGCATTTGGGTACCCTGCCTCGTTTTCGTTACAATTCCTCATGTGGGCGCCCCTTTTGGAAAATCGCCTTGCATTGCATTTGGGTGCCCAGCCTTGCCTAGGCCATCTTGAAAAAGTTAAGTCGAAGTCAAAATTTCTCCTTATCCGACATCCGACTAAGGAGCAATGATCAATTTTAGCGCATGACTTTTTAAACATGTGTACAAAAGCAACTAATGCCCAATTCATGGCTTACATAGAATTCACCTATAATGTGAGACAAAAATTTTCCACAGAGAGAAAATACCTGAATATATATATATATATATATATATATATATATATATATATATATATATAATATATAAATATAATAAAACAATTAAACAAAAAAACAAACAAAATAAAAGAACTATAAAAAAAAATACTAAAACAAAATTTCAATATTGCACTCACGTGCGCCCATTCATGAGACATAGAAGAGTGTCGATCAGAAGCCAGAGTAGTTGAGGAGACTAGGGAATGCAGGACGTGCTAGAGAAGGAAGCTGGAGACATAGAATTAGGAAGGCCACTAGGTAAGAGAGTTGATCACGAGCAACGTTATGAAGGAGAGAGCTCACAGAGGGCATCGACCAAGAGAGAGAGATCAAGGGCAGGGTTAGGAAGGAGACATATCTTGTGGAGGGAACCAAAAGAGAGAGCTTGAGGCCAACATAGGGAGAAGAGAATGGTGAGTTGTTGAATTTCCCAATACCTCCCTCAATTTCATGGTAATAATCCATGACTAAAAACTAAGTAGGAATTAACTCAAATATAATGCCTGGAAGGTTTTCTAGCTCTGAGGTTTTCTAACTCAAAACTAAGTAGGAATTCCTTTAATTATTTCAAGGGTTTGAATAGCTTCGACTAGTTCGAGTTGATGTCTCCAAACAAGGGGTCCAGAAAGGATTTGGAATAGATGCAAGCAAGTGAATGTGAGAAAATGGACATTAGGCACAAAAGAAAACCCTACTTATGATTCGAGAGTAGGTAGATGAATCCTAGTCGGTCCTTTGCTAGGTGAAGAGAAGAGAGGGAGAAGAGATCTACTCGTAGGTATTTTTTGAAGAGAGTTAGTCCTTCAAGAATTGATCTCGGGTATTTGATCTTGAGATCAACGACTTAAATGGTGGATATTCACTTCTAATATATGTTGTAAAAATTGTCAAAAAACCTGAAATTTGTTACGAAAAACTACCAAAAACCTTGAGATTTGTTACGAAAAATTTGTAGCATGTAGTTTTAGGAGTGTTCCTTGAGATTGAGCTTATAGTGGATGTTGAAAACTTTATATTGGGTCTTAAATTAATGAAGAGATGTTTTTTATGAGAGTCATAATTTTCAAGGCGTGAGATGGGATGGGTAATGGATAGTCTACGAGTAGGGAGAATAGATGGGTTGAATAGGGTAGATTTCTTGGGTACTAAGGTCACCACGTTTACACCTCTTATGTATTGGCAAGGTTAAGAATTTCCAGAGAACATAAAAATTTGAAATCCTTATGTGACATTCCTTTTATGAAACAAGGATTTGTATCATTTTTTCTTTATTGCATTGTTCTTTTCAATGTTGTATAGGTGTACTAATTAGTGGACTGTGTCATTTGCCTGGTATTTTTAAAATTTGGGTCATTTTGCTTCCATTTATCTGGATAATTAGCTCATACTTTTTGTCATTAGTAGTGCACACATAGTAATCTATCAAGAAATTTTTTCTTTGCTTAAAACCTCTTACTCCTTCCCATAGCTAGTTTTCATCAAAGTTGAAATTCTTGCATTTCATTTTCCTCTTGCATGGTTTAAAGAGTCAAGCCGAAACTTGAGTAATAACATCCTAAAATCAAGCGCTAATTAAAATTTATCTAGCAAATTTTCTAGGGCTCTTCAAACCCATCTTAGCTTAGGTGTATATCTTTGGAATAAGATTGTGAGAATAAATTTCCAAAGTTGCTAAACAAACATAAAGCTTTGAGTTAGGGAGTGAAATCCAATTTCTATATAACTGAATTTGGGAAGACCTTCTAACACAAGGGTCAAGCACGGGGTCGCATTGGGGCCAACAGAGTAATCAACCCTACTTTGTTGGTCTTGGTGTCGACTGTCGACTGTCCCCCCTCTGCTTTGGTATAGTAGGTGGTACCATAAAGGCCATAATATTTTAGACTTTCTACCCAAGGTGACAGCACAGGGAAGGTGGTGTTATAACTGGGATCGACATTGGCTAGACTCACTCAGACTCCTTGGAGGGTTGCCCACTACTCGGTGAGTTAACTTGCACCAGGGTGTTAGTTTGTTAAGCAGGTTGTCAACGTAACTTTCCCACCCGTGAAACTCATCCCCTTCACGCATCGATCCTGCAATGTTGGATTCCATCACCAACAAACACTTCTTTGTGATAAGGTTTGTTTGCATGCTTGACTACTAGATTAATTAGTGTGTGCTAGATAATATGAGTGTGAAAGACTAACACTATGGTTATCATTTTGAGCTTACTGTGATACCAACAAGATACTAGTAATGAAGTAGAACCATTGCACTAATTCGTGTTACAACTTGATAGAACAATGCTTATGCATATCCAATTTCATAGACTATTCATAAATATTGATTAAAGAATAAAGAATTTTAACTGTAGTTTTAGAGTAATTCAACCTTTTGATTTATCTTTTCTTTCAAAGAGTTCTAGTATTAATGAGCAAACATTTGTGTGTGCTTAATGACTAACATTTTTGCTAACCTTCTATAAATTACATAGAGCATTACTATTTCATCCTTTCCTACTAGCTTCCATTAATTTTTACATGTAAACTGTTCAACCTGTCTATTGTGATTTCACCTCTTTTAGTTGGAATTCATCGCTTTTTGCTATTTTGATTGACAATATCTAGGGCTTAATAAGGTGCTTCATACATAACACATGGCTTTGTATGGGGATTTTTCTAGGGCTTAACACTCTCAACACAAGATAACATACACTTTACCCTTCAAGACTATCAAAACACAAACATACTAAGTAAAATGGTAGAATAATGATTTGAAGGAACCCCAATGGTTTTGCAACTGATATGATTGCAATGACATTATGATTTCAACCAAGTCTCAACCTTCAACATGACTTGAAATAGATAACTCAACTTGACTGAATAAACAAAATTCTTGGGGCTCTTGACCATAAGGAATTACTAGTACTAAAGAAAATAAACAAACACTCAAGGAACCAAAGACTTAGTAGTAGCAAACACACTAACTTGAGTCAAACTTGCAAAGCAAAGAGAAACTAAAAACAAAAATTTTCCTAACCCATACAACTCCCTATTATAGGATCTAAATCAAACTTCATCATGAAGTAGAAAGATAAGGCTTCAAGTGAATTCCATTCACTATTATAACCTTAATTTGCACCATACATGCTTACCTGGCATCAGGCCATCTCAGATCCCTTCTTTGCCAAAACACTGCTGAATAAATCTTTAAAAAACCTGTTTTATAAGGGCCCACACGCCCTACTCCATTACTGCACGCGTGTACACGCTAGCTGACCTAAAACAACCCGCGTGTACCTACAAAAGCACAAAAAAAGGAAAGTTGCCAATGGAACACACAACTTTGGGTGATTTAACTGAAACTCCCGACCATGCATGGCCGAGGGTTCGTCCAAATGGCTAGCTTCTTCTAGCCTATAAAAGAAGGGTTAGGGGTCCCATTTGGAGGAGGAGAATAATAGTAAAGAAACTCTACCCAATCGTACATTCCCATTGTCCCAACCCTTTAGCCATCCTTGTGCAAAGAGAGATACAGAGCAAAGAAGTTGGAGGTCATTTGAAGAGGAGCCCAGGATCAAGTTCGCGGAGCAGTGGCTGGTCTCGACATTGTAAGTTGATTCATTAAAGTTAATAATAAAGAAATGATTTTCCCGTCCCACTATATGAGTTCTTCATAGTTTAGTGAATATATGTTTGAATCTCTAACCCATTAATCTATAGAACAAATGCATGTAGAGTTTGTTGCTTGTTTTGTACGCAAGTCAGTCTTGAGAGGATAGCTGCTAACAAGTGATCAAGTGCAAAGAAGGATCGACATCGAACATCCAGAACAAGGTATGTTCATTTAACCATGTATTTTGTTAAAAGAAATGGGGATTAGGTCTGGAACGACGGTAGAAAGTAGGATTCTTTCGGTATTATTTGCATGCATAACATAACCCTAAATGCTAGTCTGTAGGGGGATTTCCCACCATAACAGAATTGGCGACCGTACTGGGGAGGTCTCTAGGGTTCCTCGAAATATTTTTGGGTATTTTTAAAAGACTGGTTTTCTTTCCTATTTTTTGAAGTTTCTGCAAAGTTTGAGCTAACAAAGATTCTGGTCTTCCATACCAGCTATCTCTATTTCTTTGCTTGACTGTATTTTTTTCGAGACCCACAGAGGTACACGTGGCCTGCATAAGGTCTGCACGCGTGTACCTGCACCCTACTTTCTTACAGCCCGCGTGTAAACGCTAGATGAAGAAGTAACAGTAGCGTGTATGATTCCAAAATTTTTTTGAGGCAGTCATCCTATTCCCTATCAAAATCAGTCATTCTCAGGAGTTTTCTAGAACTCTTTCTAGTCTTGGTTGTTTGCAGTCTATAGCTTAGGGTTTACCTCAGATTGGTTTGTTCTACGAATTTTTCCTTACATTGTTTTCTTTTTTCTGTTAAAGAAAGTGTCTAAGCCTTCAAGAGATCCTGATTCTCAGTATCAGTGGTCTATTCCTGGTTTGGATTGTTTGTTTTTATTTGTTTCAGAGTTTTTAGAGATACACGCGGCCTGTATAAGGCCAACACACGTGTACACACCCTCTGGCTCTACACAACTTGCGTGCACACGCTTGCTGTTGAATTATCAACAATGTGCTTGTGAAGGATAGTTTTTGTTGAGGGTGAGGCAGTCATCCTTTCCCTTGACAAGAGTTATACCTCTCAGGTTTTTGAATCTCTGTCCTAGCAGTCAGTAGCTTAGATTTGATCTCCGCCATAGCTTTATTTTTTCATTTTAAAGTTTTCATCAAAATTTTCTTTAGGGTTTTTAGACAAGTGTGAGAGTCCTTTTTTAAGTTGCTAGTGTGTGATTTCTGGAAGTGATTCTTTGCGTTCTGCGATTAGGCCAGAATTTTTTCTTGGTTTTTGACTTGTTGATATTTTTCCTTTTTGCTTTGTGAGCATTCAAATAAAAAAAAAAAAATCTTTCATTACTTTGTTTGGTTGAAAAGTGTTGTTTTGCATTAGTAACTAGGGAAAAGTCTTTTCTTTCATAAGTTCTTTCCAATTTACTTAGATTGTAAGTAGCTCGTAGTCAAGTGAAATCCTGCTTTGAGTTTGATGTTCAAAAGATCTCAGATTTTTTTTTTTTTAAATTTGAAAAGTTGTTGAAAATTTGCATTAAGTGAAGGTTTTTTGTTTCCATCTTTCTGTTCATTTTTTACTTTCGTCTTTCAAAAATCACTAGTTTCACTTTCATAACCTTTGACATAAGACACGCCATAAAATTAACGCTAAATATAAAATTCATTAGACTTTTATGTTTGTAGGGTTAACCAACTAGTTCAGGATTAGGGACTTGGATTAGGTTGGAGAGGAAACTCTTCGAGGCCATTAAAATCAAACACTAGAGTTTGAGTTAGGGAGTGTCAAAGTCCAGTATCGTGAAATTTATCTGGGACCCCCCTCTAACACAGGGGATAAACATGAGGTCACGTGGGGAAAGGTAGCAGAGATAACCCCTCCAAAACTGGACCAATCGTAGTGGAGAACACATATAGAGGGCTTGTTTTGGGATTCCGTCGATTGCATTTACCACGGGGCTTCATGGGTCTCAAATTCGTTCAAGGTCATCAGTTGTCTTCCAGACCATTTTCTTTCGATACCCTTGAAAAGTTTCAGGCTCGATACCCTGCTCATTGTGGTCTACCCAACTTTCGATTGTACCCGCCTGGTGACTGTTCGCGCGCTGGCAACCTAGTTTCTTATCTTTTTAGGGACATACACAGGTGACTGCGGGGGTATACCGCAGTACCTAGGATAGACATCGGGCCATGCTTTGCAGAGTATACTCAGAGGGTGCTTCCGTGTTCGAGTTGCACTTGCACCGGTAAGTTTCTCTAGTGTTGGTTGTTGTAACTGTTCTTCCAATTAGTTTAGTGTTTGCTTGTCTTATCTTGTAGGGACTTTTTAGTGTGTGTTGTTTTTGAACGGTTAGACTGCCCTAGAGTGTCTTTGATATTCTCACATAGTGGAGGATCACGAGCTCCACCTGTCACGAAGGCTTCAGGACCTATCACCGGTTACACTGGAGCCACCCCCACCACCACTAAGGCGAAAGCTAGACCAACAAGGGTCTTTTGAAGGGATCGGGTCACACGAAATTGTGCCCGACCAACATCCAAAGGAATCAACTGTTTTAGACTTTGGAGCACAATCTCTTGGTCCACCTGAAACCTCCACCACTGATCTTTCGATAGCCACCATCATATCGATTCATCCTTACGAGTGCCAGACAGTGTCGCACGCAGCAATGGAAACAAATGTTGTTACTCCTTCTGGGAATTCTTCAATTCTCACTACGGTCGTCACCACAGGAGAGTTTCCACCTCCTAACCCACCATCACCAGCCCAATCTACCATGTTCTCAACCACCTCTACATCGCACAGTGGTCCAATCCTGTCTCTGGCGATGACCACAACCCCTTTCCAACCAAGTGCGACAGAGCCTCCGTTATCATACGGGATGCCTAGTTCAGGTACAAGTCCTATACTTTCCTACTCCACTTCAGAGACTTAGGTCCGGGGGCAGGGAGCTCTAATTATATTCTGCAAGGACACATGGGGGGAACTCTTGCTCCTTTTAATGCTTTCCCTTATGGGGGAGATCATATACCTCCTTCATCCCCTTTGCTCGGTGGCACGCATCAGCAATCCACCGGGCCACCTGCACACCATAGTTTACTTGGAATGGGGAGTCAAGGACCACCTTCGCATAATATGCCGATAGGTTCAACACCCTTTTCTTTGTTCAGTGCATTTGGTAACAACTCCTTTTCGTCAGCTGTTTTCCCAACTGAGGGAGACCTCGGTTTCGGACAACCTATTCCTATGCAGGGTACTATTCTTGCACAGGGGGCACACCCATGAACTTCTTCCACATTAGGGCCTTGGAATTCTTGGTAGGGATCCATTCCCCCATCAGGAATGCCAATCTGGGGTAATTATTTTCACAATCAATGGAACCCCGGATAAAGTACTATGCCTATCCCCACGGGACTGACATGGAGCAACCCTTCCCAAAGTCCTTCAAATGTAATGCATGCCCAACCATCTATGTCCTATTTTATAAATCAGTCGATGATGTCTCCTCACACACAAAATCCATATGCTGGCCATGGCCATGGTTTTTACTAGAACCCAGGCCAGCAACCGAACTTTTCCTGGCAACCTGGTGCCAGTCAAACTCCAGGCCCCTTTTTCCCAGGTTATCACCAACAACCCAAACTACCTTTCTTGGAAACCTTACATTTGCCAGATTTGACAAGGTTGTTGAATGACCCTATCTGTCACGATCCGTGTTGGCCTCCTATGCTGACGAAGTTGCCTTCGGACATACCAAAGTTCGAAGCTAATCCTAACAAAGATCCAGGCGATCATGTGACTACCTTCCACCTTTGGTGCTCATCTAACTTGTTGAAATATGACTCCGTACAATTGCGATTGTTTCAACGTACTCTCATTGGGAGTGCCACAAAATGGTACATTGAGCTCGACCGCTCAAGATACTCTTCCTTCGGCGAATTGGCAATGGCCTTCCTAAACCATTTCCAATTACCTATGAGATATGACGCTGGCACAGAATTGCTGGCCAATTTCTCACAGACAAAAGAAGACCATATCTCGGATCACATCCGAGAATGGAGACGTCGAAAGAGTTTAATTAAGGTAACAGTCCCACCAACATTCCTGCTTGAGTGGTTCCTTAAGTCTTTGGTCCCACAGTTATCCAAGGATGTCGCAACTTCAGGAGTGTTTTCCGAAGAAGACGCCATCATGAGAGCTCAACAACTTTAGCTCATCTATTCTCAATCTGGTTTATTATACGAGATATTGTCAGATACGCCACACTCAATACTTGATAAAACCAGATAGAGAGCTGGACTACATGCCGATGGTATTGTTGGTTCAGCACAAACAAAGCCCGCTGAGCAACTGACGACGCAGTTGCAACAATTGTTTATACAACACACAACGACCAACTGAAATACTGCTTTGGCTGCTCCCCCTACCAAAATGTCGGATGTACACACAGTGCAATCGACTAATCCAAAGGCCACCCAACATCCTAAAGGAAAGAAAAAATAATGAAAGAAGGGTAAGGGGGATAAAAAACCTACCGATAATGCTAGCGGGAGCAACACTGAGTAACGAAAGGTGAGGTATCTGTGCAACTTGTGCATGGAAGACCACCTGACCCACCTATGTCCCCAGCTTGCAGAGGCCCAAAAGGTTTTGACACAACAACAACCTACCGTGTTAACCAATCCTTTTTAACATGGGTAAAATCTAACACAAGTCTCTGTAAGCACGGAAGGGGGCAGCCAAGGATGCTCTCCATCTTCGAACAACCCTGCATCCACGAATGTGTATATGGTGAAGGGTGATGCTTTTATATCGAATAGAGCGCATGACTATAGTAAACCAAGAATTTCTGAGAAAGGAAAAGAAGCCAAACTCCCATCTCTTCCTCTACAGATTGAGAAGACTTTGGGCGAAACAATGACACACATCCCAAAAGGTGTGTTTAAAAAAGCTTCTCATAACCGAAACGCAAGGGCCGCCTAGAACTATTCTGTGGTGGAATATTTATCTCAAACCCCTTGTGCGATGTCTACTTTGGAGGTCCTCCAAAGCTACCCTTCCCAGAGGAAAGCTTTGTTAACCGCTCTAGGATCTACCGAGACTTGTAATCTAGGTACCATCATGCTAGATACAACCGACTTAAAACCTCATCTGCCATACCACGCAGTGTTTCAGATAGTAGTGGCTCATCCCATAAAAACTTTTACTCTCAATATTTTCTGCATGGTGGTTGATGAGGGTGCCTCCACATGCGTTATGTCGTTGGCATATTGGAAGGCCATTGGCCAGCCTGTTTTGTCTCCGTCACCCACTCTTCTCACTTCTTTCGATGGTCGTTCATTTTGACCACATGGTATCATTCCCTCTTTTCCCATGCAGTTAGGAGGGAAGAACATGTGTGTCGAGGTAGAGGTAGTCGATGCACCCCTCGACTATAACCTCTTGTTAGGGAGGAGTTGGACTTATTCCATGCAAGCTGTGGTTGCTATAGTTTTTTGGGTCTTGTTGTTCCCACACGAGGGCCGGATTATGACCATCGATCAATTGTATTTCTCCAGACCTGACCCTTCATTGGGGGCATCCACTGTCTCGATGATTGATAATCCTCAACCAAGCGTGGTCAACGTAGGGGTTGGTTTGTGCCCATGTTTGATGGGTACCTTCGATTACTTGCCCCCTCAAGGCGATATCAAGTTTATATCCAATCACCATAAGGTTGAGATTTTTCAAATTTCATCGTTTCACAAGACTTACTTCGATGATCCATGATACTTCCTTCCCCATCAGCCACGATGGATGGGATAGGGCACCCGGGCATGTCCATGCTCTTGTCCGAAGCTGAAGTAGCATTCTCTTTAGTCCAACAAACTTCAGCCAATATAGATCCAACTTCTGCATAAGAGTTCGATCCACTTCTAGAGTCTATTTTGGCTCAGGGTTCTCTCGCTGACACCGATTCATTAGACTTAGTCTTACCCTCTGATGAAGCTGTAATTGAAGCAATGACTAGTCCGGACAAACCCTGGGAAGATCTTCATCACATATCATACTTCCTCCCAGAGTTAAGCAGAATCGAAGCCGAAGAATTCACCTTGACTATGACAGGAGATACATCTTGTCCTATTAATCCCTTAGCTACACACGAGGTTTATGCTAAGGGTAATATGGCAACTATCACTGAAACCTTAATGATCAATATCTCCCGAAACCTTGGCATCATGGAGAATGTTTTCGTCGGAGCTGAATGCTCCACTGAAGAGATTCAAATCTACATAGATATTTTTAAAGAATTTCGCGACATTTTTGCCTGGTCTTACGAGGAAATGCCAGGCATCGATCCAAAAATAGTTGAACATGAAATCACAACTTATCCAGATGCCAAGCCTGTTCGGCAGAAGCTTCATCCAGTTAACCCCAAGAAATCAACAACCATTAAGGTTGAGGTTGAGAAACTGATAAAATCCAGTTTTATCTATCCTATCCATTTGACCCAATGGGTGTCAAACCCCATGTCGGTCAATAAAAAATAAGGCACAATTCGTGTATGTACAAACTTCCGTGATTTGAACAAGGCCTGTCCCAAAGATAATTTTCCCACACCATTCATCGATTAGATAATTGATAAATGTGCGGGTTGCGAGGCCTTCTCTTTCATGGATGGTTTTTTGGGATATAACCAAATAAAAATCAAACCTGAATACCATCACAAAACAACATTCATCTGTCCATGGGGTACATTCGCGTATCGTAAGATGCCTTTTGGTCTCAAAAATGCTGGAGCCACCTTTCAATGGGCCATGTATTTTTCTTTCCATGACCTCAAGCATATCGTCGAGGCCTATTTAGATGATTTAGCATCTCGATCTTGCAAGAGAATGGATCATCCCACACACCTCTGACTTATCTTTGAGTGTTGTCACTACTTTCGGATTCGCTTGAATCCAAACAAGTGCAGCTTTTGTGTAACATTAGGGCGTTTGTTAGGTTTCATAGTGTCAACAATAGGGATCATGGTCGATCCTCTCAAGGTTGAGGCAATAATATAGTTGCCCCCCCCCACGCACAATCCTTCAACTTCAGAGTCTATAGGGCAAGGCGAATCTTTTAAGATGCTTCATCGCTAACTATGCCGAGATCACCAAGGGCTTTATGTGCTTACTTAAGAAAAACATTCCTTTTTATTGGGATGATGCCGCTCAACGCTCTTTCGCCGCATTGAAACATGCACTCACAATTGCCCCTCTGCTTCTGCCACCTAACTATAACAAGGATTTCTTATTTGTAATAGCCAAACAAATTAAACATCCATTTATTTTACTAACATAACAATAAAGTTCAATAATTCCTCTATATTGAGCAAATTAGTAAAATTCAAAAAATTTCTTTAATTGATCACATTCGCATATAGATTTATCCACAAATAATAAAATTTTATAGAAAAATAAAACAAATACACAAATTTAAATACTTGGGTCTGATGCTAAACCTCCGTTTGTTCGCTTGCCTTGTTGACTACTGCTGCACTGTGTAAACACTGCCCAAAACCTAGTTCCACCCTCCCAACTAGGTAACTTCCTAGCTCCAGGATATCATATGGATATCTTGACCCCCGTGCCCAAAACCTCTAGCAAACCGGTGCCTGTACTGATCCAATCCAACTCCAAAACTCAACTCCCCTCTCTGCAAATCCCCCGAGAGCCCCCCAAAAAATCTCTCGTCGATTGATCCCCCCTTCCTCAACTTCCTCCGCCTCCATATCCTTCCTTCACCACCTCATGCATTTAATTCCTTACCTACCCCTCGTTAATGCCCCTTATCCTTTCCTTTATTATTTTATCCTCTTGTAGTTAATATGTTATCCCTTTCCGTGCACGTAACCTTTTAATTTAAACAATATAACTTATTAATCTATTAAATTTAATACTCATGTTATTAAATGTAATAGGTAGTTAATTAATTAATTAATTAATCAAAATTATAACCTTTAATCAATTAATAACTACTTAATTAATATCATTAGATCAATCTTTGTTTAATTAATACCATGTTAAGACAATTAATCCCCTAAATAAATTTTTGCTTAATAAACCTTAAACATTTATTCAACTAGGGTTGTTACATTATTATATCTGGCTGCAACAGAGTCAACCATTGGCATGGTCTTAGTTCAGGAAGATGACTTGTTCTCAGAATATGTTATCTATTACCTGAGCCGAGGCCTCGTAGGACCAAAAATCAATTATTCTCATATCGAAAAACTTGCATTGGCAGCAGTCCATGCTGTTCAACGGTTCTGTCATTATGTTCTTTTTCTTAAGACCACCGTCATTGCTGTCATGAATCCATTTCAATACATGTTGACATGACGGGTGATAGGCGGAAATATCAGTAGATGGATAGTCGTCCTCTAGGAGTTTGACTTAGATTTTGTTTCAGCGAAATCCAAAAAGTCACTGGTCTTCGCAGAACTTATTTCGGAACTTCCGGTTGAGTAGTGTTATCTTGTGCCTGAAGAGTCGCCTATCATAGGAGATATGTTTTTGTTCACCTCTTTGGATCCCTGGTATGGAGATATACTTATCTATCTCCAGACTTTGAAGTGCCCCACCTCTGCTTCTCGTGATGAGCGTCGATGCATATGCCATCAGGCTAATAATTATCTCATACTCGATGATACATTGTATCGGAGAGGTGTAGACTGCATCCTGAGCCGATGTATCACTCACGAAGAAGCAATTATCATGCTTAATGATTGCCATACTGGAGCCTGTGGCGGTCATTTGTTTGGGTTGTCAATAGCCCAAAAGATTCTACGAGTAGGTTACTTCTGGCTGACACTTATCAAAGATTGTATCAAATCGGTCAAGAAGTGCCACCCGTGCCAAATCTTCTCTCGGAAGATGAGGGCACATCCCGCTCCCATGTTTCCTGTCATCATAGTTGGTCCCTTCACCAAGTGGGGGATTGATTACACTACATGTAGCCCTCCTTCAGCAAGGGGGCACCGCTATATCATCATAGCTGTAGACTACTTCACAAAGTGGGTTGAAGGTATGCCAACGTTTAAAGATGATGGAGAGACTGCAACTCTCTTTTTATTCAATCAGATAATAGCATGGTTTAGCATCCCGAGGGAAATTGTCACCGACCATGGAAGTCACTTTCGAAACCAGATGATGATCGAGTTAACATCAAATCTTGGGTTACAACAAGAACATTCATCACCCTACTACCCCCAAGAAAATGGCCAGGTGGAAGCTGTAAACAAATCTCTTAAGACCATCCTAGACCGAACAATCAACTCAGCCAAGTCAAATTGGCATTTGATGTTATACTCAACATTATGGGCCTATCGAACGTCTGTTAAGACTGCAACTAGTTTCTCACCTTTTCAACTCGTATATGGGCTAGAAGCAGTCTTGCCTATCAAATGTCAGATCTCGTCCCTAAAGCTGGCCGTACAATTATTTCCAGACACTTCTCCACTTGAAGAATGGTTAATATACCTTGAGTAGCGTCGTGATGCAGCCCTAGCCAATGAGGCTCACAAACATAAAATAAAGTGTCAGTATGATAGGTCTGTTCGTCCTTGGATTTTCTCTGAAGGCGACCTTGTCCTGGTCTATGACCAAGATAAGGACCCCCTGGGGGAAGGAAAATTCAAACCCATGTGGTTCAGACCTTTCATCATAAAAGAGGTTTTAAAAAAGGGCGCTTATCATCCGGTTGAATTTGAAGGGAATGCTTTGGCAGAGCCTAGAAATGGGCTCTACCTCAAGAAGTATTACTCATAGGCAAGTCACCGTGGGTAATTTTTTGTAAAATATGTATAGTCTTTGTACTATTACTTTCTAGTTTCTTTTAGTGTTATGGACGTGTCGTTGATGTTATCTTTCGTCACTGTGGAAGCTGTCAAGTGATTCCGAGGTGTTTGTTGGGTATGAAGACGGTGCTAGCCGACACACTTGGAGGCTTGCCTCCGCAGCTTGGGTAATCTTTACACCTCAAGGCCAGTTATTATCTTCCGGAGGTATATGCTTAGGTGACACCACAAACAATATCATTGAGTATAGTGCAGTTATTGAGTTGCTTCGTGACGCTTTGTCATTTGGTATCTCTCATCTCCGGGTCTATCTCGATGCTCAGTTGGTTGTGTCTCAGTTAAATAGAGTATACCAGGTTCATGATCTGACTTTACACTGATGATTCCTTAGGGTACGTCTCTTAGAACGAAACTTTGATTATATTACATATTTTCATGTTCCTAGGAGATTAAACCAAGTTACAGATACTCTAGCTAATTAAATTTTAAATTGGCATCTTACACACATATGAAAGAACATTCACACAAACATGTAAATACATTTTTTGCACACATGATCCATAAGACACAAAATACATAAAAATCCATATATAATATCATAAAGTAACCAGAGTACACAGATGGACACAAGCGCCTAAAAAATGTGACCAATAATGAGTCACGGGGCTTATGCCCTCAAAAATTTTATACAAGTAGTGCTCGTGGCACGTGAAATGTCTAAATAAGGTCAGAGCATGTGGGCCTTGTTATATTGATCCACAACGTTGGCTAAACACCGAAACAACCAGACCCACGTTCGTGGTGCCCCCACTACATGAGGCTGCATAGATGGTGGTAGGTCCTTAATCTCTGCCATCAAGACCGTGTGAGTGAGCACAGTAAAGTTCCGCTCGACTCGTCTCAATACCCTCTCAGCCTCCCTGGCTGGAAGATCTCCTGCTACTGCTGGTCCCCCTGCTGCAGCAGGTGTGGCCCTTGGCTGAAGACAACGCCTATTCCTCGCATAGTCAGCCGGTCGCACTGGTCCCACATCTGCACACAATGAACACATATCCGTCGAATACTCTGGTATAACAAATTTTTTTTTATATATATAACAAAAACAACATAAAAATTACATATGTTTAAACAAAAAAAATGATGGAGACTTACCCATCTCTCCTCGCTCCTCACCAGGAGGTACTGGTATCTCAGGATCCCTCGAAAAATCAATCCCTGCATAAGGGTAATCCTCGATAACTGATATTTTCCGCAATAAGCCAGGCGAAGAAATCATCATAGAAGGACTCATTAGTCCTTCCACCACCCTGTCGTGGCAACAATACTTCTCATCTACACATAGCAGGAAGAGAGGCCTGATGTCCTCGTACCACTACTTGAGGACTAAAATCAGAACTCTCTCAAAAAAGAATGAGCACAGAATGGTCCCGAACCCAAAGTTCCTCTGTGTTCGCAAACGACAATCTGTCAGCTGCCTCTTCATACACTCAAGCAATGTGGTACTCCAATAAAAAAATTTGTGCATTTAAGCACTAGACTGCACAATTCATATGTGCCCGAGACACCTGATGCAAAGCCACAGAACCAGTGATTCTCCCAATAAGAAACACTATCGCCTGTAGCGATAAGTCAATAATATTTCTTACGGGCACCTGGGAGCTTGAGCAGTCTGTGTCACATGTAAAGTAAAGACCTATCAATTCCGCTATGTTATACGACCCTGAAGGAAAAGTATGGAAGTTGATTGGTTCCCCTCTCCAGGAGAGGCTAGTGAAAAAATAAATGTCCTTGGTCGTGGGCACCGGTGACTGCCCCTCTAGCATGAATGCCTTTGCATCCGGATGCCAGTAGTCAACCAAATCATTCAATAGCCTAGGTTGTGCCCACATAAAAGGACATAGGAAGAACTTGAGTAACCCACATTGCATCAAGGCAACCACAACATTGGGGTCTTCCCCGACCAACTCACTAACCTCTTCATGCTCTCTTTCTCTCCAATGGACATACATCCTACAAAACACCAAGGTTCAGGAGGGTTAACCCTTGTTTTTTAAGCTTTTTTCATTCAAAAAGGGGGTCCACGCGTGCTGTAATAGTGATAGTCACGTGTACACGCGGCCTGTCCTGAGACAACCCGCGTGGACCTAGGGTCGACCTTTTGAAGGTCGACGCCGCCCCAAAAAATGAAACCTAAAGCAAAAATAAAGACTTAAAATGCAAGATAAGAGAGTTTGTACTTACTTGGTCCAGACAGAAGTTCGTTTCGTCCACTGTAGCTCCCGGAATCACCACTTTTGACAAAGGTGGTTTTTTGGCTCTAGAGTCAATTTCCAAATCAACAATGGTGATAATGAGCTGCCAACTTCTATTTATAGACTTTTTGGCCTCTTTTTGTCACTTTTTTGGCCTCCCTTATCTTTTTCTTTAAACCAAAAACCATTTACAGTGATTCGGAAGTTGCATGGGAGGGATATGATCGGGTATCGAGACAATTTTTTGGAGTTTTGGGTAATTTTCGACGGTCCGTGAATTTTTTTTCCGAGGATCAACTTGAGGATGTAGGTTAGGTGTCTACCTTGACTCTTGTATCTTGTTGTCTTTTTCCTTTTCCATAGGATCGATCCCATTAGGTTGCGACACGAAACCATCATAGCTGCTTTAGAAGTGTCACAACTTGGTGGTAGAGCTTACCGGAACATAGATTCCCTAGGTAGATCCTGGTTGCATTATGGTATCCATGCTATCTCTAATCACTGTAGGCTCGAGAGTCCTTATTTTTTTTCCTAATTACGAGTTTGAGCCTCATTTGCATGATTCCTTTTCAGTCTTGTCCTCACCCTCGAGACTCCCAAAAGATATAACATGTCTTCTTTTAAGCCCTTTTTAGACCTTCTTAACATGAAAAGATTGCGAAGTGATCTTGTGGCCTTTCACGCTCGTTAAACTGGAATTTGAAGTCATGTTTGTTCGACGATAGTTTACCCCTTTTTCAGTCTGGATGGTCAACTGTACGAACAAAGGTATACTCTATCGAACTTCAATTCTCTAGAAGAGTACTCTCAGGTATCATTTTAACCCTTTTTTCGGGCCTGAGGGACTAAATTTACAAAAAATGAACCCCCACAGAGTCCATATTTAAGCTCTTTTTAGACTCCTTAAAATTGAAAAGATCGCCGAGTGACCTTATTCTCTCACACTCGTTAAACTGGTCCAGAAGAACATTCCTAACGGAGTCCAAAGTTAAGCTTTTTTTAGACTCCTTAAAAATGAAAAAATGGCCGAGTGATATTGTCCTTATCACACTCGTTAAAATGGTTTTGAATAGACGTCTTGTTGGTGCTAGTTTACCCCTTTTTCGAACCGACTAGAATACCTTCGAAAAAGGTACCCCAATGGAGTCCCCTTTTACGTTTTTTTAGACTCTCTAAATATGAAAAACCACCGAGATTACCTTCTCTGGGCTCGTTAAACTTACATCGAAGGACATTACCATTGTGTGTTTTATTAATCGCATTTGCATAACCACATCTTTGGCCTAATTCCGACTCCATGTTGCTCTCAACTGAACCATCTGAAGCATGCCTCATATGCAAGCCCTATAGCACTTTGCCTTTGCGTCTTGACACCTTTGGCCCATGGAGGATTTTTTTCGAGCGTCCTTTTCTTGCATATGTCTCTTTTCCCTGAACATCCCTGTGTTCCATACGCTTGGAACTAGTATGTTTGCGACACTCGATTCTCCTTTGCAACGTAACATTCTTTTATTCTTTTTTCCAAAATTATTGAAAAAGACAAAAAAAAAAATCAAATATACCCCAAAAAGAGGAAGGGAAAAGTATTTTCTTTATTAGCAACATAATGAGTCACCCTTGGATAAAGCACATATGTTTGTTTTTTCATCAAACCCTGGGATTTAATATGACCTTAGGAAGCTTTTTTTGCTACATAGAGCTGTGTCCTCCTCCGTTTGATTATTCTTCCGAACATATGGAGAGTTTACGTTGCCTCCTGCCTCGTAAACTTATGTTAATGCCATGCTGCTTGAGTCTCATCATTTGTCATTCTGTTGTTCAAGGGAAGTTTGTCACCAAGCCTAAGTCGACCCCTCTGCAGTTTGTCTCTTGCCCTCATACCCGAACATCCTGAATGTCCAATTAAGTCCTTGTTTGGAATCAATGAAGCCTTCAGTCTGATCATCAAGATTATCTAGTCCATGACTGACGAGCCGTCGAAGACCTCTGGGTAGTAAATTCGTACACTCATATTACACTCCTACCCAAGTTTTGAAGATTTTTTGAAGTTGTTGCTCGAGCTCTGAAGATCTCATCTCCAGCCATCAGGCTGTATTAGCTTCTAGAAGATGTATACTCTATATGTATATCTTTTTGATTTCGAGATGTAGCTCCGCTGTGTATTGTTCGCGGCTACACTTTATATAGTTATTTGACATGGATCTATAGTGTATTTGATTGGTAGCCATGATTCTATTTTATCCCAAGCATGGGTATGCTCGCCTCAGTGAGACATTTATTATTTTGCAGACGACACCTCCCGGTTCTTGGTCCTTGGGCTCACTTGTTCAACACATCAGTAAAGATTGGTAATGTATTTTGGCCATTAGATGCTCTTCTAACCTCACACATTAGGGGGCATCTGTTATAATCCTAATTTGCACCATACATGCTTACCTGGCATCAGGCCATCTCAGATCCCTTCTTTGCCAAAACACTGCTGAATAACTCTTTAAAAAACCTCTTTTATAAGGGCCCACGCGCCCTACTCCATTACTGCATGCGTGTACACGCTAGCTGACCTAAAACAACCCGCGTGTACCTACAAAAGCACGAAAAAAGAAAAGTTGCCGATGAAACACACAACTTTGGGTGAGTTAACTGAAACTCCCAACCATGCATGGCCAAGGGTTCGTCCAAATGCCTAGATTCTTCTAACCTATAAAAGAAGGGTTAGGGGTCCCATTTGGAGGAGGAGAATAATAGTAAAGAAACTCTACCTAATTGTACATTCCCACTGTCCCAACCCTTTAGCCATCCTTGTGCAAAGAGAGATACAGAGCGAAGAAGTTGGAGGACATTTGAAGAGGAGCCCAGGATCAAGTTCGCGGAACGGTGGTCGGTCTCGACATTGTAAGTTGATTCATTAAAGTTAATAATAAAGAAATGATTTTCCCATCCCACTATATGAGTTCTTCATAGTTTAGTGAATATATGTTTGAATCTCTAACCCATTAATCTATAGAACAAATGCATGTAGAGTTTGTTGCTTGTTTTGTACGTAGGTCAGTCTTGAGAGGATAGCTGCTAACAAGCGATCAAACACAAAGAAGGATCGACATCGAACGTCCGGAACAAGGTATGTTCGTTTAACCATGTATTTGCTTAAAAGAAGTGGGGATTAGGTCTGGGATGATGGTAGAAAGTATAATTCTTTCGGTCTTATCTGCATGCATAACATAACCCTAAATTCTAGTCCATAGGGGTATTTCCCACCACAAAATTCACCCATCTAGGTTTAAGAACACCATCTAGCTGGGCCCAATGGACTACACCTAAGTCTCTAATTTATGCAACTATAAATGGTCCCAAGTAGTGCATTTGTAGCTTTCCAAGATTCTTTACATATTTTTTGTCATATAAGAGGACTGAATCTCCTTTGGAAAATGACTTGGTCTTCATATAGTGATCATGCTATGCTTTATACATTTCCTTCTCTGCATATTGATGAAAATCAACCATAAACTAATATTATTCTAATGGCATTAACTCATCTATTTGTTTTGCAACTATCTCTTCATATATCATATGGGTAGCATGGGAAATATAGAAATAGGAACCACAAATTCTATAGGAACAATAGCCTCACAACCATACACCAACTAAAAATGTGGTTTCTTATGTAATTTTTTGGTAGTGGTCCTATATTCCCATAATACTATAGGAATTCTCTCATCCCAACCATCTCTATTACATAGCAAAATTTAGTCAAAACCTTCCCTAAAATATTATTAAATATTCTCTAGTCTCATTAGCCTAAGGATGGTAGGGGATACTTTTATGATGTTAGATAAGAAATTCCCTACTAAAAGTAGCTATAGTTGTGTTCAATAAGTTCCTATCTTGGTCACTGGTCAAATTCCTTGGGCAACCAAACCTTCTAATAAAGTTCTCAAAAATAATTTTGGCTACATTATCAATCATAAAATCGTATGTAGGTGCAACTTTTTCCCATTTAATGAGATAATCAGTTGCAATAATGATATATCAAGCTTTAGAATTGGAGAGTAGGAGGTTTAATATATCCCACAAAGTCAATATCTCATTTCTCAAAAGGTTGTAGATCCCTTACTAGATTCAAGGGTAGTTCATCTCTCCTATAAGGTTTACCTACTTTTTGATAGACACCATAAGTTCTAGCATATTCCTTAGAGCCCTTAAATATGGTTGGCCACCTAAGACTAGATTGGAAAATCTTGTGGTCTATTACTTTTCCTCCAACATTCCCTCTTGCAACTCCTTGATGACATTCCCATAGAATATCATTCCTTTAATGATCCATCACACATAGCTAAAGAATAACATAAATCCCCAATTTTTATAATTGCTCTGCGATTAACTGCTAATTTGTAGCTCTAACCACTAACTGATGCTTCTAAGTTGTGGAATAATCTTCAAGGGAAACACTAGTAGTTAGAAACAAATCAGTCTCCTCTATATAGTTCAAGACATCCTCTACTTTTAATGGTTTGTATCTAGAACATTATCATCCAATGCACCACCTGGTTCTCTTGACTCAGGCCTAAAGAGGTGATAAATTCTTACAATATGTTTACTAGGTTTAACGACAAATTCAAAGGAGAATTATTGAAAGAAGAGCAACCACCTACAAATATGACCCTCTAGAACAAGATTATTTACTAAATATTTCAATGCAAATTGATTTGTATAAAAGTTAAAGCATCCTCCTAGAAGGTAGTGTCTTAACTTCTATAGAGAATAAACCATGGAAATTCTTTCACACTATATGGTGATGTAGTTGTGCTCAACTTGTGAAATATTCTTAGTTGAAATAGGGTGATCTAGATTTCCTTCTCTTGGTTCCATAAGAACCACTCCTAATGCTATGAAAAAGCATGTACATGTACATGAAATTTTAAATTAGAATTAGGAAACACCAAAATTAGGGCACTTACCATTTTTTGTTTGAGTATATTAAAAGTAGCTTCACATTCAAGGGTCCACAAGAATAGTTTAGCTTTATTCAATAACTTCTCTAGAGGCTCTGTTATCACTATGTGATAGAGGCATAGCTATAGATGAACCTTCTGTAGTAGCTATTATGTACCAAAGTATACTACATCTATTGAACATTAGTTGATGTAAGTAGATTCATAATGACAACAATCATGGAAGGTTCCACCAATACTCCTTCGTTGCAAACAATGTGTCCCAACAAAATGCGAAATGGTACATAGAATATGAACTTCTTCAAATTTAGGGAGATCTAGAGCTGCCTACATTTATCAAACATTAACTTCAACAACCCAATATGTTCCTTCAACCATTTATATACAATTTAATCATCCATATATACCTCCAAAAACTGGTGAATGAAATCTATAAAGGTTGTAATCATAACTCGAGAAAAGATACCTGGTGCATTCTTGAGCCCAAAAGGCATGGAATTATAAGCAAAAGATCCTTATTTTCTAGTAAAGGTGGTCTTATTATTGTCTTCTTTTTCAATTCATACTTGATATAACTTGAAAAGAAATATATAAAGGAATAATCCTCTTTTCCTACAACTTGATCAATCACCTCATCACTAAAAGGAGTGGGAAAAGTGTCATACACAAGTAGAGTTTAAACTTCTAAAGTCCACACAAACCTTAATTTCATGAAAGTCCTTAACTATAGGAATGATCTAATTGGATTCATCTATTCAGAATATTAATCAGATTTACAATATTATGTCAAATTCTTTCTCTACCTTCTCCTTAACCTTGAGATTAAGATGATAGGGTTGATGGTTAACAGGATTAGCATCTGACCATAACTCTATCCTCATCTCCCCAAAACATTATTGAATCCCTTTCATCTCAATAAAAATCTACATAAACAATTCGTTGTATTCTTTCAATAGGGCCTAAATATTAGACATGGTCTTCTCATCCTTGTAATCTCCTTAGAAGCCATCTTACACCATCCTTCACTTCCAATATTGACTTTCTGCAACTTCAAATTCTAGTGATATATCATACTATTAACATAATTGTTATTTTCTTTAATCAACCAGAGCATTTACATGGAGATGTCTTCATTTGTATTTTTGTGTAAAAAGTCCAATTAAAAATTCTGCAGAAATTCTAAATTAGAAACTTAGTGTCTTGAACTTCAGAATTTGAGTACCAATTACATGGAGATGTATTCATCCGTATTTTAGGATTTATAGGTGCATTGTAAAATTTTGTTTCTTAATTTGAGTACTAAGTACACGGTGTCACTAGCTAGCTACACTAGAAAGAAACCACAAAGATCAGTATGGTGATAATGGCATCCATAGGTCCCAACATTTTATCGGGAAGTGACCAATTATCTCTAGCTTTGAGATCAAATTCCCTAAGAAGGGAGTGATTGGCGTGGTACCAAGTCAATGGTGTGCAGTATATGATCTTATCCCATTGTAAAAACACTTCAAGTTCTTAGTAGATTTCCTTGAACCCTTAGGTTTGCCATCGATGATTTTGTTTCCCTTTAGTTTCTGCTTTCCTTTATCCTTACTCTTTACTGTAAATGCACTTTTGGATGCTTTTCTATTGCTTATAAACTATTTATTGAATATTTCCTTTTTAAATAATTGTCTACACAACTTAAATGTAATGTTAGTAATCTCCTTGGTGACATTTAAAGTTTCAACAAATTTTTCAAAAGGAGATAAACTCTTCAAGGTAATCACTACCAAATCTTGTACTTGTAGCAAATTGTCATTTGTTATGGACAAATTTATTAACATCACAACCTCTCTATTCTTCGAGTGAAACACTTATTTCCCATTTTCATCATCAAAGTTTCTCCTACGCTTTCCTGTGACCAATCCTAACAATCCAATGCATTGGAACATGGTAATCATACGTTTCTTCTAGACATTGAAATTGTGACCATTGGACTTCTTACTAGGGTTCAATAATATATACAAGAAATGCACTAGTTTTTCTCAACAAATAAATGCCAAGCACCAATGGAATAATTTAACTAATCCTAAGAAATCAAAATTCACCTCCAAAACTTAGTTGTGTAGACACATTGCTATACCACCTGACCCTATACTTGATGATGCCACATTGGCATCAATCCAACAACACCATTATATTGTTGGGTTGTAGTATAATTTTTTTGTTTGTTTAATTGACTCTAGAATTTTTTTTTTTGTGTAAAAAGTTCAATTTAAAATTCTGCTGAAATTCTAAATTAGAAACTTAGTGTCTTGAACTTCATAAATTTTACTTCTTTCCTAGAGTTTCACTGATATAGTCCCTAAGAATTTACATCCTTAGGGATGATATGCAATATAATAAAACAATAGAAACAATAGATTATATTTCACTTCTTAACAACCCTAATCCACTAGGAAATTCAAGAGAAAAGATATCAAGCTTATGCCACAAGTTTAAACATTCCAGGGAAATCTTATCATGCATAAACTAGATCTAAAATTCACTTTCTGTCATTGATGGTGTTATAGGACGTACAAGAAAACATGTATTTGTTATATATATCTTCATTGAGTGAGGGAAGTTTAGGTAGAATAGAGGAAAGTGAGACATCTAGTAGGTCTAATAGGCGGAGATCAACTGGAGGTGAAAATATCAGAAGAAAATTACATAGACGCATGGAATTTTTTTCTTGTGAAAGGCAGATCATGTTCTTATGATCATGAGAGCATAGACTGTTGGCATGTTTATAGGAAAAGTGTGCTTTTCATTGATGGAAAGAACATCAATGACGATGGCATGTTTACAGGCAAGAACAACATCGAACCAAAGATCCAGAGACCAGAAGATGAGAAAGGCTGAATGTGCCAGGTTGGCACCAAAAGTATTTTGGGAAGATGTAGATGAACAAGCTTAAGAAGCTCAGAAGAGATCGATCAAAGTTGCACGCAGATAGTGCATATTTGCATGCAGAGCGCAGATAGAAACATCAAGGCTCCCAGAAGGATCAAAGGTCACAAAACCTTTCACACTTAGAAATTATTCCAAGTCGGGAGGATGCATAAGATCAAGAAGAGGAGTGATAGTGGCCATTGGATCACCAATCCAGAATACCTGATGGTCGTCAGATAAGAATCCAAACAGGAGGAGCATGTAGAGGAGGAGATTAGACCTCAGCCATCGGATCAGAGCGCGAATGAATAGCAACCGTTGGATCCAGTACAACTATGAAGAGGATAATGGCCAAGAACCATCCTCCAAATCCACGATATGCGAAGTCACAAAATGATCTGGGTTGTTGGATCTAGAGGACACGTGGTAAGAGATCAACATTTCGCTGATTCATGAGATGAAGAATTCAAAGGTGAGAGTTGTAGGAACTCACGATATGCGAAGTCACAAAATGGTCTGGGTCGTCGGATCACCAAGACATCTCGACCGTTGATATGATATGAAGCATTTTAGAGTTTCACAAGTTGGGAGTTTTGAGGCAACTCATAGCAGGAGTTCGCGATATGCGAAATCATGACGCACCCCTCTTGCTTGGCCCCTGGTCACAGTTGGTGGTCACATTGATGAAGGTTAAGGGAGGAGCTAGCATGTCTCTAGGCTCTACAATGAAGATCGCCGAAATCACGAAATGCCTTTTCGAATAGCGCTGTGGTCACAACCAGTGGTCACATCAGTGGAAGAGAAGGGAAGGAGATAACATTGCTAGGCTCCCCCTCGGAGTTTCGAGAGTTGGGAGAATCGAGGCAACTCACAACACAACTTCATGAAACACGATGTCCCAACGAGATCTGGGCTATTGGATCATAGAGGCCCATGGGTCGTTGATATGGAGCGGGTTTCAGAAAATCGGAAGTCAGGATAAGGGAGGTGAGTAGTCCTCTAGCTTCGCGAAACGCGATGTCCTGATGAGATCTGGGCCATAAGATCACAGAGGATCGTGGACCGTTGATCTGGCATAGAGTATTTCGGATATCAGGAGTTGGAAGAGTCAGGGTTGGCTCACATTCAAACACCTGACACACGAGGTCGTGATTTGACCTCATCCGTTGATGGAGGAAGGAGAGATCTAGTCCAAAGACCTTAGAGGATAGATATGAATTTTCCTTTCAGGAGCACCGTCAAGATCGTGAGATCGACAGTCGTGCTCCATTGCGGGGCTAGAACATTCTCGAGCCTTAATTTTTCATAAGCAGGCCACAATCGAGAGTAGGATTTTTGCGAAAGGACGCATGGAGGTTCGTAGTGAATTGCGGGGCAAAAAGAAGGTTACCCTCAAACTGCCTATGGATGTGCCCACAATCACATGTTCACATGAAGCTCATAGCCCAAGGTCATATCGTGAAATGAAGCCAACGCTCACTAGAGAGAAATCAGGAAGTGCCTTTTGAATAAGCGGTTGGTCACCACCAATGGTCACACGAAGGAAGGGGCTTAGAAGCCAAATAAGCCATAATTGACTGGCTGTAACTGACAGAGAATACAAAGAGTTTCGACAGATAGAGAAGCTAAGGAATATGAGCATAACGCCTATAGATGATGAACACACTGATTATAACTGCTAAAGAGAATGAAGAATTGTGACTGACAGAGAAACAAAGGATTCTCAGGATAACTGATAGAGAAGCCAAAGAACCTTGAATAATGGTCATAGAAGATGAAGAGTTCATATGATGATCAAGTAGATGACTCGATGTGAGAAATACATGTAGAACATAGAAGTGATGGCATTCATCTAGTTATCCATACAATCATGAGGAAGAGATGGAGTGAACAACCTGTAGGGCAGAACAATGATTTAGTGAAGAGCATGCAGAGGCATATCACATAGGATGGAGTTGGTGCACAAAGAATATAAAAGTGCATAACATAGAAGAGATGGTGCGGTTGTTGAGTGTGTTTCATGTGGGTAGAAGCATGCTATGTGCATGAGATGAAGCACACAGAAGAGGCATGGTGCATAGAATGGAAAGAAGACACAGAGCATAAAGCGCAGAAGAAGAAAGGAACAAAAATGCATATATGAGAGAAGAGCAGAAAGCACAACAAACACGAGGAGAGAGACACTAATGCAAGCAGAGAAGAGTAGTGTAGCAAAATATTGATGAGACTGGTAAGCCATAGATAAATGTTGTACCACTGTGATAAATTCAAGAAAGAAAATATTTATATTTTAGGGTGGTAGGGAGGTGCTAGGGAGGATTGTTGTCCTCAGAGTTTCAAGTGGGTGCTTGAACACATGGAGTTTTAGCTTCCATCTAGTTCTAGCCAGAAAAACTAGGGTGGCAGGGTGGTGCAAGGTATAAATATTGTTCTCTATTATACATGTTGGTGCCTGTGTGACTGGAAGTTGGTTCTTGCATCCAGTTGGTGCTGGAACACTTAGGGAGTTGATGCTTCCTTCTAGTGGGTGCTAGAGAAACCAGGGAGTTGGTGCTTCCTTCTATTGGGTGCTAGAGAAACCAGAGAGTTGGTGCTCTCAGCAAGTTGAAGCTTGCAAAACAGAGGTGGTAGCCTCACCATGAGTTGGTGCTCATAAGAATGATAATGTAAAAAAAATAAAGATTATTTATCATATCAAGAAGAAGAGGTTTTTCCCTTTATGGGTTTCCTTCGGAAATATCTGTCTCTGTATATTTCATGTGTGTGATTGATGTTGAATATTCTATTGCTTACCTCCCTGCATTATTGTGATTGTCATTGAGTTCTTTGTAAAGATTTCAAAATAAGGATAATTGTTTAAGCACGGTAACAACTGATTCACGCCCCCCTCTCAGTTGTCCAACAATTGGTATCAGAGCCAGTTCCCTTTATTTAAGGGTAGATCCTAGAGCTTAAACATGACTAGCCATGGAGGAACTTCAACCAATAAGGCCACCCTATTCAATGGAACAAACTTTGGCTTCTGGAAAGTTAGGATGAGAACCTACATAATGGCTTTAGGTGTAGATGTATGGGATGTGGTAGAGACTGGTTATGTAAAGCCAGTTGTACTAGATTCTAAGGATGACAAGCTAGAATTCATCTTCAATGCTAAGGCTATGAATGCTATCCTAATCAGGCTTGTAGAAGCAATATTTGTAAAAGTTATGCACTTAGAATTTGCCAAAACATTGTGAGACAAACTCATTAGCAGTTATGAAGGTAATGAGAAGGTAAAGGATGCCAAACTTCAAACCTACAGATTACAGTTTGAACAACTAAATATGAATGAGGATGAGACAATTAATAAATTTTTCTTAAGAGTTGAAGAGCTTGTGAATGCAATGAAAGGTCTTGGTGAGAAGATTGAAGACATATTATTAGTTCAGAAGATCTTAAGATCTGTACCTGATAGATTCAATCCAAAAGTTTTTGCAATAGAAGATTTGAATGATCTTAAGACTATGCCTATTGATCAACTCCTAGGAACTCTAACTATTTATGAAATGAGGATTAGTAAAGATAAATCTACCACTAGAGAAGAATCATTTAAAGCAGACAAGAATGAAGATTCCGAGCCTGATGAATTTGAAGCAAAATTTGTGAGAAGACTAAAGAAAGGATCAAGAAAGTACCAAGGCAAGTTGCCCTTCAAATGTTTTAACTATGTAAAGATAGATCACTTTTCATCTAAGTGTCCACAAAAGTAGAAGGACCAGAACTCTGAAGGAGAAGAGAAGAATCCAAGAGATTTTGCAAAAAGAAAAGTTTATGTGTAAACAATGATGACTCTTCAGAAGACACAGATAATGACCCTTCCTGTGAAAATAAGGTTAATGACTTTGTGTTTATGGCCAAAGACGATTATGATAATGAAATCACATGAAGTGATGTCAATATTGAAGAAGCTTTGACTTGGAAGGAGAGCTGATTTGTGCTTTAGAAGAGATTGATAGACTCAGACTTAAGAAGAGAAAACAAAAACAATTGCTGATACAGTTGAAGAAAGGCAGTAAAAAACTTGATGAAGACTTTTCCCTGCTAAAAGTGGAAATATAGGAGGCAAAGAAAATCAAAGACATTCTGAAACAACAGTTATCAAAAAATAAGGCAAGATGTGAAGCTCTGGAAGAAGAAGTCGTGAAAACTAGGAAAGAGTTGGAGAAGTT
This sequence comes from Picea engelmannii, assembly GCA_009831015.1. NCBI lineage: Eukaryota > Viridiplantae > Streptophyta > Pinopsida > Pinales > Pinaceae > Picea > Picea engelmannii. Next base: position 273,808 of record ML779593.1, read on the forward strand.
TCAAGCCTTGTATCATAAAAATCTGTCAAGTATCAAAGCCTTAGAAGGATTAGCCACCATTCTGAATCAACAAAGGAATCCAAAGTTGAAAACTGGTTTGGGTTATGAAGAGGGATCAAGTAGTGGTCAACCAAGCAACAAAGAACCCATCAATTTTGTCAAATCTACAACCAATGACAACATCAAACCTGCAGAAACAAAGGAAGATAATCAACCACCAAGGACGAGTAAAGAAAAAGGTGCCAGAACTGAATCTGTAGAACAAAGAAATAATACATCCTTTGCTCAAGGAAATCATCAGCATGGAAGAAATCATCTTGCTCAAAGAAGACATCCATTTTCCAGGAACACATATTTTTTCTATGGATATTGTTTCTACTGTTCTAACTTTGGCCACAAAGATGTAAATTGTTCCTTAAGATTTAGACATGAGCAATCAAGATTCCCAAGGAATACATATCTTCCACAAAAGAGAATGAGACAACCAAGTAACAAACAACCACATATTGCAAATTGTCAAATTAAGTTTAGAGACATGCAACTGAGGAGGTCAAGAAATAATAAACAATCAATGAGTAGAAAATGTTGCAACGATCACTTTGACCTATTGAACAATGAGATTGGATGCTATAACTATTATAACTTTGGCCACAAATCTGCAAACTGCCATTTGAAGAATTACAAAGCAGATCCAAGGATAAATCTCTTAGCTAGAAAGGCCAACACATGGAAAAAGAAAGATAGTGGAAAATGTGGTCTAGTACTATCAACTCAAAAACAAAAGGACTCCTGGAATATAGACAGTGGATGTTCCAAGAACATGACTGGAGAAAAGGATAAGGTTCTACCTATAAGTAAAAGCAAAATAGGAAATGTGATCTTTGAAAATGATGAACCAGGTAAAATCAAGGATAAAGGGATGGTGAGTTTGAGTAATGTCAAATGAGATTCTTAAGATGATTTGCTTGTAGATGATCTAAAACATAATTTGCTCAGTATAAGTCAAATGTGTGATAGAGGCTGTGAATATGTGTTCATGTCCAAATATTGTAAGGTAAAAAATGTAAACTCAGGACAAGTGGTGGCTATAGGCACAAGGACAAATAATGATGTTGATATTGAATCCTCCCATGCAAGAAAATAAGAAGTAGAATAAGAATCATGTCATAAGATGGAAGAAGAAGTTGTGAAGGTTTAGAAGTCAAACACCCAAATCAAGTTCTTGAACATATCCATGACCCTGAATGAGATCTTGGATAGTCAGAGATCACCAAATGACAAATCCAGTCTTAGATACAACAAGGAAGAAATCAATACTCCTAATAAGTCTAACATAGGTCCTTCATTTGTAAAAAGGGAAAGCAGGTATGAGAGTGTTTGTAATGGTTTTTTATTATGATGAATATAATCAGAAAAGCCTTGGATTGTAGGCATCATGAAAAAAAATGAAGTTATTATAATAGAAGATCAGAGAAGCGTGGCAGGGGGAGTCATTCAATTATGACAAGAAAAGGTTGATGAAGGAGTTCCAGTGAGAGGTGAGAAATATTGAGTCTGCTATAGAGGACACAACTGAAGCTGAAGATGAACAAGTCCAAGAAGCAGAAGGATAATACTCCTAGTTAGATACAAATACTCTGCAAGACTCAAATAAGAGAATCCATCCTATCAGGGGGAGTATGTATTGGTTGAATATCTTATACCTTTGACAAGTACTGCAACAACTCAGGTGGGGCATGTTTTCTTTGACATTGATGTCAAAGGGGGAGAAAAGGTGTGTTCTGGATGCTACAATTGGAGATCTAAGTAGAAAAATGTAGTCCTTCAAGGTTTCCATCAATGCCAAAGGGGGAGATAGTTGGCATGTTTACATGCAGAGTGTGCTTTTAATTGATGGAAAGAACAACAATGACGATGGCATGTTTACAGGCAAGATAAAAAATGAACCAAATCTCGAGAGACTAGAAGATGAGAAAGGTAGAATGTGCCAGGTTGGCACTAGAAGTCTTTTGGGAAGACGCAGATGAGCAAGCTTGAGAAGCTCAGAAGAGATTGATAAGAGTTGCACGTAGATAGTGCAGAGTTGCACGCAGAGAACAAGTGTGTGCTAGGGCTGAGGGAAAATTTCGCCAAAGCTTAGGAGATATAGCATTCTGAGATGTGCACACGAGATCCCATACATCAAGGCTCCCTGAAGGATCAAAAGTCACAAAACCTTTGACACTTAGAAATTCTTCCAAGTCGAGAGGATGTGTAAGCTCAGGAGGAGGAGCAACAGTGGCCATTGGATCACCAATCCTGAATACCCGATGGCCGTCAGATCAGAGTCCAAAAAGGAGGAGTGCATAGAGGAGGATATTAGACCTCAGCCGTCAGATCAGAGTGGGGAGGACTAACAACCGTTGGATCTAGTATAACTGGGAAGAGGATAATGGCCAAGAGACATCCTCCAACTCCACAATATGTGAAGTCACAAAATGATCTGGGTTGTTGGATCCAGAGGAAACGTGGTGAGAGATCAACATTTCCCTGACTCGCGAGCTGGAGAAGTCAAAGGTGAGAGTTGTAGGAACTCACAATATGCAAAGTCGTGAAATGATCTGGGCCATAGGATCACCGAAAGATCTCGACCGTTGATTTGATATGAAGAATTTCAGAGTTTCGCGATTTGGGAGTTTCGAGGCAACTCATAGCAGGAGTTCGTGATATGCGAAATCGTGACGTGCCCCTCTTGCTTGGCCCTTGGTCATAACTGGTGGTCACATTGATGAAGGTTAAGGGAGGAGCTAGCATGTCGCTAGGCTCTAGAATGGAGTTCGTTGAAATTGCGAAATGCCTTTTCAAATAGGGATGTGGTCACAGCCAGTGGTCACATCAGCGAAAGAGAAGGGAAGGAGCTAGCACTGGTAGGCTCCACCTCAGAGTTTCGCAAGTTGGGAGAATCAAGGAAACTCACAACACAACTTCATGAAACACGATGTCCCGATGAGATCTAGGTTGTCGGATCACAGAGGGCTATGGGTTGTTGATTTGGAGCGGGTTTCGAAAAATTGGAAGTCAAGAGAAGGGAGGTGATTAGTCCTCCAACTTCGCGAAATGCGATGCCCCGATGAGATCTGGGCCGTCCGATCACAGAGGATCACAGACTGTTGATCTGACACAAAGTATTTCAAATATCGGGAGTTGGAAAAGTCAAGGTTGGCTCACGTTCAAAGACCTGACACGCGAGGTCACGATTTGAACTCAGCCGTTGATGGAGGAAGGAGAGATCTTGTCTGCAGACTTGAGAGGACAGATCTGAACCGTCCATTCAGGAGCACCGCCAAGATTGTGAGATCGATGGTCGTGCTCCGTTGCGGGGCTAGAACATGCTCGGGCCTTAATTTTTCGTAAGCGAGCCGCAATCGAGACCACAATTTTGGAGAAAGGATGCATGGAGGCTCGTAGTGAATTGTGGGGCGAAAAGTGAGTTGCCCTCAAACCGTCGATGGATGTGCCCACAATCGCATGTTCACATGAAGCTCATAGCACAAGGTCATACCGTGAAACTGAGCCAATGCTCACTAGAGAGAAATTGTGAAGCGCCTTTTGAATAAGCAGTTGGTCACTGCCGGTGGTCACGTGAAGGAAGGGGATTAGAAGCCAAAGAATCCATAATTGTCTGGCTATAACTGATAGAGAATATGAAGAGTTTCGAAAGCTAGAGAAGATAAGGAATCTGAGCATAATGCATGCAGATGATGAACACACTGACTGTAACTGCTAGAGAGAACGAAGAATTGCGACTGACAGAGAAACAAAGGATTCTCAGGATAACAGGAAGAGAAGCCAAAGAACCTTGAATAATGACCAGATAAGATGAAGAGTTCATATGATGATCAAGTAGATGACTCGACGTGAGAAATAGACACAGAACAAAGAAGTGATGGCATTTGACTAGTTATCCATACAGTCGTGAGGAAGAGACAGAGTGAACAACCTGTAGGGAAGAATAGTGATGTAGTGAAGAGAATGCAGAGGCATAGCGCATAGGATGGATTTGGTGCACAGAGAATATAAAAATGCAGAAAAAAGAAGAGATGGTGCGATTGTTGAGTGTGTTTCATGCGGGTAGTAGCATGCTGTGTGTAGGAGTTGAAGCACACAAAAGAGGCATGGTGCATAGAATGGAAAGAAGATATAGAGCATAAAGCGTAGAAGAAGCAAGGAAGAAAAATGCATATCTGAGAGAAGAGAAAAAATCATAGCAGACGCGAGGAGAGAGACACTGATGCAGGAAGAGCAGAGCAGTGTAGCAGAACAATGATGAGACTGGCAAGCCATAGATAAATGTTGTATCACTGTGATAAATTCAAGAAAGCAAAGATTTGTATTTCAGGGTGGTAGGGAGGTGCTAGGGAGGACTTTTGTCCTTAGAGTTTCAAGTGGGTGCTTGAACACAGGGAGTTGTAGCTTCCATCTGGTTGTAGCTAGAAAAACCAGGGTGGTAGGGTGGTGCAAGGGAGAAATATTGTTCTCTATTATACAGGTCGGTGCTTGTGTGATTGGAAGTTGGTTCTTCCATCCAGTTGGTTATGGAACACTTAGGGAGTTTGTGCTTCCTTATAGTGGGTGCTAGAGAAACCAGGGAGTTGGTGCTTCCTTTCAGTGGGTGCTAGAGAAACCATAGAGTTGGTGCTCTTAGCAATTTGCAGCTTGCAAAACAGAGGTGGTAGCCTCACAATGAGTTGGTGCTCATAAGAATGATAATGTACAAAAAATAAAGATTATTTATCATATCAAGAAGAAGAGTTTTTTCCCTTTATGGGTTTCCTCAGGAAATATCTGTCTCTGTATATTTCATGTGTGTTATTGATGTTGAATATTCTATTGCTTACCTCCTTGCATTATTGTGATTGCAATTGAGTGCTTTGTAAAGAGTTCAAAATAAGCATAATTGTTTAATAAAGGTAACACTTGATTCACCCCCCCCCTCGCAGTTGTCCAACATAGACAACATTGAGGTGCACTTGAGGTACAAACATATAGTGAAACAATGGGTACCCAAGGTGTAGAAATTTTTAATACAATTAATGTATCTCCTGTGAATCTCTTAATTTAACAATTATATGCCACTGTTAAATACATAATCGCTTCTACTAATATTCTTGCATAAATTTAAACCACGATCACAAAGTGAAATATCAAGAACACATAACACATAAGTTTTTCTGGGAAAGCATAAAGCTAAAAACCCCACTATCATATATTATGTATATCATGGATCATGAAACAATCTCATACAAAAATCTAATCCAAGAGATCTTAGTACAATACAATCGTCTCACACTGTCATACACAAATTGACAAATTCGGGTGCCAATATTCTATGTCTAGACAACCTGCCTCTTCTACACAATCCCTGCAATTAGAATTCTCACAATGAATTAAAATTTCCTAGTCTGCACATGCTCATGAGCATATCCACTGCATGTGTGATTGCATGAGTGCACTTCACTCAAATCACAACTGATAGCGAAACTGTCCCTTTCACCTGTTATCTCAACTAGGTCTCCACTGGATCTGACATGCATGTAGTTAACCATGGTGAATCTTCAGTTGCATGTGAGTTCACTAATTTGAATTAATTAATAATTAATTTACTGAACTCTCACTAGTGTAAGTTCATTTACAACTAGTACAACTGGGCTTAACTCACTTAATTGAGTTAAACTACTTCACAACTCTCATAACTACACTTATAACTCTGTTACAACTTCAAGTCACCTCCATGTATTACCAATCAACCTTTGAACTCGAATTTCCTATAGTTAACTGATTTGCCATTTCAGTTAATTATTTCAAGTAATTATGAGATAATAGATTAATATTTATTGTCCAATTTATTTAAGGGAAAAGTAAATTAGACACATGTTTCTTGTTGACTTTTCAACACTCCCTCTCAACAAGAAAGGGATTATCCTTCACCCCAATCCCGTCTCTCCGATATTCAATTTTTTTCCTGGTGAGCACCTTCGTCAAAATGTCTGCATCCCGATCTTCCGTAGGAATGTATTTAAGAAACATGATCTTCCGCTGCACACAATCTCTGAGATGATGATACTGGATATCTATATGCTTAGATCTGTCATGAAACACATGATTAATAGAGAGTTTAATGCAACTCTGATTATCACAATGAATCACCGTCGGATCTAAATGAGAACTAAACAAACCAACCATAATCTTTCTCATCCAGATAGCCTCACATGCAGCTTGACTCACTGCCATGTATTCCGCTCCCGCTAAACTAAGTGCCATGGATCTTTGTTTCTTGCTGTACTAAGAAACAACTGTAGATCTGATACTAAAGATGCCCCCTGATGTGCTCTTTTTGTCCGTTGGGCTGCCCGCCCAATCTGCATTCGTGAAGCCATGCAACTTCACCTCATCCGTCTGTCTGTACCATAATCCATACTCAAATGTGCCCATCATATATCTAAGGACATGCTTACCCGCCTTCCAAAAGAGTTTGGTAGGATTAACCATCGCTTGACTTAACTGGTTGACTGCATAGCAAATGTCCGGTCTCGTGTTCACTAAATACATTAGCGAACCTACTAATTGTTGATAGACAGTAGCATCCACTACCTTTCCAAAAGTAGCATTCTCTTTCCTCCAGTTTCTTGGAAGAGGAGTATCCATGGGTTTCCTGCCTTCCATGTGAAACTTATCCAATATCTCCCTTGCATACTTGCCTTGAGACACAAAAAGTTCGCCATCTCGCTGCCATATTTCCAATCCAAGGAAATAATGAAGAAGGGACAAATCCTTCATCTAAAACTCCTTTGCAAGGTCATCATTGCATGAGTGTATCAGCTGCTCATCACCAGTCAATATGAAATCATCAACATAAAGAAAAATGATTAAAATCTTGCCCTCCACCACTGATTTGTCGACCGGTCTTGGGAAAATTTCCCATGCACTATTTTTGACAATGGAGTCATACTCCTCTACCATAGAAAATACCCATGTGGGATCCTGCACTACTTCCTGAAAGGAAGATGGTTTAGTCACAATACATTTTCTCACGAGAGCCATGTATCCAATAAATCGATCAGGAGACTGTCTCTGTTTGCGTTGTGAAGTAGGTGCTCCTACATTCTGCGTTGCATCTATTCTCAATCTATCAGCTTCTGTGGTGCGTTTTCTGCCATTTCTGATGGATGGCTCTGCATGAGTGGCTTCCTCCACTCCATGAACCTCCTCATGTGGCTGATCCACATCTTGAGACTCATCTTTGGGAACCAACAGTTCCTCCTCTGCATGCAAGTCTAGCTCCCTCTCAAGCGACAATCGCATGGCTTTCCCCTCATTGAATTTTATATCCCGCCGCATAACAGTCATCTTACTATTCGAAAAATACACATGATAATTATGGGGTGTTTCTGTGTACCCCACAAATATCCCAACTTCAACAGTCGGATCCAACTTCTTCCTGGCATCCTTGTTCACATGCACATAAATAGATGAGCCAAAAATTTTAAAATGAGAAACATTAGGTTTCTTACCAGTGAAAGCTTCTTTATGTGTACTCATGCCAAGTATTCTATGAGAACAATGGTTTTTCACATAAACCGCAATATTGCATGCTTCTTCCCACAAATGCATTGGTAGGCCCTGATCATGCAACATCGCTCGTGCTTCACCCACGATCATTTTGTTCTTCCTCTTTGCGACCGCATTTTGCTGTGGGTTATGAGGCGCTATGAGTCCTCTTCGAATTCCTTCTTTTTTGCAAAAGTATTTGAATTCGTTAGAGATGTATTCTCCACCATTATCGCTCCTTAGAGCTTTCACTTGCTTCCTCGACTCTTTCTCCACCAATGCTTTAAAGTCACAAAACTTTGAGAATGTTTGATCCTTCTTCTGCATGAAGAATATCCAACATTTACGAGAAAATCCATCAACAAAAATAACATAATACCTATGTTTTGTTGTTGAAGCAACTGAGAATGGTCCACACACGTCTGTGTGAATTCTCTCCAGGATCATCGAAGCATGGTTCTCCTTTTCATGAAAGGTGGACTTTACATACTTCCCCACGGTGCACCCCTTGCACTGATCTAACTGAGCAAATATTCGCCTTGGAAGTCCAGTAGATATTTGTTGCATGATCTTCAAGGCTCCATGATGAATATGGACCAATCGCCTGTGCCATAATTCACCCTCATCTCGACTCACCACTTTTTTTGCCTTGCCCACCATGGCACCACAACCATCTATCTCCAGCATGTAGAGATTCTTAACTCGAATCCCTATCTTCTTGACTTGATGCGTTGCTTTATGTCGCAGGAAATCTTTTCCACCGCTAAAAACAACATCATAGCCTTTGTCCTCCAACATTGCGACTGAGACCAGGTTTTTCTTCAGACTTGGAACATGCATAACATTTTTCAATTGAAATGGTTTACCTGACTCCCTCCAAAAGTTAATGGTACCAATACTAGTCGCACTATATCGTCCATCGTCACCCATCTCTATATGCATTTTGAGATCTTTCTCCTCCAAGTCACTGAAAGACTCTCTATCTCCCGTTATGTGGAAGGAAGCGCCACTATCCAAATACCACACCGATCCTGATGCACTTGAAGCCATGCATGCGATCAAAGAGAAGTCAAGTTCAAATTGTGAGACAAGAGACTCACTAGTTGCATCTCCAACAACCATCTTGTTCTTCTTCTTCTGCAGACAATTAGTAGCAATATGCCCATGTTAGTGATAATGAAAACACTTAACTTTGGGAAAATCCATCTTCTTGACTTTAGACTCAGATTTTGAATGGAATTTATTCCCTTTCCCTTTCCTTGCCTTGGTAGTCAAAGAACAATCCTCTTCATCATCACACTTTTATGAAGATCCATCTCTGGTGTTCCGCCTGAACTCCTCCTGCACTAGATCCGACCATAGTCGTTCCCAATCTGGCAATTTTTCCCTTCCATTGATAGAGTCTTGATAATTGTGCCAACTCTTGGGAAGTCCTAGGAGAGCCAAGATCACCAAATCATCAACAACAACTGTTATTCCCACACTTCCAAGCTCATCCCGACATTGGACAAACTTCATGAGATATTTTGGAATGGAGTCGCCCTTATCCATCTTGATCTTCCTGAGTTTATCTTTGAGCACCAATTTCCTATGGTCGCTGCTGTTTTGGAAAAGATCCGTCAAAACCTTCCACATTGCATGTGGTGTGGCTTTCCCATGGAGACTTGAGACAATGTGGTCTCATACTCCCTCCAACAGAATCCTCCTCGCCTTTGCCACTTTCTTTTGCCATGCATCAAGATTTGCAGTGTCTGTAGCAACTAGCTTAGGAACATCTCTATCAATGTATTCCTTCAATCCATTATCTTCGAGTACTGCTTCCATATTGTCCTTCCAAGCAATGTAGTTTGATCTCAACTGGGTCTCCACTGGATCTGACATGCATGTAGTTAACCATGGTGAATCTTTAGTTGCATGTGAGTTCACTGATTTGAATTAATTAATAATTAATTCACTGAACTCTCACTAGTGTAAGTTCAGTTACAACTAGTACAATTGGTCTTAACTCACTTAACTGAGTTAAACTACTTGACAACTCTCATAACTACACTTATAACTCCATTATAACTTCAAGTCACTTCCATGTTTTACCAGTCAACCTTTGAACTCGAATTTCCTATAGCTAACTGATTTTCCATTTCAGTTAATTATTTCAAGTAATTATGAGATAATAGATTAATATTTATTGTCCAATTTATTTAAGGGAAAAGTAAATTAGACACATGTTTCTTGTTGACTTTTCAACACAAGGATCTTCCTGAAATAAACACAGATTTTTGTGTAAACGAAAGGATATACCGGATTGCTCCATCGTCATTACATGGTTTGGGGCTATTTTCCATGGATGGAATAAAGGTTTGTTACGATAGATTAACTGAATTGATGGAGTATGTCAGACCCTGTTATATCTACAAATATTGGATACGAATAGTCTAATATACAAAAAGTATGCGAAGATATGGATTGGCTGCAAATTATATACAACTAAAAGACAATGATCAAAATAAAGGAGCAACTATCTATATTGACGAAAATCCAAAAGTAACGGGGAATATTGCAGGTTTAATAAACAATACATGACTCGTGACCACAAATAATCAACCCAATTGCGTATTTGAGGGGCATGAAGGAAACCGTGTATTCATATGTGAAATAAAATTAATAGCTACAAGGGAAGAGTTATTGATTGATTATAATTTGAATCGAATAGATACATACATTGCTATTATGGGGGCGATACGTATACCAATTTACCCAACCTATAAGCATTGAATCTTATATTTTGTGATTTTCATTATGTTCTTTACGATGTTAATCCGTTTGGAGAGCTTCGGTCTGTTTACTCAGTGTGGCCTATTTTTGTTATCAACAATAACATTCCTCCTTGGATATCAATAAAGAGGGAGGATTTCTCATACATTTGAATTTATTTCTCATGATAATGATCACGGTTCTAATTTTACTGTAATGTGGTAGGATGATCGTGGTAAATCAAAAGCGACCTCAAAACAGGTAAACAAACAACAATTTTCGACTTGCATTTAATGTGCATTTTATTTCTGTGGCGATCAATTATTTTATTTGTTTACATAACTGAATTATCATTTATTTTGTTGAATATGTAGTCGACGAGCCATGATTCTGATGATGATTCACTCGGTGAAAGGGATTTGTATGAATCCCTCAACCTTATGGTTTTAATTAAAAAAAGATCAATAAAGAAAACACATAACTAGCTCACTTGTTAGATATTCTAGATCAAATTCTCGAGGTCGAAGAAAGGATTAGAGAAGTTATGATGAGACTTAAGACATATAAGGTAATAACCATAATTTCAAGTGGTTTTATTTTTGTGTCATAAGATCAATTATGAAAGCTTGATTTTTAACTTTTACATTATCTAAACGAAAAAATGTTTTCTTTCTTATATAGAGATTTTTGGATCATGTTGACCCCAACATGCATGGTGTCGATAGTAGTGGCGCTGTATGGAATCCATAGGGTCCTGACGTAGGCCCTCGTAAACCTGACAGGACACAACTATTCATATTTCCACATTCCATACCATTAGGTGGGAGCCACGACATGCACACCGAGGAAGTGACCACACAGGTAGGCTCTGGAGGCGGTGACAAAGACGAGGCTAATGATTTGACCAACTATTTGGTTTCTTTTCCTAAAGAAAGACGTGTGACCATCACGAGGACCCTTAAGGGAACATTTATGGTCAAGGAGGAAGGTCTTCCATTAAATCAAGTTAAAGTCCCAGGTAATTTGTAAAATTTTAATTGTTTGATGTTCTCTATGTAGACAAATATAAATCATCTAAATTATTTTTTTTAAATTAATAATCATATAATATTTTTGTGTGTAGGGAACAACGATTTTTATAGGTCCTTGGAGAATAAGGCATTGTTGATTTTTGGGCCCACCACACGTGAGAGGTAGAATTCCCAGAATTCCAACCTCAAAAAAAATTTGATGGATTATCTTAAAATCCTTTTTGGTGTAGACACATTTAATAAGACCTTGGCCACCACTGCAACTGGCCAATATTTAAAATATACACGAGAAACGTATAGGAAGCACTTGAAAAAAAATGATAGGTACAAGCGTCTTCTGATGATTCCATAGAGGGAGTGGAAGACCCTCATTGAGGACACAAAAGAGAAGAAATTGACAGATGAAGGAAAAACACCCTCTGGTCCCAGAAGGTAAATTACAATTTCAATTCAATACCTTCAATTTTTTTTTAGATGTAAATAAAAGTGTGGTATATATTAACATAATTGAAACTTTTGATGATAGGTTGACTGACACGTCAAATGAAACAAAAGCAAGGCTTGCAGAATGTGGCCAACACAGGCTAGGCTAGGGCATCTACTTGAAGTTGCAGTCACGAATTGTAAGTACCCAAATATCTTATTTGTATCACCTTCAAACTTTTAGGTAATTGCAGTGAATAACATTAAAAATACATACTCTTATGCAATGCATGGTGACGAGTTTGGTACTGAAACCATGGAGGAAGACCTCCATCTTGGTTACAAGTATGACTATAAAGCTGCAGTTGAACATCGAAAAATATTGGGGCAGTTACCAAGAACCACTTTGCAGGATAAGGTAAATAAAATTCAATCCACATTAACCTTTATTATTAATATAATACAGTCATGTTTGATATCATCGATAAATTTAATGTGTTACAACTTTGTTTTAATCAGGGGAGCAACAGTGTCAACCAACACACTAGTATTGGAGAGCAGTGCGTTGATAGCGATTTTAAACTAGAAGATGGTTCTCCCGTGCAATCCCATTCCAATGGGGTGCAACCCCACGCTAGTGCTATGACCGAGGCACATGACGATAATATGGATGTATTTTAATCATATACTTAATAATTTCATAGTTATACATTTTGTACTTCTATTGTTTTTTACTTATACATTTATGATTGTCCTTATAAAGTTTGTGGTCTCAATGGCAGAGAATGTTGTACTTGAGGTTCGTATAGTTGAAGAGGATCATGGGGGGGAAACCATTCCAATGGTGTTGACTAGTGCACTAGGTAAATAATTACATTGCAGGTGTTTTTTTTTAATATTACTAGACTAGTTCAATGATATTTAAAAACTGACCATCTAAATTTTATATTTTTTTCTTTGGGGCTCGATGTCATAGCATCGACCCTTGTAACGATCAAGACTAGTAAGTCCATTGGTCCAAACAGTGGTCCATGTACCGGTGGAAGATTTAGCAACTACTGTTGCTCCTGCTTCCTCAGGTGGCACCCTTGGTTGAGGAGTGATCGAACAGAGAGAGAGGGATTCAAACCCTCGGTACAAATGATCTGTACTATGGATTAGTTTAATGTTCTTATTTAGTGGCCATGGGTACTGGAAAGAACTCATTGAATCTATCGTTTGGGCCCATAACAAATTGAAGGTTTCTTCTGCTATCCAACACAAATCTATTGATATGAGGTATTCCGACGATTACCTACAAGCTCAAGTGGAAAGGTGATGCCTCATCACATCTGCCTCCATTACCCTGTGATTACCCCTCGACTAGGCATGCTCTGCGTGAGAGGACATAATTACAATCAAATTTTGAAGAGCACCAAGAGAACAAAGACATAGATATTGATGAAATGCTTAGGAATTTTAGACCTGAGAAGAAGAGGCCGGATAAAACTAAATGATGATGTACAATATTTTAATAACTATTTATAAAATCTATTTTCTATGAAATAATTTTTTGTACTTGTTGGGTCGCCAAATTGCCATTCTTTTACCAACCTTTTACTTCACTTTTCACCATATTCTGCTTTACCACAGCCTTACATTAAGACCTTCTTCATGATTACATATGAGTTTAGACCTATTATTTTCCAAAGCATTCATTTTAGTATTTTGAGTGAGTTTATGATTAAATATTGGAAAAATAACATTTTTTCACTTATATATCAAAGTGGGATGAGTTCTATGATGTTTATAGGTGCATTTTAAGACTCCAACCAAGTCATATGATGGAATATAATAAAGCCTCTTTTCACATCAATTTTCATTCTCTAGTTTCAGATATAAAGTGATTTAGTGTAGTGTACGATGTTATGGAATAGTTGTTACAATGCTCTTAGGAGAATTGAGCTCACTCCAAATGGATCAAGGAAACATTTTATTTCATTGTAAACAATTGTGAATATTGGTATGTATATATGCTTGTTTTTTCTGTAAATATTTCAACAGATTTATATGTTGGGTATTGGGGAATTAAGAGTGATGTGAGCATGGGGGAGGGGCCATAAGAGCTTCCACCTTCACATGGTTGGCCCTGTTCAGTAGAGAATAATTTATTAGAGTTTTTTAATCTTGGAACAAACCTCCCTCGATCCAACAGAGAAACAACAAAGTCAATGTTGACTTCATTGCTCCTACTTCAAATCAAGGGAGGCAGTTTGATCAAATATTAGATGTGCAGCTCCAATAAATTATTCTCGAAACCAAGAGGAGATTATTCATGTATGTTTTGACACTCTCATAAAAATGCATCTTAGAGTAAATAATGTGCTACAAATATGACTTGTATTGATTTTGTAGATATTTATGGAGGTTGAATGATTCTGGCAGGTACTTTAAGATCTTTCTTCATCGAGTGAGGGAAGCTCAAGACAAAAAAAAGGGTCATACAGATGAAGAAAAACACGCGGGGGGAAACCATTCCAATTGTGCCAACCAATTCATCAGATCAGGTGTGATTGCTCCTTTCAACATTTTTTATATAGCCATCAATTTTGGTTATGTTTGATGTTTACAAATTTTTATGTGATTATTTATTAATGCAGGGTTTGCTATGTGATAATTTATTGAGATATATCATTTGTTTAGTACTTGTTATGTTCTTGCCTTGCATCCAGTAATGGTAGATACGATTCCATTTATATTGAGTGAAATAAACCTTATCTTCCTGTAGGGATTGATGAAGCATTAGTTCATGTATCTACTACTATGACATACATTGGAATGGCTATTACTCTCACCACTAATATCAAGAGCATGCAAAGGCTTCATGGAGATTGTAAATACATTGTGATAAAAAAAATTGTACTTTGCAGCAAGACGTTGAAGAATAGACATTCAATATTGAACATATATCCTTGAACAATACTTCATATCATGTAAATATTTTTATGAATCGACGTTGAAGGTTGATAGGATTAATGGTATAAATATGATTTGCTTTAGTGTGTATATTTTGAAGGACTCTTTGAGGAAGAGAAAGAAAGACAATTTTTTATTTGAGAGTCATCACAATAGTTTAATTTGTTTTTTGGTTTACTTTAATTTTAAAAAATTTGGATTCACAATCTCATTGTCATTGGTTCTCACCCACTCACACTTCTTAAATCCCTCACATTTTGTTGTAGTTTCACTTTCAAAATAAAGTTTGTTTCTTCACCTTCGTTATGCAGGAACATTTTCTAGAAATGCATGGTAAGAAAAATGGATTGACATCGTATCTAACATTTATGGTTTGAATGAATTAAAGAGACATGGAGACCTTTTATTCCTGGGAAAAGTCAAAGAGACATGGAGAACCTTTGAAAACTCATATCTAGAATCTGTCCCCATTCAGTTTCATCAAAATTAAAAAAAACAAACACAAATTTCCATTAATTGGTCTAGAGATATGAGGAAGAATGATGAGAATATACTTGTGGATATTTAAGCTCAACTAGAAATTTGTTAGCTAAGAGAGGTTCATGGTTTTCTCACTAAAGACAAATGTATGGAAAGTTACTTGGTTGTTTTATTGTAGATAGATGACATCAATAGATTTAGTGGCTACACCTTGATTAATGGTTGGTGCAATACAACTTATGAGTGTGCTACCAAAATGAGATCATATAAATTTATTT
The DNA here is from genome assembly GCA_009831015.1 of Picea engelmannii. Classification (NCBI taxonomy): domain Eukaryota; kingdom Viridiplantae; phylum Streptophyta; class Pinopsida; order Pinales; family Pinaceae; genus Picea; species Picea engelmannii. Next base: position 289,313 of record ML779593.1, read on the forward strand.
ATGGAAAAAAAATTCCTTCCATAGACTCATATTTGTCAGGAACATCCAAAGTTCAAAAAGCGGATTGCACACTTGAACAAGAGCAATCATTCTTCACACATTTAAAGACAATCTAATTTTGATTTAAAATTGAATGAAGCAACAAGTCGATCAAAATTTCTCTAGGCATTATTTTGAAGGCACAAATTAGGTGTTTTCTTATCTCCAATCATATAAGAAGACCTCTCTCAAATATAAGGGCCCCCAAAAACTAGTGCTAAAGTTTTGTCAACCCTATTTAATACTATATCACTTGGGATAAGTTTCTTATAGATGAGATTTTCTATCTCACTCCAAGATTAAACTGGTCTTTCATGTGTCCTGGTCACTCCAAGATGACCTTTTTTATCTCACTATTCATTTGCTTGGTCATAGTAGTGGTGTTGCAGAAAGGAGGATCATCAATTTTGCGAATTTTATTTTATTTTTAAAACACCTACAGGTCATTGGTATTCCGATGTCCCTAACATCACCGATATAGCATTCACGTCAAAAGACCGAAGTTACCTTTTGTCGGTATCTGACGTTCCTAGTGTCACTGTCATGGCATCAACGTCGCAGGTGAGACACAACTGATGTAGCATCCATGTTGGAAGACCGACGATGTATTCTGTCGGTTGTCTGACATTCACATCACTGTCATGGCGTTAACATCGTAGGTGAAACATCCCTGATATAGCGTAGACGTTGGAATATTGATGTAACTTTCATCAGGCGTCCGACATGTCTAGCATTGTTTTCATGGCGTCAACATCATAGGTGAAATGGTGTTGATATGACGTAGACGTCAGAATACCAACGTTACCTTCTCTCGGCCGTCCGACGTGCCTAGCGTCGTTGTCATGGCGTCAATGCCACAGGTGAGATGTTGTTGATATAGCGTATGCGTCGGACGACCAACGATATGTGGCGTCGTGAGTGTGATGTCTCGGTGTTGCTGTAGCAACGTCCATAGTGGGCTTGGACAGTGAATCCGAGACGACACATGTCCACATGAAATGTTGCACCAGAGACGATATTGGTGTCGTTGGAATACTGACATCACGTGAAATGAAATTTGAGGGGGTTCGATGTTTGTTAATCTTCCGAAAATATAAAGTGGAAATTGCTACGAAAACACCGTCAGAATTTGACCCAAATGTACTAGTGGTTTAAATCTTCAAAATATGCAAAATCTCTCAACGTACATATCCATATAATATATTCTTTAAGGAAAAAAAGATTTACCAATAAATATACCATCTTGAGTGATACAAGAACTCGATCAACATATGATTCCTTCATCCTGAAACCAATGAAATCGACAGTGGAGCCGCCAGGAGATTTTTCAATAATGGATCCGCCAAGTGAATGATGCAGTCAACTTATCACCATCAAGAACTAGTCTTAATCTTTGTCGTATATCCCACGAAAGATAATCTTCGTTAATTCATTTCTTGACAACAACACCAAAATATGTTGGTGCTATAAGTTGTCCCAAGACTGCTATAGATCGCCTAACACATCTTAGTTATTGCAACAATTTGTTTGGTTTGAGTTGGTGGATCACATAGATTGAGAGAGAAGAAGTGAGATATAAAATGGATTAACAGATGTAAAGATCAGTGATCAAGACCATTGGGCAATGGAGTCTCTGACATATTTCATTGATCAAAGGTAATCAAACCAACTATCATACAAGAGGAAGATAATAGCATGGATAGGTAGAGGAAATAGGAAAAGATAATACGAAAAATACAAGCATCACTTTCAGATCAAACTTGCATGATCCATAAGATTGAATATTCAATAAATAAAAAATCTTTCTGAGAATGAAAACTTGATATCTCAATGGAATTTACTAAAACATAGTAAGTACACTAAATAATTAATGTACATGAAATATGTAATGCATCGGTTCTATTCAAATAAGAGGAAAAAATAATATGGAAACATGATAGAAAACACAGACTAATAAACATGGTCTTCATATAGCTCTGATGTTGGAAAATATAAAAGTAAAATACCCATAGGCTTACAATGGAAAACAACAGACCTCTCCAAGCCTCTCTCGGTCCTCCTCTCTTGTCACTCCCCCTCCCCCTTTTTCTAAATAATAAATGCTAGTATTTATATCACAATTACAGAGTTTTATCTATTTTACAACCTTTTTTGCAACTAAAAATCTCCCAAAAATAAAAGAGATATGTCAAACTTATGGCGAAAAATATGGAAGATGATGAGCTCCAATTCAGACTACTGATTGTGTGTTTGGAAATCTGGGATATATATTTGACCGCTCCTCGTCATTTATCTCCAAAATCCTGTAGCTTCCTTTATGCATTGAAACCTAAAGTTAACTATTAGATTCCCTGCCACTTGTACATTTGCGGTTCTTATATTTTTATTCCTTTGAATTATGATTTGATACCTAGAAATTGGGAATTGATAATCATGTTAAAAATTTATTCTGTCATCTGGAAGTGATGATTGATATAAAAAAGTGGAACAATTACCCAATTTTTCCACCCTCAGGGAACACATAAAGGTCGAGTATATCGAGAGACCCATGGTCATATTCCAAAATTACATATGCATTGTCAAGGATATCGAGTTGGTATGCCAAATTATCAGGGTTATTAACATGAATACCATCTTCTTCCAATATAATATCTCACAGAGAAAAATACCAGCCAAACATTACATGGAGGAACATTCAACACCACTGGATTTTTACTATGTTTTTTGTGCAGTTTGTTGGTAAATACTGGCATTACTTCACTACTTTCTTTTAAATAAATCACCTTGCATCCACAAGTGCATGAAAAAACTCATGATCTCCTACAGAGAGTAGCGTTCCAATGGATATATACCCAATTCCTCATAAGGGAACACTTATACCGGGAATCATGGGAGTAGCTACTTATAATGACTCCTTTTATTTTCCCTTAAAAAATTTATTTCTTTATTTAAAGATATAAGCCAACTCGAATCCAATATAATAATAATGATAGTTCCAACCATTGCACAAATTCCGAATCCAATGCCAATTTCATACCAAAATTGTAGAAGCTTTGAGTGCCTTCTTCCTAGGGAGTGCAAACTTTCGTTAAAAATGTTTGACTTGAAATCACAATACCTCTCTAGAAACTCCGTCTTGATATACCTTTGAATATTATTGTGAATACTGAGTGTTGATATGAATGAAATAGGTAAGATTATCTCGACATGATACTTGGCCTTCAATACTACTGTAAATTAATGGCACTTGTGCGCTATCTTTTTTGTTTTAAGTTTGTGAAATATATCCCACATTGCCAAACAAAAGATTTTTACAATTGTTTATATGTGTTGTAGATTTGATACCGCATTGACACGTCGAGCACATTTTTCTATGTCATGGGGTCTCCTGTTGGCACCTTGTGTATGTGCTGCCTTTGTGAATCGAGCTCAAAATTTTGATGTTGGATTTGAATATAACCTGAAATGTGGCTTTGGAGCTGAATTGGAGATTGGGTTATAAAAACCCAATAATTTTTGTTTGACAATATACATTTAAACCAAAAAATATTATAAAACCAAAATATATTTAGAAATAATAATTTTTTACATATGCTTGATTTTGATGATGATCAAAGCGAAGGAAGCAGATAGGGGTTTGAAATATGAATATCTTAGTAAATAATGATACAAAGGATAAGTAGCTAGCACAATAACACTTGTAGGAATGAGGAATTTAATGTGCTACAAGAAAGGAAACAAGCTTACAATCATGTAGGTTTAGTCACTAACATTGGATCCATTTGGGGATAATTCCCTCCCTGCGAGGCATTAAGAACATGTAGACCACTGTGCCTTTGTTCACCATTGTAACCCTGTAAATCTATAACTCTGCTCTGCAAACCAATCGATCCTTGCAAACTATGACCATATTGAGAGAATTTGCTCCTTGTTGAAAACTAAAAACATTGACACACTGAAAATCACACTACAAACAAACTCAAACTGAAATCAAATGCTTGCATGGAAAGCTTATTTATATACAACTCCTAATCTACCCGGCAGAATCAATCTGTTCAAGAATAAACAAACTTCCAGTTCAGCCATTCAAGCAGTTGACTGTTCAATACAAATCTTTGCATGTAGTCTTTTGAAAAAATATAAGAAGATCCCAATGCATGCAACAAATTTTCCATGGGAAGATGATACTTACTGTTGTAGATAAGTAGAATGCCAAAACTTGTATCACTTGAGGTCATTGAAACAAAATACTCCATCAAAAGTGCAATGGGACCATGAAACTCATGTGACAAAATTCCTTGATCAACTGTGAATTTTCTGTCAATATCCACTAATATATGTTCTTTAGATTCCATTTCACCACCATTTCTTATGAGTTCACTGTTTGAAATTTATACTAATGATAATAAAGGAAACTGTTTATCTTGATCACATAAATTATCGTAATAGTATTCATTATCACACCTCAGTGCCTGCTGATCAGGATATGTGTGTTGTTGTTGTACATCTTCTGATTTGATAAAAAACTGAAGGCACTTGAGCTGTAACTCTAAACAAAAAAGTCGATTCTTTTTGCAAAAGTATGATTCAAAAGATGAGGCTGAAGAAGCCATATCATCATATTCATCTTCATATAATGTACCAATGCATTCTTTTAAATCTTCAAAATATGCAAAATCTCTCAACGTACCTATCCATTTAATATTTTCTTCAAGGAAAACAAGATTTACCAATAACTCTGCCATCTTGAGTGATACAACAACTAGATCGATAGCTGAGTCCTTCATCTTGAAACTAGTGGAATCGACAGTGGAGATGCTAAGATATTTTTCAACAATTGAGTCGCCAAGTGAATGATGCCGTCAACTTGTCACCAACTCTTGTTCACCATCAAGAACTAGTCTTAGTCTTTGTCGTATATCCCAGGGAAGATAATATTCATTACTCCGTTCCTTGGTAACGACGCCAAAGCATGTTAGTACTAGAAATTGTCCCTAGACTAATATAGAGCCAAGCCTAGCACATCTTATTTATTTCAATAGTTTGTTTGGTTTGAGTTGGTGATCAGGTATATTGAGAGAGAAGAAATGAGACAAAAAATGGATTAACACATGTAAAGATCAGTGATCAAGACCAATGGGCAATGGAGTCTTTGACATATTTCATTGATCAAAGGTAGTCAAACCAACTATCATAGAAGACGTTGATAATATCATGGATAGGTAGAGGAAAGAGGAAAACATACTACAGAAAATAAAAACATCACTTTCAGATCATACTTGCATGATCCATAAGACTAAATATTCAATAAACATAAAATCTTTCCGAAAATGAAAACTTGATATATGAACATGCATTACTAAAACAGAGTAAGTACACTAAATATTTAATGTACATGAAATATGTAATGCAACTGTTCTATTCAAATAAGAGGAAGAAATAATATGGAAACATGATAGAAAACACAGACTCATAAACATGGTCTTCATATAACTCTGATGTTGAAAAATATAAAAGAGAACTACCCACAGGATTACAATGGAAAACAACAGACCTCTCCAAGCCTCTTTTGGTCCTCCTCTCTTGTCACTCCCACCCCCCTTTTTCTACATTGAAAATGCTAGTATTTATATCACATTTACAGAGTTTAGCTTCTTTATAGCCTTTTTTGCATCTAAAAATCTTCCAAAAATAAAAGAGATATGTCGAACTTATGACGAAAAATATGGAAGATGATGAGCTCCAATTCGGACTGCTGATTGCATGCCTAGAAATCTGGGATATATATTTGACTAATCCTCATCATTTATGTCCAAAATCTTGTATCTTTCTTTATACCTTGAAACCTGAAGTTAACTATTAGATTCCTTGCCACTTGTACATTTGCGGTTCTTAAACTTTTATGCCTTTGAATTATGATTTGATACCTAGAAATTGGGAATTGATAATCATATTAACAATAGATTCTTCCATCTGGAAGTGAGGATCGATATTAATAAGTGGAACAAATGCCCAGTTTTACCACCCTCAGTGAACACACAAAGGTTGAGTATAGCGAGAGATCCATGGTCATATTCCACAATTATATATGCATTATTGAGGATATCGAGTTGGTGTGCCCAATTCTCAGGGTTATTAACATGAATACCATCTTCTTCCAATGTAATATCTCTTGGAGACAAATATCCAACCAAATATGACAGGGAGGAACATTCAACACCACTAGATTTTACTATGTTTGTTGTGCAATTTGTTGATAAATACTGGCATTACTTCACTGCTTACTTTTCAATAATGCACCTTGCAACTGAAAGTGCATGACCAAACTCATGAGATCCTATAGAGACTTGTGTTCCAATGGACATATACCCAATTCCCGTTAAGAAAACACTTATACCAGGAACCACACGAGAAGCTACTTATAATGACTCCTTTGATTTCCCCTTAAGGAATTTCTTTCTTTATTTAAAGCTATAATCCAACTCGAATACCATATAGGAATCATGATAGTTCCAACCATTGCACAAATGTCGAATCCAATGCCAATTTTGAACCAAAATTGTAGAATCTTTGAGTGTCTTCTTCCCAGGGAGTGCAATCTTTCGTTAAAAATGTTTGTCTTGAAATCACTATAACTCTTTGGAAACTTCATCTTGATATAGCTTTGAAGATTATTGTGAATACTGAGTGTTGATATGAATGAAACATGGAATATTCTCTCAACATGATACTTGGCCTTCAATACTACTGTAAATTCATGGCACTTGCACATTGTATTTTTTGTTTTAAGTTTGTGGAATATATCCCACATTGCCAAACAAAATATTTTTACAATTGTTTAGATGCGTCGAGGATTTGATACCTCATCGACGCGTCGTGCACATTTTTCTCTGTCACAGGGTCTCCTCTTGGCGCCTTGTTTATGTGCTGCCTTTGTGACTTGAGCACAAACTTTTGATGATGACTTTGAATATAAACTGAAATGTGGCTTTGGAGCTGACTTGGAGATTGGGTTATTAAAACCCAATAATTTTTGTTTGACAATATACATTTAAATAAAAATTATTATAAAACCCAAAAATATTTAGAAACAATAACTTTTTACATATGCTTATTTTTTATGATGATCAAAGAGAAGGAACTATATAGGGGTTTGAAATATCGATAGCTTAGTAAATAATGATGCAAAGGATAAGTAGCTAGCAAAATAACACTTGTAGGAATGATGAATTTCGTGTGCTGCAAGAAAGGAAACATTCTTCCAATCATGCAGGTTTAGACACTAACATTGGCTCCATTTGGGGATGATTCCCTCCCTGAGAGGAATCAAGAACACACATACCATCGTTCCTTTGTTCACCATTGAAACCCTATAAATATATAACTTTTCTCTGCAAACCAATCGATCCCTGCAAACTGTGACCTTATTGAGAGAAATTTCTCCTTATTGAAAACTAAAAAGACTAACAGACTGAAAATTACACCGCAAACAAACTTAAATTGAAATCAAATGCTTGCATGGAAAGATTATTTATATACAACTCCTAATCTACCCAACATAATCGATCTTTCAAGTATAAAAAAAATTCCAGTTCACCCATTCAAGTAGTTGACTGGTCAATATAACTCTTTGCATATAGTCTTTTGAAAAAATGTAAGAAGAGACTGATGCATGCAACGAATTTCCATGGAAAGTTGATACTTACTGCTGCGTATAAGTAGAATTACAAAACCTGTATCACTTGAGGTCATTGAAACAAAATACTCCATCCAAAGTGCAATGGGATCATGAAACTCATGCCACAAAATTCCTTGATCAACTGTGAAATTTCTTTCAATATCCACTAATATATGTTCTTTAGATTCCATTTGACCACCATTTCTTATGATTTCACTGTTTAAAATTCTACTAATGATAATAAAGGAAACTATTTATCTTGATCACATAAATGATCATAATAGTCTTCATTATCATACCTCAGTGCCTGCTGATCAAGATAGGTGAGTTGTTGTTGTACATCCTCTGATTTCATACAGAAATGAAGGTATTTGAGTTGTAACTCTAAACAAAAAAATTGACATTTTTTTGCAGAAGTCTTAATCAAAAGATGAGGCTGAAGAAGCCATTTAATCATATTCATCTTCAGATAATGTACCGATCCATTCTTTTAAATCTTAAAAATATGCAAAATCTCTCAACATACCTATCCATTTAATATATTCTTCAAGGAAAACATTATTTACCAATAACTCTACCATCTTGAGTGATACAACAATTGGATGGAAAATGATTCCTTCATCCTGAAACTAGTGGAATCGACAGTGGAGACACAAGGATATTTTTAAACAATGGAGTCATCAAGTGAATGATGCAATCAACTTGTCACCAGCTCTTGTTCACCATCAAGAACTAGTCTTAGTCTTTTTCGTATAGCCCAGGGAAGATAATCTTCGTTAATATGTTCCCTACCAACAACACCAAAATATGTTAGTGCTATAATTTTCCCCTAGACTTCTATAGATCCATGTCTAGCACATCTTAAATATTGCAATGGTTTGTTTGGTTTGAGTTGGTGGATCAAGTATATTGAGAGAGAAGAAGTGAGATAGAAAATGGATTAACACGTGTAAAGATCAGTGATCAAAACCATGGGGCAATGGATTCTTTTACATATTTCATTGATAAAAGGTAATCAAACCAACTATCAAACAAGAGGTTGATAATAGCATGGATAGGTAGAGGAAAGAGGAAAACATAGTATGAAAAATACAAGCATCACTTTCAGATCATACTTGCATGATCCATAAGACTGAATATTCAATAAACAGTTTTTTTTTCTTAGAATGAAAAATTGATATCTGAATGGACGTTACTAAAACAAAGTACATACACTAAATAATCAATATACATGAAGTCTGTAATGCATCAGTTCTATTCAAATAAGAGGAATAAATAATATGGAAACATGATAGAAAACACAGACTGATAAACATGGTCTTCATATAGCTCCGATGTTGAAAAATATAAAAGAAAACTACCCAGAGGATTACAATGGAAAACAATAGACCTCTCGAAGTCTCTCTTGGTCCTCCTCTTTCGTCACTCCCACCCCTCTTTTTATACATAGCAAATTCTAGTATTTATATAACATTTACAGAGTTTTAGCTTTTTTACATCCTTTTTGCAACTAAATATCTCCCCAAAATAAAAGAGATATGTCAAAGTTATGGCAAAAAATATGGAAGATAATGAGCTCCAATTTAGACTATTGATTGTGTTCCCAGAAATCTGGGATATATGTTTGACTGCTCCTCATCATTTATCTCCAAAATCCTGTAGCTCCCTTTATGCCTTGAAACCTGAAGTTAACTATTATATTCCCTGTCACTTGTACATTTGAGGTTCTTATATTTTTATGCCTTCTAATTATGATTTGATACCTGGAAATTGGGAATTGATAATAATCTTAATGATATGTTATTCCATCTGGAAGTGAGGATCAATATAAACAAGTGGAACAACTGCCCATTTTTACCACCTTTAGTGAACACACAAAGGTCGAGTATAGCGAGAGATCCATGGTCATATTCCACAATTACATATGCATTATCAAGGATATCGAGTTGTTGTGCCCAATTCTCAGGGTTATTAACATGAATACTATCTTCTTCCAGTATAATATCTCCCAGAGATAAATATCTTGCCAAAGATGACATGGAGGAACATTCAACACAACTAGATTTTTACTATGTTTGTTGTGTAGTTTGTTGGTAAATAATGGCATTACTTCACTGCTTTCTTTTCAATAATGCACCTTTCAACCACAAGTGCATGACCAAACTCATGAGCTTCGACAAAGAGTAGTGTTCCAATGGACATATACCCAATGCCTCTTAAGGGAACACTTATACCAAGAATTGCGGGAGTAGCTACTTATAATGACTCCTTTGATTTTCCCTTAAGGAATTTATTTCTTTATTTAAATATATAAGCCAAATATACTCCCATATAGGAATCATGATATTTCCAACCATTGCAAAAATTCCGAATCCAATGCCAATTTTGAACCAAAATTTTAGAAGCTTTGAGCGCCTTCTTTCCAGGGAGTGCAATCTTTCGTTAAAAATGTTTGACTTGAAATCACAATACCTCTCTGGAAACTTCATCTTGATATACCTTTGAAGATTATTGTGAATACCGAGTGTTGATATGAATGAAACACAAAAAATTCTCTTGACATGATACTTGGCCTTTAGTACTACTATAAATTCATGGCACTTGCGCACTGTCTTTTTTGTTTTAAGTTTGTGGAATAAATCCCACATTGCCAAACAATTTTTTTTTACATTTGTTTATATGTGTTGAGGATTTGATACCTAATCAACATGTTGTGCACATTTTTCTCCATCGCGGGGTCTCCTCTTGGCGCCTTGTGTATGTGATGGATTTGTGAATCGAGCTGAAAATTTTGATGTTGGCTTTGAATATAACCTAAAATGTTTCTTTGGAGCTGACTTGGAGATTGGGTTATAAAAACCCAATAATTTTTTTTTGACAATATACATTTAAATAAATAATATTGTAAAACCCAAAATGATTTAGAAATAATAATTTTTTACATATGCTTGATTTTGATGATGATCAAAGCGAAGGAACCAGATAGGGGTTTGAAATATGGATAGCTTAGTAAATAATTATGCAAAGCATAAGTAGCTAGCAAAATAACACTTGTAGGAAGGATGACTTTCATGTGTTGCAAGAAAGGAAACATTCTTGTAATCATGCAGGTTTAGACACTAACATTGGCTCCATTTGGGGATGATGCCCTCCCTGCGAGGCATCAAGAACATGTAGACCATCGTGCTTTTGTTCACCATTGAAACCCTATAAATATGTAACTCTTCTCTACAAACCAATCGATCCTTGAAAATGTGACCTTATTGAGACCATTTTCTCCTTGTTGAAAACTGAAAACTGAAAACACTGACACATTGAAAAGCACACTGTAAACAAACTCAAACTGAAATAAAATGATTGCATGGAAAGATTGTTTATATACAAATCGTAATATACCCAGTAGAATCGATCTATTCAAGTATAAACGAACTTCCAGTTCAACCATTCAAGTAGTTGACTGATCAATATAGCTCTTTGCATGTAGTCTTTTGAAAAAATATAATAAGAGCCTGATACATGCAACATATTTTGCATGGAAAGCTGATACTTAATTCCGCGAATAAGTAGAATGCCAAAACATATATCACTTGAGGTCAATGAAACAAAAGATCTTATCCAAAGTGCAATGGGATCATGAAACTCATGCCATGAAATTCCTTGACGACCTCTTAAATTTCTTTCAATATCCACTAATATATGTTCTTTAGATTCCATTTCACGAGCATTGCTTATGAATCCATTGTTTGAAATTGTTTATCTTGATCACATAAATTATCATAATAGTATTCATTATCATACCTCAGTTCCTACTGATGAGGATAGGTGAGTTGTCGCTGTACATATTCCGATTTCATACAAAACTGAAGGTACTTGAGCTGTAAATCTAAACAAAAAAATTGACATTTTTTGCAAAATTCTGAATCAAAAGATAAGGTTGAAGAAGCCATTTCATCATATTCATCTTCAGATAATGTACCAATCCATTCTTTTAAATCTTCAAAATATGCAGAATCTCTCAACTTACATATCCATTTAATATATTCTTCAAGGAATTTTTTTTTTACCAATAACTTTGCCATCTTGAATGATACAACAACTGGATCGGTAGCCGAGTCCTTCATCCTGAAACTAGCGGAATCGATGGTGGAGCTGCCAAGATATTTTTCAACAATGGAGTCTCCAAGTGAATGATGCAGTCAACTTGTCACCAAATTTTGTTCACCATTAAGAACTAGTCTTAGTCTTTGTTGTATAGCCTAGGGAAGATAATCTTCGTTACTCCATTCCCTGACAATGATGCCAAAAAATATTAGTGCTAGAATTTGTCCCTAGACTTCTATAGAGCCAAGCCTAGCACATCTTAGTTATTGCAATGATTTGTTTGGTTTGAGTTGGTGGATCAGGTCGATTGAGAGAGGAGAAGTGAGACATAAAATGGATTAACACATGTGAAGATCAGTGATCAAGACCATTGGGCAATGGAGTCTCTGACATATTTCATTGATCAAAGGTAATAAAATTAGCTATCATACAAGAGGTATATAATAGAATGGAGAGGTAGAGAAAAGAGGAAAACATACTATGGGAAATACAAGCAACGCTTTTAGATCAGACTTGCATGATCCATACGACTGAATATTCAATAAACAAAAAATATTTCCTAGAATGAAAACTTGATATCTGAATGGAAATTACTAAAACATAGTACACACAATGAATGATTAATGTACATGCCATCTGTAATGCATCCGTTCTATTCAAATAAGAGGAAGAAATAATATGGAAACATGATATAAAACACAAATTGATAAACATGGTCTTCATAAAGCTCCGATGTTGAAAAATATAAAAGAAAACTACGCAGAGGATTGCAATGGAAAACAATAGACCTCTCCAAGCCTCTCTTGTGACTCCTCTCTCCTCACTCTCACCCCCTTTTTATACATAGCAAATGATAGTATTTATATCACATTTACATAGTTTTAGCTTTTTTATAGCCTTTTTTGCAACTAAAAATCTCCCAAAAATAAAAGAGATGTCGAATTTATGGAGAAAAATATGGAAGATGATGAGATCCAATTCAAACTACTAATTGTGTGCCTGGAAATATGGGATATATATTTGAATACTCCCCATCATTTGTCTCCAAAATCATGTAGCCTCTTTTATGCCTTGAAACCCGAAGTTAACTATTAGATTCCCTGCCACTTGTACATTTGCGGTTCTTATATTTTTATGCCTTTGAATTATGATTTGATATCTGGAAATCAGGAATTGATAATATCTTAACAATGAGTTATTTCATCTGGAAGTGAGGATCGATATAAACAAGTGGAACAACCACCCATTTTTACCACCCTCAACAAACACACAAAGGTCGAATATAGTGCGAGATCCATGGTCATATTCCACAATGACATATGAATTATCAAGGATATTGAGTTGGTGTGCCCAATTCTTAGGTTTATTAACATGAATACCATCTTCTTCCAATACAATATCTTCGATAGACAAATATCCAACCAAATATGACATGTAGGAACATTCAACACCATTGGATTTTTTCTATGTTGGTAAATACTAGCATTTTTTCACTACTTACTTTTCAATAATGCACCTTGTAGCTACAAGTGAATGAGAAAACTCATGAGATACTACAGAGAGTAGCATTCGAATGGACATATATCCAATGCCTCTTAAGGGAACACTTATACCAGGAACCACAGGAGTAACTACTTATAATGACTCCTTTGATTTTCCCTTAAGGAATTTATTTCTTTATTTAAAGCTATAAACCAACTCGATTCCCATATATGAATCATGATAGTTCCAACCATTACACAAATGCCGAATCCAATGCCAATTTTGAATCAAAATTGTAGAATCTTTCAGTGCCTTCTTCCGAGGGAGTGCAATCTTTCATTAAAAATGTTTGACTTGAAATCACAATACCTCTCTGGAAACTTTGTCTTGATATACCTTTGAAGATTATTGTGAATACCGAGTGTTGATATGAATGAAACAGGGAAGATGCTCTCGGCATGATACTTGGCCTGCAGTACTACTGTAAATTGATGGCACTTTCACGCTTTCTTTTCTTTTAAAGTTTGTGGAATATATCCCACATTTCCAAACAAAATATTTTTACATTTGTTTATATGCGTCAAGGATTTGATACCTCATTGATGCATCATGCACATTTTTCTCTGTGATGGGGTCTCCTCTTGGCGACTTGTGTATGTGTTGCCTTCTTGACTCGAGCTCAAACTTTTGATGATGGCTTTAAATATAATCTGAAATGTGGCTTTAGAGCTGACTTGGAGATTGGATTATAAAATCCAAATAATTTTTGTTTGACAATATACAACTAAATAAAAAATTATTATAAAACCCAAAAAGATTTAGAAATAATAATTTTTTACATATGCTTGATTTTGATGATGTTCAAAGCAAAGGAACCATATAGGGGTTTGAAAGATGGATATATTAGTAAATAATGATGCACAGGATAAGTAGGTAGTAAAATAACACTTGTAGGAATGATGACTTTCGTGTGTTGCAAGAAATGCAACATTCTTTCAATCATGCAGGTTTAGACACTACCATTGGCTCCATTTGGGGATGATGCCCTCCTTGCGAGGCATCAAGAACACGTAGACCATCGTGCCTTTGTTCACCATTGCAACCCTGTAAATATGTAACTCTTCTCTGCTAACCAATCAATCCTTGTAAAATGTGACCTTATTGAGAGCATTGGCTCCTTATTGAAAATTGAAAACACTAACAGACTGAAAAACACACTGTAAACAAACTCAAACTGAAAACAAATGCTTGCATGGAAAGCTTATTTATATATCCTAATCTACCCAACATAATTGATGTGTTCAAGAATTAAGTATAAACAAACTTCCAGTTCAACCATTCAAGTAGTTGATTGGTCAATATAACTCTTTGCATGTAGACTTTTGAAAAAATATAAGAAGAGCCTAATGCATACAACACATTTTCCATGGAAAATTGATACTTACTGCCACAGATAAGTAGAATGCCAAAACCTGTATCACTTGAGGTCAATGAAACAAAAGACTCCATCCAAAGTGCAATGGGATCATGAAACTCATGCCACAAAATTCCTTTATCAACTCTAAACTTTCTTTCAATATCCACTAATATATGTTCTTTAGATTCCATTTCATGAGCATTGCTTATGAGTTCATTGTTTGAAATTTATACTAATGATAATAAAGGAAACTGTTTATCTTGATCACATAAATTATCATAATAGTCTTCATTATCATACCTTAGCGCCTGTTGATGAGGATAGGTGAGTTGTCGCTATACATCCTCTGGTTTCATACAAAATTGAAGGTACTTGAGGTGTAACTCTAAATAGAAAAATTGACATTTTTTGAAAAAGTTTGAATCAAAAGATGAGGCTAAAGAAGCCATTTTATCTTATTCATCTTCAGATAATGTACCAATCCATTCTTTTAAATTTTCAAAATATGCAGAATCTCTCAACGTACCTATCCATTTAATATATTATTCAAGGAAAACAAGATTTACCAATAAGTTTTCCATCTTGAGTCATACAAAAACTAGATCAACACCCGAGTCCTTCATCCTGAAACCAATGGATTCGACAGTGGAGCCACCAAGATATTTTTCAACAATGGAGTTTCCAAGTGAATGATGCAACCAACTTGTCACCAACTCTTGTTCACCATCAAGAACTAGTCTTAGTCTTTGTCGTATAGCCCAATGAAGATAATATTCGTTACTCCGTTCCCCAACAAGAACGCCAAAAGATGTTAGTGCTAGAAGTTGTCCCTAGACTGCTATAGAGACAAGCCTATAACATCTTAGTTATTGCAATGATTTGTTTGGTTTGAGTTGTTGGATCAGGTAGATTGAGAGAAAAGAAGTGAGACAACAAATCAATTAACACATGAAAAGATCAGTGATCAAGACCATTGGGAAATGGAGTCTTTGACATATTTCATTGATCAAAGGTAATCAAACCAACTATCATATAAGAGGATGATAATAGCATGGATAGGTAGAGGAAAGAGGAAAACATACTACGGAAAATACAAGCATTACTTTCAGATCAGACTTGCATGATCCATAAGATTGAATATTCATTAGACATAAAACCTTTCTGAGATTGAAAACTTTATATCTGAGGACGTTACTAAAAAAAAGTAAGTACACTAAATAATTAATGTATAGGAAGTTTGTAATACAGCAGTTCTATTCAAATAAGAGGAAGAAATAATATGGAAACATGATAGAAAACACAGACTGGTAAACATGGTCTTCATATAGCTCTGATGTTGAAAAATATAAAGGAAAACTACCCACACGATTACAATAGAAAACAACATACCTCTCCAAGCCTCTTTCAGGATTCCTCTCTCATCACTCCCACCCCTCTTTTTCTACATAGAAAATGCTAGTATTTATATGACATTTACACAGTTTTATAATTTTTACAGCCTTTTTTGCAACTAAAAATCTCCCAAAAATAAAAGAGATATGTTGAACTTATGGCAAAAAATTTGGAAGATGATGAGCTCCAATTCAGAATGTTGATTGTGTGCCTTGAAACATGGGATATATATTTGACTGCTCCTCTTCATTTATCTCTAAAATCCTGTAGTTTCCTTTATGCCTTGAAACTTGAAGTTAACTATTAGATTCCATGCCACTTGTACATTTGTGGTTCTTATATTTTTATTCCTTTGAATTATGATTTGATACCTAGAAATACAGAATTGATAATCATCTTAACAATATGTTCTGCCATCTAGAAGTGAGGATCGATATAAACAAGTGGAATAACTACCCATTTTTACCACCCTCAGCGAACACACAAAGGTTGAGTATAGTGAAAGATCCATGGTAATATTCCACAATTACAGATGCGTTATCAAGGATATTGAGTTGGTGTGCCCAATTCTCAAGGTTATTAACATGAATACCATGCTATTCCAATATAATATCTCGTGGAGACAAATATCCAACCAAATATGACATGAAGGAACATTCAACACCACTAGATTTTTACTATATTTTTTGTGCAGTTTGTTGGTAAAGACTCACATTACTTCACTACTTGCTTTTCAATAATGTACCTTGCAGCTACAAGTGCATGACCAAACTCATGAGCTTATACAAAGAGTAGTGCTCCAATGGACATATACCCAATGCCTCTTAAGGGAACACTTATACCAGGAACCACGTGAGTATCTACTTATAATGACTCCTTTGATTTTCCCTTAAGGAATTTCTTTCTTTATTTAAAGCTATAAGACAACTCGACTCCCATATAGGAATCATGATAGTTCCAACCATTGCATAAATGATGAATCCAATGCCAATTTTGAACCAAAACTGTAGAATATTTGAGTGCCTTCTTCCCAGGGAGCGCAATCTTTTGTTAAAAATGTTTGACATGAAATCATAATACCTCTCTTGAAACTTCGTCTTGATATACCTTTGAAGATTATTGTGAATACCGAGTGTTGATATGAATGAAACATGAAAGATTCTCTCAACATGATACTTGGCCTTTAGTACCACTGTAAATTGATGGCACTTTCACGTTGCCATTTTGGTTTTCAGTTTGTGGAATATATCCCACATTACCAAACACAATATTTTTAAAATTGTTTATATCTGTCGAGGATTTGATACCTCATTGACACATTGTGCACATTTTTCTCTCTCGTGGGGTCTCCTCTTGACACCTTGTGTATGTGATTACTTTGTGACTCAAGCTCGAACTTTTGATGTTGGATTTGAATATAACCTGAAATGTGGCTTTGGAGCTGACTAGGATATTGGGTTATAAAAACCCAATAATTTTTGTTTGACAATATACATTTAAATAAAAAATTATTATAAAACCAAAAAAGATTTAGAAATAATAATTTTTTACATATGCTTGATTATGATGATGATCAAAGCAAAGGAACCAGATAAGGGTTTGAAATATGGATAACTTAGTAAATAATGATGCAAAGGATAACTATCTAGAAAAATAACACTTGTAGGAATGATGACTTTCGTGTGCTGCAAGAACGACAACAATCTTGTAATCATGTAGGTTTAGACACTAACATATCCATCATGTATTCTTTCGTGGCCATGGTCTAACATTTCATATCATGGATTTGAAATGTATTTTTTTGCGTCGATGCTCATTCAGAGTCTTTGTATGTCTACTTAGGGGATGGTCTATTTATTCTCTCATACTTGGTGTTTGATTGCAAGACTTATTTGGATTCTGAACCTCCTTTGCTCTCTCCTCACACTGCCTCACATGGACGCTATTTTATTGTAATGTATTTTGGCCATCCATTCCTTTCCCAAACCCACACATTAGGGGGCATATGTTATGGCCTTAATTTCCACCCTACATGCCAGAAGGGAATCCATAAGAGGATATAAGACAAAATGCACATTTTTCCTAAGATTTGAGCCCTTTTTGGAGGTGATCGTTGGACACATAGAGGACACCAAGTGATGACCTTTACATGATAGTAGTGTTAAACAAGAGATGATCCCTGAATGATCCGTTGGATCTTTTAATGACTTATGGTTGAGTTTTAATTTTGCATGCATTAATTAACCATTTGAGAAACTTAGTGAAGGAATGAGGAAAGAAGAGGAATTATGACAGCCATATACACATATGCAGATCTGAAATGAAAGAATTAACAGCAAACCATAACACGCATATTGATAATGGAGTTCGACACAACTTTGCCTACGTCTCTGGGCCTTTTCTCTGTGGGGGAGGCTTCTTTATTTCTGTTCAAAAGCTCAAAAGTACATCGCTGCAATGCCAAATGGATACAAGACTGATCTGGCCATGTTCTTCCAGATCTCTAGAACCATGCAAAGAAAACGGCACGCAAAACGGGCGTCCAAAGCTTCCATAAATGATCCGACAATGTCTCCTCCTCAAAAGTTTCTCTGCCTCAAAATGGCTTTGGCTTGGCTTCTCCTCAGTATAACTCTGCTCTGAATTCCCTCAAAGCTGTCCCCATGGCCTCAAACAGGCCTTGGTTATATAGCTGGGAAGGTATTTACTCATCTCCAACTTCCTCCAAGAAGTTAGGCTCCAAAACTACCCAATAACTCCCAAAAATGGATTAATTACATTAAAAAAAATCAAAAGTTGGTTAAAAAACCCACTTTTAACTATAATATATGGGCATAAGCCCCCAAATCCTGGCGCGCGCCCTTCTACATGGTCACATGGCTTCATAGGGCTAAGCGTTGGCCCCCTCTTGTGTTGACACCCGGTCACTTGGCGGTTGGCGCGTTGTAGTTATATAACCGCGAGCTTAACTGTTGCAACCACCCCGCGTCCTGTCCGATCAGCTCCCAGTCACATGACATTGTGGCGCGTAGGCCCAAAACCACGAGCCACATTTTTACAACCCCGCACACCATTGAATGGTCGTATGTGTAACACCATAAAACCTCGGGTCGGGGCTAAGCCCCGGCCCGACCCCCCACCATACACCATATAACATAAACTTATATACATTTTCGCCCGTTTACATAACAAGCTCCAATGCATGGCGTAGTGGTCGCGGAAACTTTGTTAAGACTTTGTCAGTGGGGGGGAGGTCACTAGTTCGAATCCGGTCCAAACCATAACTTTTACACCAAAAATCGACAACCAATTACGAGGTGCCACGTGGCATCCCACGACTGGGCCACGTGGCACCTTAAAAACCAATCAATACATGCCACGTGTCAATCGCTTATTGGTCCACGTGCCAGAGCCGTACTGCCACGTCAATTCATTGCGTCAGCTTCCGTACTATCCAGTCAACCTTTCCACGTCATCACCGTACTGTCCCATCATTCCGCCACGTCACCTGCTGACGTCACCTGTGCCACGTGTCACCCTTTCAGTGGTGACACGTGTCACCTTCGAATAGGTCCATCCGTACTCCGAAATGTCCAAAACTGCTTGCCACGTGTCACTACCTGAGGCTTCCATGTGTCACCTGTACGGACTTGCCACGTGTCGTCTGTACGAACATGCCACGCCAGTGTCCGTACGGACTGTACGGACTGCACAGTCAACAATTTTTTTGCATGTTTGACTTTTCAGACATAATGCGATATCTTCTCCATACAGACTCCGTTTGACAAAGTAAATATACCACCAGAATCAGGAAGATGAGACGAACGCAATGGTGTTGGTTTTGTCGGATTCCGAGCACTTTCATTTTTGAGCATTTTTCAAGCCCTGTCAGGCTTCTGGATCCGATTTCGGATCACACCTCCCCACAATAAGACCTTTTGGTCCCCAAAAGGTTACTGACCACTCAACAAGCTCGGGATAGGCCACCCGGCTTGCTCTTTGTCTCTGAACTAAAATGATTACATTAGTGGAAGAAAAATACAATGAAGTTGAGACATCCACTTCTGGCAGAATCAAGTGACTGGTTTCTTTCCTTCACGATGTTCCTCTTGCTTCGCTGGTAATCCTTTCTCCTTCATGAGTACATGCAAAATCCTTTTGTCCTTCCTTGGACGAAGCTCCAGATTAAGCTTCCAACAACTAGCCTTTTGATGTCCACTCTTGTTGCAAAACATGCAATGAGTTTTTGGCATCCAGACCTGTTTACCCTTCTCTTTCTTCCATTGTGGACTTGAGCCTTTATGTCGTGTTTCCTTCCTGGTTGACATAGGTTTCCTGTACAAAGTTTGTCTCTTCCAACACTTGGCAACACAATGC
>ML779593.1:310152-327939 GCA_009831015.1 Picea engelmannii
TACATCCAAGGCCCTTTCCTTCTTCATAACCCATCTTGGTTAGTATTCTCAAACCTACACCTTTTGTATGTTTTTCGAATGCACCAAAACCAACTTGATGAGAATGAGGAAAATTTGATGAGGAACCTTCACTACATACCTCAGATGTGTTTTCTAAAATAGATGTAGAAGGCACTTCCTTCAATCCTTCTTTTCCTTTGTTGTTCTTTGAAGCTTTCACTTGAACCGTGCTCTTTCGTTCCAAGTAGTCTTCATACAACACCTTCACCATCTCAGCCATGGCAAACACCGAATCTATGAATTCCTTCTCATTTTTAGAAATTTCTCCTGTAGATGCCATTTTCTTCCTTGAGATGAGCTCTTCCCTGGTTAACATGCAAAACTCAAATCCAAACGTCAACTAGCTCTGATACCACTTGATCCGTTGGATCTTTTAATGACTTATGGTTGAGTTTTAATTTTTCATGCGTTAATTAACCATTTGAGAAACTTAGTGAAGGAATGAGGAAAGAAGAGGAATTATGACAGCCATATACATATATGCAGATCTGAAATGAAAGAATTAACAACAAACCATAACACACAGATTGATAACGGAGTTCGACACAACTTTGCCTACGTCTCCGGGCCTTTTCTCTGTGGGGGAGGCTTCTTTATTTCTGTTCAAAAGCTCAAAAGTACATCGATGCAATGCCAAATGGCTACAAGACTGATTTGGTCATGTTCTTCCAGATCTCTAGAACCATGCAAAGAAAACGACACGCAAAACGGACGTCCGGAGCTTCTAGAAATGATCTGACAACGTCTCCTCCTCAAAAGTTTCTCTGCCTCAAAATGGCTTTGGCTTGGCTTCTCCTCAGCATAAATCTGCTCTGAATGCCCTCAAATCTATCCCCATGGCCTCAAATAGGCCTTGGTTATATAGCTGGGAAGGTAGTTACTCATCTCCAACTTCCTCCAAGAAGTTAGGCTCCAAAACTACCCAATAACTCCCAAAAATGGATTAATTACATTAAAAAAAATCAAAAGTTGGTTAAAAAACCCACTTTTAACTATAGTATATGGGCATAAGCCCCCAAACCCTGGCGTGCGCCCTTCTGCATGGTCACATGGCTTCATAGGGCCAATCGCTAGCCCAAAGGGCTAAGCACTGGCCCCCTCTTGCGTTGACACCCGGTCACTTGGCGGTTGGCGCGTTGTAGTTATATAACCGCGGGCTTAATTGTTGCAACCACCCTGCGTTCTGTCCGATCAGCTCCCGGTCACATGACATTGTGGCGCGTAGGCCCAAAACCACGAGCCACATTTTTACAACCCCGCGCGCCATTGAATGGTCGTATGTGTAACACCATAAAACCTCAGGTCGGGGCTAAGCCCCGGCCCGACCCCCCACCATACACCATATAACATAAACTTATATACATTTTCGCCCGTTTACATAACAAGCTCCAATGCATGGCATAGTGGTCGCGGAAACTTTTTTAGGACTTTGTCGGTGGGGGGGAGGTCACCGGTTCGAATCCGGTCCAAAACATAACTTTTACACCAAAAACCGACAGCCAATTACGGGGTGCCACGTGGCAGTCCACGACTGGGCCACGTGGCACCTTAAAAACCAATCAATACATGCCACGTGTCAATCACCTATTGGTCCACGTGCCAGATCTGTACTGCCACATCAATTCACCACGTCAGCTTCCGTACTGTCCAGTCAACCTTGCCACATCATCGCCGTACTGTCCCGTCATTCCGCCACGTCACCTACTGACGTCACCCGTGCCACGTGTCACCTCCGAATAGGTCCATCCATACGCCAAAATGTCCAAAACTGCCTGCCACGTGTCACTACCTAAGGCTTCCATGTGTTTCCTGTACGAACCTGCCACGTGTCGTCTGTACGAACATGCCACGTCAGCGTCCGTACGTACTGTACGGACTGCACAATCAACATTTTTTTTGCCTATTTGACTTTTCAGACAGAATGCGATATCTTCTCCATACGGACTCCGTTTTAAAAAGTAAATATACCACCGGAATCAGGAAGACGAGATGGACGCAATTTTGTTGGTTTCGTCGGATTCCGAGCACTTTCATTTTTGAGCATTTTTCAAGCCCTGTCAGGCTTCTGGATCCGATTTCGGATCACTGAAACTTTTAGATTTAGGGAGTTACAAGGAGATAAGAAAGGGATGAGTTGTATCTTCGTGTCAAGGTCCTAGGAACTCCCAAAATTTGAGTCTCTAGTGGTATCCAAAATATCTAGAAGCTCTCCCAAGCCTACTCAAAAGAGCTATATAAAAAATGAAAGTAAGTGGATAGAAGGAAGAATTGAAGAGCAATGTTATATTTGCCATTTGCAGAGGTGTTTGTACTGTCCATCACAACTAGAAGTCAGAGATCCTAGCTTGACCAAGAAACTGAAGGGAGAAGCAAGGAGAAAGGAATAAAGGGAGGATGCATCTTCACCAAGGTATGACATTATACATGTTCTCCATGTTTTAATTAATAGATCAATGGTTTTCCTCCATATCATTCGTGTTTGGTTCATGAATGTTTATATTTGATTCATTCTATTATATATCTGATTAGAAACAAGTTAGATCTAGGATTCTAACCCCAAGTAGAGAGGTAGAGAGGCATTTCTTGTCTTTTGTGTGCAGGAACCAGGTTGGGGAGCTTGGATCTAGAGTTTCGTGTCTGTAACAACCAATATATATGAAGGATAACCTATAGATAAAGGTATGCAATCTCCACCACTCCTTAGGTTAGTTGTGAATCAATGTGTTTGATTGTATATTACTAGGCTAATCCTAGGGAGATCTTGATGATCATTCATTGAGATCCCTGTGAGATTTTGTCCCATAAAAAATAATCAACCTTCTCCACAGTGAAAAAATCACCAAAAATTAAGGACAACCTAGTCCTCTTTAGCAAATACAATGATCCTGATTATTTTTGGCACGAAATGAGAGCGGAGATATAATAAATAAATGCACATAGATATTGTAGATATTCAATAATATAATAGAAATGTATCAGAGATGCGACCATAAACATAGATATACAGTAATACATGATTTCTATTAATCAAAGAAATGTACAGAGACTGTAAAAATACAGAGTGAAAGACTCACTAGAATGGTGTCAGCTTATCTCTGAGAAGAGATGTGATGGCTACTCGCATTCACAAGAAGATGATTACAATGAGGCTCTGAAGGCCTTTTTACAATAAGCAGGAATGCCAAAAATCCTAGACATCCAAAAACCTAACCCTAGGAGATGAAGCACCAAAAGTCATGTGGGCCCCGTTTGGGTAAGTTAGTACATCAACTTCCCGGAGTCGTAACTTTTGCATACAATCTCCGTTTAGGGCGCACGATAGCTCGTTGGAAAGATATATCCGAGGTCTACAACTCTCAAGACAAAATAACATCGTAGATGATATTTTGGGAGAGCAACATACCCAAAAAAACATCGTTTAGGGCCTCAAAATGGCCCCGGAAGTTCAGGACCCGAAAAAACTGCTAAAAATAGTAAATTGCCAAAATTGCCAAAAATCCATTTTGAGCCATTTGGAAAAGGTGGGTGGCCATCAATATCCACCTGGATCATACAAAATCAAAAAATTACCAGAAAAATCATCTACCCACAAATCTGTTATAGCCACCTATATGACCTAATAACGTCAATCATACAACTATTGACGTCAGCATGTACAGACTGCTAAACTGCTAATAACATTTTCACATGTGGCCTCACACATGAGACATGTCCTTCTCTGTTGTATGATAGTCACACGTTTGGACTCCATAGATTGTATGGACTATTTGATACCACACATGCGGCCTACCCGTACTATTTTCCCCACACATGCGAACTATCTAATAAGCTCACACATGCAATCTTTCTCTATCCTCTTGTACGACTACTTCTCCTCCTCCTCTTCTCACACGTGTGGCCTCTCTTAGCTACAAAAATCAAAAGCCTTCCTTTGTTGAAATAGAAACAAAAAAATCCAAGAACCCTAAGCCAGATTTGTCACAATTGCAGAATTTTCCTTGGTAATATTTCCAAGCTCCTAGCACAAGTGCACTCTCACTTATGCTAAATCCAAAATGATATAATGATATTTGTCACAATCTCTCCTCTCCTTTTATAGGAGTCTTATGAGTGAGTTTAGGAACCCCTTATAAACTCAACAATTAATTAGAATATTTTATTCCTCCTTGTGGGTGTGAAACCACAACACAAGCCTACAAATTCCATCACCAAGACCATAAGGCCCCAACCTCATCCCGCGAGCATTTTTATTGAAATGAAGATGTGATATATTTCCAATGGATATTCCCACATCCTTGACACAACGACCCCTTGTGGGAATTCCTCTCGATGGTACAAAAGACTCAACACTCTCTCTTAGTGAGGGAGACATTCCATCCTCCATCACCAAGAAGTACCTCTATCTCCCATACCAGATCTATTACCACAACTACACTCCAATCCTCCCGAATGATTGGTCCCTTTGTTACTGAAGCAAATCCTACTTGCCAATCCACCTGAACGATTTCTCCCTCTGTCACTGAGGAAAAACATGTTGTATCAAATGGGTCCTCCATGGAGGATACACTGCTCTTAGAATCCTCCTTCTTTAGAGCCTCTTGTCTAGCCTCCTCAACCCATGACACCTTCTTGGAAGATTCCTTTCTTCCATATGTTCCTAAAGGTAGACTTCCTCTAGATGAGTGATTCTCCCTCTAAGCCTGCTGACCCCCTCTGAAGTCCAACTTCCTATGAATTGTCATGAGATGCTACTCCTCCCCACTAGACCCTACGAGATGACTCCCTCTGAAGTCCAACTTCCTATGAATTGCCATGGGATGCTACTACTCCCCACTAGACCCTAGGAGACGACTCCCTCTGAAATTTGGTTCTCTCTGAGCCTGTACCACTAGTGGAGCTACCTTCTCCTCCTCATCTGTCTCTTTGCTATGGATGGACACAAATCTCATAGGCTGGTCCCTCAACCTATATAGGTTTCCCTCTCTAAATCCAATAACTATAGCTGATCTGAAGCTAGATCTTATGGGCACAAATAACACATGTCCATCTAGAAACAATATATGGTATCCCTTCTTCTCAATATCTGAGACAGAGAGTACACTCCTCCTGAGCTCTGGTACAATATCAATTTTCACATGCAATTCTATAGGACTAATTTTAGATCTGAAAATTACTTCCTAGTGATCAAACAATAAACTCTAGCTATTATTACTGAACAATTTTACATTGAAATCATGACAGAAAATTACAATAGAGCCAACAACAATATTTGAGTTAAATCATCCACACATTTCAGACACAATTTTTTTGTTCTGTAAACGTCAAATTCAGATTTTTTTTGAAGGAAAAAATCAGCCTTCTCCATAGTGACAAAATCACCAAAAACTGAGAACAACCTAGTCCTCTTTAGCAAATACAAAATCAACAAATTACCTGGAAAATCCTCTTCCCACAAATCTGTTGCAGACACTTGTATGACTTGCTAACATCAACCTATACAAACTACTAAAACGCCCAAAAACGAGCACGTGTGGCCTGTCCTTCTCTGTTGTACAACAATTACACATGTGCCCTGTATGAAATGTACAAAATGTTCTGTACCACACGTGCGACTATCCAATCTGCTCACACATGCGACCTTTCTCTTTCCTCCTGTACAACTACTTCTCCTCCTCTTCTCACACGTGAAAACTCACACATGTGGCCTCTCTTGGCTGGGAAAATAGAAGCCTTCCTTGGTGGAAATAGAAACAAAAAACTCAAAGAACCCTAGGCTAGATTGGTCACAATTGCATAATTTCCCTTGCTGAAATTTCCAAGCTCCTAGCACAAGTGCACTCTCACTTATGCTAACTCCATAATGACATAATGAGATTTTTCACAATATTTCCTCTCCTTATATAAGAGTCTTATGAGTGAGTTTAGGAAACCCTTATAAAATCAACAATTAATTAGAATATTTTGTTCCTCGTTGTGGGTGTGAAAACCCAACACAAGCCCACAAAACCCATCACCAAGTCCATGAGGCCCCAATTTCATCCCCTGAGCATTTTTACTGAAACCAAGATGTGATATGGTGCCAACAAAGATTCCCAAATGCCTAAAACCATGACCCCTTGTGGGAATGCCTCTCAATGCTACGAAAGAATCAACAAACATGCCTTCCTCTTTACATCAGGATTGTTCCCATGGCATACCCATTACCATATGTCTCCACTTTGAAGGGCCACTACAAGTTTTCTAGCATAAGCATTGGTTCTTGAATGATCTTTATTTTAATATCATCAAAGGAATTATGTTGATTCTTCCACCTATGGAAAATATTACTACTCATTGTTATTGCATGGAGTGGTGCAACTAGTACTGGAAATGAAGCTATAAACTTCTACAAGTATTGTGCTATCACAACAAAGCTCCTAAATTTTGTGCAATTTGTAGGAATTGGTCATTTCAGGATGACCTCCATCTTAGCGTGATCTATACTGACCTCTCCTCCATCGATCACATGGCCCAAATACACCAAATACTGTTGAACAAACTCACATTTCTTGAGGTTGGCCAATAGTTGGTGCTTCTTCACGATCTCTAACACATGCATAAGATGTGATATGTGCTCCTCCCAGGTAACACTATAAATCAATATATCATCCAAAAAGACAATAACAAATGAATCTAGATAAGGGCATAAAACATCATTCATTAGTCCCGTAAATGTATCTAGTGAGTTGCATAAATCTAATGGCGTAACCAACCACTCATACAAACCTTTCCTTGCCTTGAAGGTGGTCCTCTAGGTATCTTCTTCTTTTGCTCATACCTAGTGATATCCTGATTTCAAATCCATCTTATTGAAGTACTTGGCATGCTACAGTTGGTCCAACATATTTTCAATCATATGCAGAGGGTATCAATTCATCAATGTAATATTGTTTAATTCCCTATAATCAATACAAATTCTCCAAGTCCCATCCTTCTTGGGCACAATTATGATGGGTGACCCACAAGGTGAGGTACTTGATCAAATCACACCCTGCTCCAACAACTGCTACAACTACTTCTTTACTTCATTTTCTTCCAAAACAAACTATCTATACAACCCAATATTCATCTTGGGGGAGTCTGTACATAAATGGATTTCATGCTCCACTTCACTCTTAGGTGGTTTCCCTTAGGCTCTTGGAATAATCCTCTATATTCATGTAGAAACTCCTCCAAATAATGTTTCTTCTCTTTAGTACACCCTTCAAGGGATGTCATTAGTTTTAATGACTCTTCATTAGACTGATTTTCTCTTAGAAACAATAAAACATATTCCTTTATAGAACTAATCAATTTCTTATCTTGATTAGCACTTGCTAATGAAAGTTTTGATTTACCTTTGTGTGCATTGATGATGAAGGGTGTCATAATTCCCTATTGGGTGAACCAATTCCTCAAGTAGGGGAAGTTCCCAAGAATAAAACTTTCTAAGTCAGGAAGTAAATTTTAGGTGGATGTGGTTAGACTTCTAGGTATGGGGTTTTACGACATACAAGGGATCATATTGTCTCAATTATTTGCGCCTTTGTTGAGGGATAGCCACATACTTTTCCTCTTTTTGTTTTTAAATCATATTTTTCCAAGCCCTTTATTAGCCATTTATTTTTCATGTGTCACTAATTTGAATAAAATACGGGGCACTAAAAAGGAAATACATAGCCCACATATGCTCGACCTTGGTTCACATTCCTTTCCAAGTTGAAGATAATAAGGGGCACTAAAAAGGAAATGCATAGCTCACAAACGCTCTACCTTGGAAAGTGTTATTAATTAATTAGTTATTTATTTTATGGGTCCCTTAATTTTTTGAGAAGCATTTCATTGCTCTCGGGATCCTAGGGTGATATTTTATTAGATGATGTTTTTGTTAGGGAACCTCCAAGCCTTAATTTTTTGAGAAGCGTTTCATTGCTCTCGGGATCCTAGGGTGATATTTTATTAGATGATGTTTTTGTTAGGGAACCTCCAAGCCTAGTGGCCCCTTCTTCCCATGAAATGAGCTACATGCCCTTTTTGGGTCAATAAGCCCAAAAATCTAAAATATAAGGAAACACAGGGGAATAAGTGATGGAAGGTTGCAAGTATGATTGGGAATGGTATGATGACCCTTCAAGGATACCCCTCAGTAGCAACCCTTTCCCTAAGAGTGGCCACTTACTAGGAAATCATGACACTCACCAAGGTGAAATAAGGAAAAAAACATAATTTCCAAGATTTTTTTTTCAAAATCAAGAAAGGATCCATAGAAACATGTTCAGATGCTCCAAATATTAAAATGACACTGACCAAAATACTGGATTTGTTACCTCATAAACAAATACTTGTTTTCCTTTGTGGGTCAAGCTGGGTGTGATGGTCATTGTTTCCATTGATTGGATGGTGTTGTGTGGTATGATAGGGGCCCCTACCCGCTCATCTTCCTCTCAGTACTCCATATATGCAACCTAAGGGCCCCAAGACACCATCTCCTTAGTTAACCCTAGGAATGGGGGATAAAAAAGGGTTAACGACACTCAAACTCGACTACTCTATCTTGGGTTCTTTCCATGACTCCTTTCATGGGTCTTCATGATCTCCCGATTTCCCCTCTGATTTGATCTCTGAGTTAGAGCCTCCATCATGTCTGAATGATCTGAGCTTGCTTGCTAGAGCATCCATATTGTGGTTGACATCAATGACCTATGCTTCAAACCTCTCAAATCTCTTTTCTGCTAGATCTCGATGGTTGTTATGAATATAATCTCTGCCATAGCTATGGTTTTTGCAACTTCTCTTTAAGCCGATTCCTGGATCTTGAAACTCCCCACAAATACCCAAAAGAAAACCTGCTCTGATATCATTATGATTTGTAAATTTTCATGGATATTCCATTGGAACAGTTTGTCACAATATATATCATAAATAAAAATGAGATCTACACTATGAAGGTTACATTCGTTTAGATTCCAAAATATTTAGTTACTGATTTTCTGCTTATGCATGAAATAGATAAAATGCATAAACTAGAGAACAGTAAAATAAAATCACACAACATCCATGAAATAACACCAATATTTTCTTTGGGAAACCCTTACGGGAGAAAACCCAGCTAAAGGGTGAGGTTGATCTGCTCTCTTTTTTGTTTTATGGAAATAATGCAAGTACCAAGGAGAAGGCACTCTCAATGGAGTTACTTGAGTCCTGTGGCCTGTTAGGATACTACAAAACATTAAACCCCTCTGTAATACTCTCTAATTTCTCACTCCCAGTTGTTCTACTCTACTATGGAAAAAAATACAATAACATAGAATGGAACCCCTTATCCTCCTAGTGACCGGATATTTAACATAGCTTGATCGTTGTCTAGGGTTAAGATTTTGACTTCCTCATCCTTCAATTGTGATAAGGTTTTGAACCTTCTAGAATCTTCTTGAAATTACTCACATGGCTAGACCCATATGCATGAGTAACGAGGGTTGACGTGGAATCCTCTCATACCATGGTGGTCGACATGATAGGTCAACTTGAAAGATGCATAATGTTTACATACGAGCTCTGATTGACACACGGTCTAGACCGTTGGAAATGTCTCGGAGTGTAGAACATCATCAAGGGGTTTTTCACAAGTATTAGACCCATAAAACCCAAAAATTATTCTTAATGCCTCAAAATGAATCCATAAGGTTCTAGACCCTAATTTTCCAAACTCGAACCTGCCACTAAAATGACCCTGCAAGCTAATTCATCCTATTTTTCCACTTCGAAAGCATTGAGATAGATGAAAAATAATGTGAGAATATCATACCTCCCCATTTAGGGAGGATTTTGGTCCCCAAAATATTTACTCAATGAGGTGAGGACAATTTTCATCTAACTTCTCCCTTGAGTACCACTTTGCTTTGCTTGGAAGTTTTCCTTTCAACCCAATATGACAAAGGTCATGCTGGCCCTATCTTGTAGTTCTGGACTGCTTTTGCTAAATTGTGTCCTCTGCATATTCTACTTGAGCATCTGGTGCTAAATCCTCTATGGAAGGTAGGACCTGATCCTCCTCCTAATCCAATAAGGAGGGGTCATAGAATTTTAGATTCTCCACATTCACTACTAAGTAAATGCACATGTATGTGGGTAGACTTAGTCTATAGGAATTATCTCCCTCCTTTTCCAATACCTCAAAAGGACCATATCACAGAGGATTGATCTTCTTAACAAGACCCTGGAGTCTTTCCTTATTGAATTGTAACCATACTCTGTCTCTAACTCTAAATGTTCTCTCTATTATGTGTTGGTCATGTCTAGACTTGTACTTTTCCTGTGACTTATCTAGTGTCTCCTATACTTGCAAAAGGATATACCTGATATTCTTAACAATTTTTTATGCCTTTAATGCACCTCCTATGAGTTTCTCCCTCACTCCTAGTTGTTTTCTATATACAACATCTAATGGCGAAGGTGGAAAATATCCAAAGTAAGTTTCAAAATGTGACTTACTAGTAGAAGTGTGGACTGCTCTATTATAAGAGTGTTGTATATAGATCATATTTTCATCCCAGGTATTTGGATGCTTTTTATTGTAACCCCTCAAAGGCTACACCAAATTCATATCCACTACTTCCATCCACCCATCTGTCTGTGGACAAAATTTTATAGACCTCTTCAACTAAGTGCCCATCTTCTCCCACATTGTAGTCCAAAATGCACTGACAAATTTGGTATACCTATCTAAGATGATGCTCCTTGTTATCCCAAAGTGCACCTAGAAATATTCAAAGAACTTACTTGTTTCTTCTTGTCCATTGGTGGTCTTTTTACAAGGCATGTGAATTCATATTTTTTTGAACCTGGAAACTACCACAAAGAGATAATCATGTCCCTTCCTGATTGTTGGTAAACCTCCCACAAAATGCATGGAAATACATTCCCGAGGTCAAGTGGGTACAGGTAAGGGATGGTATAAATATTGTTTCTTGTTACTAGGATTGTTGGTACAACAAAGTATACATCCTATAATATATTATACTGCATCTTCTTTCATTCTGGGTCAGTATACATACCTTTGTAAGTTGGAAACTATCTTCCCAACACCAAAATGTCCTGCAACCTTGGATGTGTGATCCTATCTGATAAGATGAAATGGTTCACCTTTAGGGACACATTGCTTTTCGACATTGTAGAGTAAACCATTCTGGAAATGATAGTCATCCTTGTTATCACCTTCTTCTATATGAATTTGGCCCTATAGTTGTTGAAACACCTCCTTGAATTCCTCATCTTTTGTGTATTCCTCTTTGTATGCATCATGGGTAAAAGGCTCCATGTGCATCAGAGTTCCCAAAGCTGTAATATTTGATGTGGCTGGATGTGAAAGCATGTCCACCAAATTGTTTGTGTTACCCTTATTATACTTTATGACCAAATGAAATCATTGTAAGAACCCCATCCATTTGTAGTTCTTTGTTTGTTGTAACTTATTCTGGGCTTGCAAATACTGGAGCGACTAGTGATATGTGTGGATGTTGGTCTCCTTTCCCAATAGATAATGCTTCCACTTTTTGATATATTGTACCAGGGCATAGAGCTCATTGTCATAGCTAGGATAGTTGAGGACCTCCCCATGAAATACTTCAAAATGGTACAAAACAAGCATGGGGTCTTCACTCAATGAACCTATGACATAGCACCTCCGTTCATGGGATATTAAAGAATACCCCTAATTTCACCAGATATTGATAAATACCTCCAAAAATCCTTATGTTGAACACCCTTCACAATACATCTTTCCAATAAGAGAAACCCCTATTTTTATTAGATATCCCTTTTCATACGTCCCAATACTTATAAACTCACCGATACGTTACATCCTCCCCCCAATACCCAATATATTGAATTTATTTTTCACAATTAAAAAACCCCCTTTATGAATGAACATGATAAGATATTGGTCAAAAATGTGAAGCCTGCATGCAAACATGCCTTCCCCCCTACATCATAACTACTCTCATGGCATACCCCTTCACATTTGTATCCACTTCGAAGAGCTTCTAAAAGTTTGGTAGAGTGAGCATTGATGCTAGAGTAGTCTTTATTTTAAGATCATCAAAGGCCTTCTGTTGATTCTTCCCCCACTCGAAACTCTTATTACCCTCTGTTGTTGAGTGGAGTGGTAAAACTACTACTGAAAATGAAGCTATGAACTTCCGCAAGTACTTTATTTCCCCAACAAAGCTCTTAATTTCTTTGCAATTTGTAGGAACTGGCCATTTTAGGATGGCCTCCATCTTGGAGGGATCTATATTGAGCTCGCTTCCACTAATGACATACCCCAGATACACCAAATATTGATGAGAAAATTCACATTTCTCGAGGTTGGCTAGAAATTGGTGCTTCTTCAGGGTCTCTAACACATGCATAAGATGTGATATGTTCTCCTCGCATGAAGCACTTCAAACCAATATATCATCCAAATAGACAATAACAAATGAATATAGAAAAGAGAATAAAACATCATTCATTAATATCATAAATGTAGTTGGTGCATTGCATAAACCAAATGGCATAACCAACCACTCATACAAACCATGCCTTGTCTTGAAGGAAGTCTTCTAGGTATCTTATTATTTTTCTTGTACTTGGTGATATCTTGATTTCAAATCTAGCTTAGTGAAGTACTTGGCATGTTGCAGTTGGTCCAAAAAATCATCGATCCTTGGTAGAGAGTATTTATTTTTCAATGTAATCTTGTTCAATGCCTTATAATATATACAGATTCTCCAAGTCCCATCCTTCTTGGGAACAATTATGATGGGTGACCCACAAGGTGAGGTACTTGGTTGAATCACACCCTACTCCAATAACTACTGCAATGGTTTCTGTACTTTGTTTTCTTCCAGAATGAACTGTCTATGCATCCCAATACTTGAAAAAGGGGAGTCTGGCAATAATTATATTTTGTGCTCCACTTCCCTCTTAGGTGGTATCCATTTAGGCTCTTGGAACACTCCTGTGTATGCTTGTATAAACTCTTCCAACTGATGTTTCCACTCTTTAGTACACCCTTCAAGGGATTTCTTTACTTTTAATGACTCTTCATCAGATTTATTTTCTCGTAGAAACAATAAAACATATTTCTTGCTAGAACTATTCAATTTCTTAGCTTGATTGGCATTTACCAATGAAAGTTTTTATTTTCCTTTGTGCATGTTGATGATGAAGGATTTCCCATCCTTGATGAGGCAGTACTAGTTGGATCTCCACATGAATATGGCATCCCTCATATACATGTAGGGGCTTCCAAACACTACTCCACATGCATCCAATGATACTACGTCCAATTCTACTTCATCTATAAAATCAACACTTACATCAAATTTAATCTTGCACTTCTTTGTTTCCTTGATATCTACATCCTTGTTTATCCAACCCAATGGATATAGGCTAGGAAAATCATGAACCTCCAATCCAAGCTTGTTTACCAGATCCACTGCTATGAGATCATCCTATGAACCAAATTCGAATAGAGCATCTAACTTGGTCTTCTTGACCTGAATCTTGATGTGGAAGAGCTTGTTCATCTCCTTCTCTTCTTGGTTATGAAGGATACTTATATGTACCTCCTTTTGTACAGACGTGCATGCAATATTTTCATCCATGTTTGAGCTACTTTCAACATGATTTCTCAAATCTATGGCTAGAAGGTTTTTGTTCTTTCCATCCTTCTTCCAATTCTTTGGGTTCATCTTTGGATGTAGTTTCCAACACTTTTACTTGGTGTGGCCATAAATGTTGCAATGAATGCAACGATTGCTGGGATCTTTGCATTGATGTGTAGTGGTTTTTTTCTTCTTATATTTTCCTCCTTTTCACTTCTTCTTCCCCTCCTTATAAACTTCCTAATGATCTTTTTTCTTGGAACCCCTTGGCTTCAATTTCTTTTTTCTTATGTTTTCCAAGTATTGTGCCTATACAATGTTGACTCAAAAACTCACCACTAGTTATATAGCCTACAAATAATTGCAAGGCATACTAAAAGCTTATAATGATAAATATGATTAGTAGGTGGAGGCTCCCTTAAAGTGAAAAGAAAAGAAGGTTTATTTTTAATTATTCATGAGACAATAGCATAGGCATATAAGTTCAAAGGATAATCTATATTTACCATATGGATGTGGATATTTTCATTTCTCCAGTCTGATTATGAGCTCTGCTTAGCTTGGTTGCAAATATTAAAAAATCAAGGCTATGCTCATGAAGTGTCATTACCTTGTGTTTATATCCTAGAGGCATTTATATGTTATAACCATATGAATGAATGTTATAATTTGGAAAATGTCTCCCATACTCTCCAATTTTCATCACATTTCTTGTTTAAGAGGCATATATTACAAGAAACAAATGTATATTATATACCATATAAATTTTTTATGTTCGAGCTTCATATTACAATGTTTTATTGTTTAGAGGATAATATATTAAGATTCATATGGCATGTGGTATATAAGAGCTTTTGATCACTGATATGAAGTGTGCTTGGACTTCCATTCAATATTTATTTTTCATTATACATTAGGCGCATCAAGCAACACATATCAATGGATTGCATTTGGTTTATGTCATAAATGCGGTTTAAATGATTTACAAACCCTAGTTGTGATTTGGTTCGTCATTTGATGGTTATGATGGTATAACAATTGTTGATGTGATTTGTATGGATATGGCGCATGACTCTCCTACATACCTCGCATTTGTTCTAGTTTTTGGTTGGTTGTCTTAACACTAGTTGGAAAGTGGAAATGTGACATGGCAAGGTTTATGATTGCATAAGATTTGGGTTAATGTGTAGCCTCCCATGCATTCAATGTGAAAGGACATGGGAATGACCCACCACCCTATGTATTCTACCCTCATTCTTTGAATTTCAACATTTCATTTTCACTACTTTTGTGAGAGGTAGCAGTTCAAACCTGATAAGAAAGCTCAACTATGATGGTTTGATAACTGTCGGTACCCATTTTTGACAAGGATTTAAACACTTTGTTACAGGTATGCAAACACTAGCTTGTTTCTCCATCAAATATATGGTTTCTCTACAATTATAGTTTATGGTGGCTTTGTTTAAACTAGTTTTGAGCATGTCTATCTTTCCCCATTCTCTCATTCTATTGAAGAATTGTTTAAACGAAATTTTGTAGCATTCATTTACTCACTTTTCATCTTTTAAACTACAAAGTTATTGGTTTGTCTTATGAAGGAGATGAGCCACTCAAGCTCAAATTATCTTGTTGTCATTTGGGTTCCTCATAAATTTTAGTTTTATAAGAGACATGTTGGATGAAAACTCAACTATTTGTGTGACTAGAGATGAGTAATTGCAAATATTTTGTTGAGTTCATCATATATTATTCTAGGAATTAAAACCCATAAATATAAAACTTGGGGTTTTATTAGTCAGAACTTAGTTGAAGCATTTTATTCTCTCATTCAAACTTGGTTTATTCATGGTATTGACAACTTTGGGTTTGAGGTGCATACAATTCCTTTGCTAAGACCAAATTCGGGTTCGAAACCTTGATCTGATAGTCTCATATCAAACACCTTTTCGCTTAAATGATAAATGTGTATAGTGTTGGAAAATATGTAACAGACAGCGAATGGCATGAAGAATATACAGAGGATTGTTAGCATATTTACAGGGAGTGTATACTTGTCATTGATGGCAAGTACAGTTGTGGTTGTGGTGATGGCTTGAGTACAACAACAATGAATAACAGCGCAACAATAATCGGAAGGAGAAGAGTCAGTAATCGTTGGATCCCATTCAAATTTCCCAAAAGAACGAGGGCCATCAGATCTGAATGAAGACAAGATGAGTGCACTGAAGAGGAGGACAGAGATCAGTCGTTAGATCCAAGCGCAAGACCCAACCATCTTCGGATCAAGGATAACCTGCACACTCTTTAAAGTACAAGGAGAAGTGGGCATAATCACAATATGAAAAATCGCGATGAAATCTGAGCCGTCAGATCAAGCTTTGATCTGGACCGTTAATTCCAATCAGTATTGGGGATCGAGACTTTGAAATGTCAAAATCACTTGACATCAAGAAACTCGATTTCGCGATATGCGATATCGCGATTCAATCGCAGCCATTGAATTGAGAATGAGATCTGGACCGTTGATTTTCTTCATGGAGTATCGGGGATCGGGACTTTGATATGTCAAAATCACTTGACAACAAGAACCTCAAAATCGCGATGTGCAATTTCGCGATTTAATCATAGCCATTAAGACAAGAAGTGATATGGACCATTGATTTAACTCCTTATCAGAGTTTCATGGATCGGGATTTGGAAGTGACAAGAACATTCACCACAGGAATGTCAATTTTGCGATATGCGAAATTACGATGCAATCGCAGCTGTAGAATCAAGCTTGGATCTAGGTCGTAGATGTAACTCCATATCGGAGTTTCGGGGATCGCGAATTCAAGAGGCAAAGAACTCAATGCATCAAGAATGTCGATTTCGCGATATGCGAAATCGTGATTGAATCTGGACCGTTGATCTGACCTCTCACGGAGTTTCGGGGATCGGGATTTGTAAGTGACAAAAACTATGAACGTCAGGAATTCCAATTTCGCGATGAGTGAATTCCAGACTTAATTTGAATCGTCAGATTTGATTATGATCTGGATCGTTGATCTGACCGCTTTACAGAATTTTGTGAATCAGGATTTGTAATTAAAAAGAACATTGAACATAAGGAATGCCAAAACCTGATTTAAAAAGGCAATAATAATAAAGGTCATCCAACAGTGTGGATAAAACTTGACTGTGATCGGAGGGTTACTGTTCTTTCTCACAAATTAACTCCTGAGTTTGGAATCTGTTAGCAAAACGGACTCATGATTGCAAATCAGTTAGCGTTTCAGTTGGCGATTCAGTTGCTTAAACAGTTGTCACCTTTTTGCCTAAGGATTTGGGAAGTTGAACCGTCATGTTCGAGTGTATAAAAGAAGATGAACAAGATTGTGTTGGGTTGGTTGTTCTATAGGTGAAAAAGAATGAAATTGTAAGAAAAGGAGAGAAGAGGATGCGCAGGAGGAGATTGAGTATAAGAGCAGAATGACAGAAAGAGCAGAAGGATAGCAGAGAGAAGAGGATGCGCAGGAGGAGATTGAGTATAAGAGCAGAATGACAGAAAGAGAAGAAGGATAGCAGAATGACAGAAAGAGCAGAAGGATAGCAGAATGACAGAAAGAGCAAATGCAAAGTAGAATAACAGAACGAAATGAGAGCAAGAGTTGATGCAGAGCATACCTGCTGAACAGACAGAGGAAGAGAAGAGCAACAAAGCAGTGTACAGAAGACCAGATTTACAGAACAAAGAAAGATTGGTAAGAACTGATTTATCTGTAAAGTTGAATGTTTATTTAGCCATTAATATTCTAGGGCTTGGGAGGACTGTTGTCCTCAGAGGTTCAAGTAGGAGCTTGAATACAGGAAGTTGTAGCTTCCATCTGGTTTTATCCAGAGAAACAAGGGTGGTAGGGTGGTGTTAGGGAGAACACGTGTTCTCTGTTATACAGGTTGGAGCCTGTGTAACTGGAAGTTGGTGCTTCCATCCAGTTGGTGCTGGAACATTCAGGAAGTTGGTGCTTCCATCTAGTTGGTGCTGGAATATTCAGGGAGTTGGTGCTTCCTTCTAGTGGGT